>JAQFVV010006419.1:165537-185537 GCA_028023455.1 Epiperipatus broadwayi
GGTGGCTACTGAATGGTTGCATTAGATCCTAAGATCTAGATGCAGTAATCTCAGATCCAAGGCTCCTCCTCACTGATGAAAGCCACAAGCTAGAAACTAGTCTAGGGATATTGGATGAGTAGGTACTAGATAAGGATTTTATGCATAAACCTTCTGGCATTCATTATTACTCTGGATTGCATTGAGTGACACTATTGTAACAGAGAGTTTTGTCTGTGAAAACAGTGTTTGGCAGGTAGCCAGAAACAGAGAATATGAAAGACCCTTATTGACAGTCCAGCTTGATATAAGCAAAAGAAACTGTAAACAAAAGTTTTTTTTATTAATAATGTTTAGTTAAGTGATAATCAAGAAAATTTTTTCTAAGAAGATTTCTGATAGAAATGCTATCTATCATGTTCTGTAAAGTATGAATTGTTAAAACCTTTTTTGATTGTATATTTTTAGTAAATAGTTAGATCAAATGATAGATTTAAAACCAAAAATAAACTACCATGAGACAATATGCAATAGGATAATCACTTTTTTATATTAAGACTTCAAATATTATTAAGGGTAAAAGGTAATGAGATTGAACCAGTAAACAAATGTATATTTTTTTTATAAAGAATTAGTAAATTGTGGTATAAATGTGTATAATTATGCCCAGGTATGCAGGTAATAGTGTTTATTGAATAAACAGTAGGTAATGCCATAGGTACCTTATAAAATGGTAATATTTACAACAAGTTCGAAATAAATAAACTGTCTATTATCATAGCAAAATTGCTAGTAGTTAAAAATTTATAAAATTTTTAATTGTATTTATGTACAAATGTAAATGTATGTGTATAAATAATAAGCATAAAATTGGAAAAGTGTGTTAGAAAGACCAACAAAACAATTAATTACAACATCAGATAATTAAATGACTACATTCAATAAATGTTTTTAAAATAACAGAGCACAAAACCTAATGAAATTTATTGATGTTAAAATATTTGTGAAACTTTATTAAGTTAATATATTTATTGATGGATTTCATTATTCTAATAAAGTTTGTCAATCAGTAAATACATGCATTTCATTTATTTGTTTATAATAAGTTGATTAGTAAACTGGAAGGTTTCTATTCTTCACATCTTACAATTACTTTCAGACAGAATAGCTGTTAAAACAGCACATTTTAAAAATGATTACATGTTCACACCAATTGAAAGAAAAGCATAATTTCTCACATGATTTATGTGTGGTACTACCCCCAGAAATGTACTATAAAGCAAGATGCTTTGTGGTAAAATATGATGTCATCTCAAAAAACTTATAAATACTGGTGAATTTAAATGGATAAAGAATCTTTCAAATTTTCAGTGCAGTTAAAGCTGTCATATATTTCTTAAAAATCTTCATATTGTACTGACCTACTTAAGGATGGCTGAGTAGAGAACATGTTACCATAGAGTGTGTACAAGATAAGGCCATATCTCCACTTCATTCCAATAACATAAGTGGATATATGCTAAATTGAAGTATAAAAGGAAAAAGGAAAAAACAGTGCATTTATTTTTAAAAAATTTCAGTCAATAAAATCTGAAATTGATAATATTAAAATTCTAGAATGCCCAATCAAATTCATCTAAATGATTATATTGCTTAATTGTGTTTCTTCAATTTTGAAAGAATATGCTTTTGACATCTATTTCGTTAAATTTTGTAGTTATTATTCCATGATTTTATCCAGTAATGAAGCATTTGTTGAATGATTATGGAAATGCCTCATATTGAAAAATAAATTATATATTGCTAGTCAAAAAAACAACAACTGAAATATCTTCTTTAAATCATCATAGAAACAAATGCAGTAAGATGATAAATCTACCTGTTTTGTTAAGATGCCACTTAAAGATTTTATTTTGTTTTTATGTGGGACTGACAATAAAGTTAAAATAGATTTTAGAGATTCCAAAAATATACATTTTATATTGGAGATAAAGATTTTACACAATGGATTAATTTGATTGGGATTATCTTGATTGTCATTAACTCAGATAATAGTGTCACAGATAGATACATTTTCTTTTATACAAGAGTACCATTATAATTTGGGAATATTCGATATTTAAGTGCCATATAAACTTTATATTAATAGCATGTTATTTATTCTGTGTTTTAATTTAATATATTAAATAAATTTATTAGAATAATAAATGTAACATATATGACTGTATATGCTCCAGTGGAAATGCAGATAGTATAGTTTATATTCGATATTTAAACATAAAGTATGACAGAGAAGTGAGAGTGATTACATAGTAAATATTTAAGGTTGGAGCAGGATTGCGTTCATAAGCACTATTTAAATTTTTAAATATAAATATTAATCTATATTTTATTACGTTTTTAAATTGACTGAAATTTTAGCATTAAATTGATAATTTTGAAATATTTTGTCTGATTATATATTCAAAGTAAAAGTTGATAAGTCATTGCAATCAATCTCATTCAACATATATATTGTATTGCCACACATTTCATGATTCTACACACCAAAAGAAGCTATACTTGATTCACCACATACACTTCCAAAAAAGCAATATACATTCAATTTTAATATTTGCTGTTATACAATGATAATTATTATTATATTATTGTTTTATTTTGTTTCTTTTTATTTTTATTGATATTTACATAAAATAAACAATGTATTTTAAATTATACAGTATTATTTTTCTTTAATGATCATCAGAATACAATTTAAATTCAGGTCATGTTATCACATTGCTGATTCATTTAATGTTATAACTTCAATATTTTGTAATATATTTGCTATTTGAACCTAGGATATTAAAGGTAGAAAGCATACATAAAATCCCTTATATGTATATTTACTTTTACAGTAGTAAATGTTCATCAAAGAAATGATTCTGAGATAATTAATTCAATTATTTTTAATAAATGTTTATAAATGTAAGTCCAAGGTTATAAAATTTATGATTAGATAAAACAAAATCATATAAGCTTGAAATTATTTAATATTAAACTAGTCATTGTTAATGTAATAAAGTTTATATTATATTTTGAAAGTATAATAATAAAATTTTAAATTTCTGAAAAATTATATGTTTATATTTATTGTTTATTTTTATCTGGGAAATCTTGAGTGGGTACATTAATGAAGGCTCAACCATATGCAAATGTGTTTCCAATATATGCCAACATAATAGGAAGCATTTTTAAGCTTCTCTCACTACAATGTCCATTTTAACACAGTTAATCTGCTGAATCCAAAATCGAATATTAGAGGTTACAATATATATACGTATTGTATTTTTTAAAAAAAAAAAATTTCTGTTCTTATGCTTATTGTAATTTGTATATATAAATGTTTTAAATATTTAACCAAGAAAAGATAATACCATTTTAATTATAGTTATAATTTACTGAGCACACTGTCAACATTGCTGGGAAGAATCATGGCACCCATATATTGCACAGGAAGCAATGACCCCCATGCTATAAACAAAAAGATTCCAGTGTTCTTTTATTCAAGAAATGGAATATGTAAGTAGAACATTTGCAGAGCACACTCTTTATTTAAATGTTGTATTGCTTCCTGTGACAAAATATGAGTGATACGATTCTACCATAGATGTCGAAATCATCATCAGAAAATTTTAGTTATAATAAAAATGATATTACCTTTTCTTGGTTAAACATTCAAAACGTTTATATATATAAATATATGTACATTGTGTAGATGGTTATTTTATATTCTTATTGTAAAGATTATTTTTATATACTTTAATAAAAGAACATGCCAGTATGCTTAACCTAAAAGGCAAACAAAAAAAAGTTTTTTTTTTTAAAAAACAGTACATTTAAAAATTGTGCAATGCATTTGTTAAGAACATTCAGTACTTAAAATATAATCAACAAAAGTTTTTTTTAATTACTTTTAAAAGTTATGCAATGCATTTGATAAAAAAATTTAGTTTTATTATATAAATCATTTAAATTATGGATTAAAATGCCTGTATTAAATGTCTTAGAAAGTTATCAATCATATGTAAAATGTGATATATTCAAATTCTTAGAAAATTGTCAAAAAATATGCAAGATTTAGAAAAATTAAGTTTCAAAATTTAAAGGTTATGTAAAATATATATAGGTGAATATATATGCAAATATATTGATTCTGTGCAAATATATATTTAAAGTTGAAAGTTTTTTTAATATTGTGAAATTTGAATGTATGTTATTTGAGATAGTGTAGGCAAATTTCATCTGCTGGCAATTATTATAGAGGAATGAAGTTTGATTTAACATTTGTATGACCAATTCTCTCTCTCTCTCTCTATATATATATATATATATATATTAAAAAATATATATATATATATATATATATAATATATATATATATATATATATATATATATATATATATATATATATTCTAACCCAGTATTATTTTTATTTGGATTTCTAACCCAGTCTATTTTTATTCTATTTTAAATTTATTTATTTCTAACCCAATATATAATTAATTAGTTTATTTTATTTGCACTTGTGACACTAATTTTTCTGGTTGTTGTTAAGGCAACCAAAATAAAGCAACATATCCATAAATTTTCTAATATGATCTAAAATACTTTTCATATAATACAATTGTACATTCAATTCTCTTAAGCTATGCCACGATTGTAATAACAACAATAATTGATCACTTATTAATTTAAAGAATAATTATAATAATATTAATCTCAGGGTTCTTTGTTTCATGTAAGGAAATGCTCGGCCGTATTGTGTTGTCACATATGACTGTCATTCTGGTCGGCTATAGGAAACATTTATTTTTACTTAAATTCAATGTGTCTTCATCTCTCATATCAACTGCTATATTATTTAAAGAGATGATAATTCTATTCAATAATGACGTATAATTTTGAATAACACAGCCCTTTTTTTTTTTTTTTTTTCAGAATCTCAGTCAGAATAATAAAAAGACAAGGGTGCTTTTTGTGTCCTTCCATCATCCATGACAACACAATAATATAACTAAGATTTATTACTTAGACAATTTAACTAAATGTTTGGAATAATGTGCAACCAAAGTTAATGGTTTGGGAATAAATTCATTTTTTTTTTTTTTTTTACACAAAGGTGAATGTTTAGTCTTAAGTTTTCAACTCCATAAATAATTATCATTAAACTAAAATATAATGACATATTCCGATCTGCTTAACTTTATTTATCTGGTATATTAAGTCTTTAAGAATTTGGAATGATTTCGGACTCAAGAAAAGATTTTGCAAATATTGTGCAAACACTTATATTTAGCATATAAAAACAAAAAAAAATGAATCTACAACAAATTTTAACAAGACTATAATTTATTATTATCACAAAAAAAAAAACATATGAACATTTATTCAATAATCCCATAGTAATACAAAAATATAAAATATAACTGACATTAATCTGTATACTCTTTTGGTTATGGACTAGAGATTACTACTTCTCCTGTATGCAATCATATGGATTGATTAACTAAAAGTACATTTCATTACCAATACATTGTTTATTAAATTTTGGTAACCTTGTAGACGCTTTTATTCAAAATTATTGACTAACTATTTTTTTTTTTTATTTTTAAAATGATTAATCCCATCATATGCAATACGCAAAATATTAAATTTATTTCTAATACATTTACTTTATTTATGGTCTTTAAAGGGGATAACCTATTCTAATTATAGGCCAGCTATCAGAAGTTACACTTACCATCTTACATTTAACTTAATGCTAACTTAAGTTATGATACAAATTTTATTCATACGTATAATTTTAAATATGAGTATTATTTAATTACTAACCAGAATTAAACATTGCATTTGAATATTCCTTCAGTAAATAAGCGTTTTAAATTACGCAATTTTAATTACTTTCTCCATTGATTTACTTGTCAAATACTAGCAATATTTAGCAGCACAATACAGATATTGACCCTAGTTACTAACGCACTATTTATGCTAAAGTGGATCTTGAGGAACTAACACCTCCAATATAACCTTTATCTTGCCCGAACTTTCAAAATTAAGCACAATAATCAACACCTTCCATGGTGGAGCTATCTTTATTTTCACATGAGGAATATGGAATAACCACGAAGGTTTGTAAAGTAATCTACTACATTAAAATATTTTGGTGGTTTCTTGCCTCTTACTTGGGCATACAACTAACACACACCAAATACAATCCTCTCCTGGGATTTAAACGAATGAAGCATACTAAATGCTAGATAAATTCTTGATCGTCCTATCTATGAGAATCGATCACTTGGGCTATAAACATACCCGAACATTATATTTAAAATCTTCCTCTCATGGAAAACAAAGCTTTTGGGGAGATCATTTTTCATCCCACAAGATAAATACATTTCAATTATTACCTATGCGAATATTAAGCATATACCAATGCTATATCTGGGCAGGATAAGTAAATACACTGATTATAATAAACTTATGTTACCGTGTATACTTTGATCAACATCTGAAATCAATGGACATCATAGAATAAAAGTATAATAATTTTAATTTTAATAAAGGAACATTCAAAGATAGTTGGTAGCATACTATCTTAAACTAAATAAAGTGGATGTGTTATTTAAGAATAATTAGGAATAAATTCCTCAATTAATACAGTATAAATTCGTTTCAAAACTTTAACAAGAAATATTTTGTTATAGCATTTTTTTTTTTTTTAGTTACTTCTGATAATTTTCAATATTTATTTCACCCCTTAAATATCTAAATATTTTTCTTTTACGCATCTAACATACAAAATTTCTACCTACAATTGTATGTAATAATTAAAACATATTTTATAGATTTTTTTTTTCTTTCGTGTTAAATATCAACTTAACCTATAATAATTATATTAAAACATACCTTTGTTATTACAAGGCTATTAAATATCACTTGCCCATACAGACTTTAACCTATGTGATATAACAAAAAAATACATATTATTTATAACTTAGTTTTAAACAATCATTAATTAACAAGTGCATACTCTCTCATTAGAAAATGTTTTCTGTTGAGCAATTGGTCCAGGTGAAGAGCTTTATCCAGCTGTATTTCACGAAGCAAGTTTAAAAACAATAAACGCATGGTATTATTTCCTTTAAATAAAAGTTTTCTCTTATTTTGTGCGTTTAATAAATTAGGTAAAGAAACATATAGCAGAATTGAAGATTAATTCTTACTTGAATTAAACTACTACAATTTTGGGATACAAGAAAATAAAATATACATATTCTAACATAACGAACAGATGACGATAGATGATAAACATACACAATATTTTTTTTTTTTGATGATACGTATACTTATTAGCTAGCTTACTTATGGACGAAAATGCGCAATTTTCCGAGAGATTATTATGATAATAACTGCAGTCAATTTACGTGTACATGAAGTTTTAATAATTCCAACTGATGTATAATAGAATATATCATTTATTTTTATCATTAAGTCACTAAGATATTTGGTTTTGTTCATACTTTAGGAATTATAAATTTTTTTTTTTTTAACGGTAACTTCTCCGTAAGAATTCCCCTATATAACTTTTCCTATATTTACTCTGAGAAAGTTTATATATATATTTATATATATATATTTTTAAAAAATATACAGGTGCATAATTTAATCTTATTTATCATTATTATTATTTCCAGACAATTCTTGGTGAATAAAACATATTTTAACGTTTGTAACTACATTACTTGTAAAGGCAGACAATATTGAGAAAAGCGCGAAAATGTTTCTAGTTGATTTTCCTTGGTTTCAAAATATTTTTTTCAATTATTATTATTATTATTATTTTTTCTTTCTATACCAAGAAAATATCAATAAAGGACATAAAGTTAATAAATAATTATTTCTCACTTGGAAATCATTTATCTTCCTTAATTTAGACATAATAACACTTTTCGTGATTCCCTTAGTTAATTCTGTCATTTTTAACTTTAGCGTGAGACAATAAATTTTTAAGTATAAAAGGTCTTTAAATAGGTAGATGGCAAAGAAAATCAGGATATCTTATCAAAAAAATTTAGCCACACATTATATTATTAAAATTTTACTTTGATTACATTTATTTCTGCAAAATAAAATGAAAAAATTGAGTTACCGAATTTCAGCACTGTTCCTTCCTTGAAAACTAAAAGCAGACTATCTATTTTTTATTTTTTTTAAAAAATGATCTTGATTATGAAATTGGTTGTTTCGTTTTGTTGTTGTTTTTTTTTATTTTTTATTTTTTTTACTTTAGCGACCTCTTCCAGAAAAATAATCATTTGATTATAACATAAACAAAAGAAAGGAAAAACCTATTACAATCATATAGTTTTAGTATTATTTACCTGGATTACAAAGTAATTTGACAATATAAAAAAAATAATAAATACATTAAATTAACAATCAGTGATGTATAATTCTTTAAACATTATATATATTTTTTTTCTTTCTTTTTTTTTTACAAAAAGAAATTACCAGAAGTTATTGTGCTTTATGATAAGACACTCATCCACTCTCCCCTCTACCCATCCAAAATCAATTACTGTTTAGCTTTTATACCATATTAATTTGCTCTAATTATTAATATCTCAATTAAATTATTCATGTTCTCTCTTTAAAATGACATTGAGTTATTAAATCTATTAGTTATTCACCCAAAACATGCCAAAGTGAGTGAATAGCATACTTTATTAATCAATTATTGCTATTGTTATTTTATCTTTTTATTTCTTTAAAAAATAGCATTGTTTTCCTGCAGAAATAATGCCAAGTAAACCAAGTGTCAATAACACTAGGTTACAATATATATATATATATATATATATATATATATATATATATATATATGTATATATATATATATATATATATATATATATTGTAACCCCTCACACCTATCACCAACACTAACAATTACCCGGGGGCGCCAATTCTATGGATCATAGAATAAAATATTTATTTAACTTTACCTAAATCTATTCATGAGGCTCTTAATTAAAGCTTTCACCTAAAACTAACTCAGTTGAGGGATACAGAGGTGTATGAGGTGTACAATGTACATTAGATGTGGGAGAAAATATTATTACTAATAGGAATAAACATCTATTAAGTTCTATACTAGACAAAATTAAATTGGTAAAATTCTACCAGCTAAAAGTAACTAATAATACTCTCTACTTCACGTCCTCCCATCATCCATATGCACTGAACAACCTCTACCATATTATACAATTAAACTAATAACTAAAATAAAATAAAAAATAATATTTCAGAAATTGTAATGTATAATTCACTAGATCTAAACTCAAACTAAACTTATCATCACTAAATTTTAACTACTCACTAATCTAATCTGGCTAAATGAATTTATTATCTAATTTAAATTATATATTGAAGATCTCAGGGAATTAACTTATGGTATGGCTTGATCTAACATTTCTATACCTCAAATTATTATTTAACACTATGAAAATAATATTATAAACCAAACAATACCCTAATTAGATACTTGCAGTTAGATAATGAAAGAAATCGGGCACATTTTGATTTCAATTCATCATCTAAACAAAAAATTAAATAACAAAACCCTTTTAAAAATGATCAGTAGGTAATTGGCATCTCATATAGTGTTTGAATCAAGGAAATCAACATCATCATATCTTGAGATTTATTATAATTAAATAGAATACAATTATGTTACATTAAATAAAATAAATGTATAAGCATGTGTGGAAGTGTGAAACACGAATGAATGTTATAGAAGAAACTCCAAATACAAATTTAGATAACAAAATATTTATTAATCAAATAGAAAATGGTTAAATCAACATTTACTTTTCTTTTATTATTATTAACACAAATTCCAAAGGGATTTAATATTATTGAGTACAGGTTATACAAGAAGATATAATACAACATGATTCATTAACTTTTACATCTACTATATATTTTCATCAGAACATTTTGATAAATTGGTAAACATTTTATTTGAAACATTAAATGAACTAAATAAGTCCCTATTATTTACTATAAAGAAATGTCTCTTTAGCTATCAGTGATTTCTGATAGACTTATACAAAAATAAAAACAAAATAAATATGACCTTACACTTTTAGTAACTGATTACTAAAGTATCTTTTATTCAGCCTTTTGCTGAATATCACTCATTTATTACTAAAAGTTTATAACAACAACATAGATTAATATTCTAATTACTGAACAAATTAAGATTTTGCATTGTTACTTTTTAAATATCTTAAATAAAATTAAAATAAGGGGATTTAAACTAAGAATAATATTGGGCTATCTTACCAAAGAAAATGAATACTTCTATTAATTAAATGTATTCTCCTTTGTAATTTTAAGGTACAGTATACTATTGAATAATTAGGTTCTGCTTTGCCAAAATAAAGTAAATCTTTGTATTCATTAACTAATGTCCTATCTTTGCTTAATTATTTATGCAAATTATGATTAAATGATAAAAATCAATGAGATGAAGCTTAAATGATTACTACAAAATATTTTAACATGATAAGTAAAGTTCTACATTAATAATGAATTTTTTTATATCAAAATTAACAATCTGTGCATGAATCTGTATTATGCTGTGTGTCAAAGAAAATAAATAAATAATGTTAATCAATCTAATCGGTTTGCTTATGATATTTCAATATAATCATAATACGGTTGGAAGTGAAGATCAATCAATCTTTATTTATCAACTATAATACAGATGTTTTATAAGACACTATACTTTCCTTTTATTCTTCCTTTTTATCATAAACCATCAAACACTAGGCTATAGCATAAGCTGGAAAACATCCAATACACACATGGGATAACAGATTTATATAATTCAAAACAGGTAATATAACCATAACTTCCAAGTCTATCTTTAAGACTAAATAATTGGTGGAATAACTCATCACCACATGAAAATCAGGGAGAAAACATCTCTAGCTTCATACACTTTTAATTCAATATATCAAATATAAAAGGAGGATTCAATCCACTCCTATCAAAAATACTCCAATACATGGATAAGAAAAGGAATATTCAATTCTATACACTACAATACACTGGGCAACTACCCATATTAAATGTTCAACTAACAAACACACTAACTCAATCCCATAAAATATTATAAACATTGTAAACTTTATAGCATATAGCCACAAAATACTTTTCATTCAGTCATAACAAAGAAATAATAATTCTCTCTTAAACAACTTTCTAATTCTTCAAATGATTGATCCTCTTTTCCTTCCGAATCTGATTGATTTAAAATCATTTTCACTGGCAATTACATATAATTATAAATAAGTTTAATAATAGACACACACACATATAAGCATGTGATATACCGACCATTTAAAATCACAGTAAGCAAAGAATTACTGTTAAAATATTAATTATTACTGCTAGAATTAATAAAGAATAAATATCTCATATCTGACAATATTTAGGACCTGGTAATGTTCAAAGAACAATTGGAGAATAAAATACTAATTACTATGGACAAAGCAAGACGAATAATTTTTTTATAATATAATGCATTAATATTGGCACAAATCTGTAGTTAAATTGAACCTAAATAAATAATAAAATTGTATGTTATAGCTGAAATAATTCTTGAAAATAATAATTTTCTAATTTATAAAAGAAATATATTCGGTAAGATTTAATATAATGAACATTTTTTAACATAATTATTCACCCTTTTGAATGGACTCTTCCATTGGTTTTACCATAGCGTGTGTTACTAACACACGACCAAACTTCATATTAAAGTAATAATAATAATAATATAAAATTACCAGCATAATGTATTTTTTATTATGCTATTTGAGACGTTCTTGTAGAACAAATTTAATAATAATAATACATATAATAAACATATTTAAAATAATAAAACATTCCTTAACTAATACTATCTAATATGCTATTAAATAAAATAAAGTTCTCTTCTTTTTTTCTTTCCAAACAATAAGAAACAAAAAGTTTATAAAAGTTTTTGCATGACTTTCCTTGTCATGTCTCCAAATAGATAAGGAAAATAATTATACTGCACAAGACAAATATTAACACAGAACAGTACAATTCCTGCAGGAGAAAACAAAACAATATTATTTTTGTTGAATCCATATGAGCATATTCAATGTTTTTAGTTATCAACTAATGAATTGCTATTGACATTGTAAATAATGAATTTCCTTAATTAAACAATATATTTCATAACGCAAATAAAATAGAAGTTTGTACTTTATTCCTAGGATATATTTAACATTTAATTTCACAATCATAAAGCCATTCAGAAATATACGTAGTTATTCAATTAATAATATTTATTGAGATAAACTCATTGGTAATGTTAATACAGCAATGTCACATAACTTTATCCATTTATAATTTCATTCATCCTACTAGTCTAGAAGAACAAATAATTATTAAAGTACATTTAATGACATATTTAATCTTATATTTTTCTTTTCCAACAGTAAAAATAGAAATAATTACGCCGCTATTCTAAGACATATGACAATAAAATTACATATTCCTTGTGTATATTTTAAATTTTGAGTTTTCTTTTATATTTAACATGAAATTTGTACATTAAAGTTCTGAGAACGTTCAATGACAGTTTACATTTTTCACACACATAAATGAAGCATGTGGCAATTGTTTCCTTCATAGTATAATTAAAGCTTAAAAACTTAATTGTTATAAAATAAACAAATATTCTTTTATCCTTCCCTGTTAATTTTGAATTTAAATAAAACAATTTTACAGTCCTATTAAGCATTCCCATTTCTTAAATAATAATTTATCTTGAATAATAGAATATAACACTTACGTATACTTTAGCATAACGTTGGGACAATTTAAACGATCAGCTGGAGCAAAATTGACATATCTTTTAGTGGTTTTTAAGTGCACATTTTGCAAACAAAATAATATAATTAAATTTTTAACTTGAACTCTGGAAGAGGAAAAATAATTTCACTATTAAACTTTGCTAAATAAATTAGTTATAGCTGTGCTTGGTTAGCTATAACTGCCCTCGTAAAAGTTCTATAATTGACTGACCTCTTCAAAAGTAATAATAGACTGACCTCTTCAAAAGTAATAATAGACTGACCACTTAAAAGTAATAAGTATTCCTTTTATAAACTTTTTTAATAATCATTACATCATATTGTTCTCTTCCAATTGTTTACCATAATGTTAACATCATCAGAAAAAGATTGTCAATTGCTCCTCCCTTTTGCAAATCTACTTAAATATGCAAAAACTTTAGACAGTAAAAAAAAATAGAGATGGAAAAAAAATTATATCATCTTTTAAATAAATGAAAAAAAAAATTGAACCAATAATTAAATGTTTTTAAAGCAGTAGAATAAAATTGATGACAATTGTTTTAATAAATAAAATATTTTACAGTATTTGTCATATCCACCAGTCCATAATTTATTGATTTATTTAAAATGTAATTAAGTTAGATTTTTTAATACTGTTATTGATATAATTAAATATTTGAATGTAATGTGGGGTATTTAATGGTTTAATGAAACTTATGAATGAAAAATAAAGTTGGATAATGCATGAATATTTAGTAGTAATATACTATAGGTATTACACTGATATAACTGAAATGACAATGTGAATGATGATGAGTGAAACATATTTTACTGTTTATGCTATAAATTTAAAATGTACAAAACAAATGGACTAGAAAATCATTCTAACAAAACTGAATACTGCTTTATGAACAAATAAAACAAGTAAGTATCAACTCAGACTGTACTGATTATGCATATAACAAGCCACCCCCCCTATTCTATTACTGATTATACCCCAAAACAAGATACTAAACATTTAAAAAATCTTTTCACGTTATTTCATTTTTTTTTAAAGAGGATTATATCAGATAATATCTGATATACTACTACACTACTACAATGACTATTTCTGGTACCAAACCAGAAGGTCACAATATATATATATATATATATATATATATATATATATACATATCAACATATATATATATATATATATATATATATATATGTTGATATGAAGATTCCAACCAGTAACCACCTAAACATTCACAGTAAAATATAGTAATCAATATCTCAAACAAATAATGAACGGTATACCGTTAAATATTTGTTTTTATATATATTTTCTATAATGGTTATTGTACTATTACACACACACACATATATATATATATACACACACACACACACACACACATATATATATATATATATTCAAGCATGTATTCATTTTAGGGCAATAATTGATAACAAAAGTATGTTGTTATAAAGTTTATAAGAGTAAAATGATATTATACCAGAAACAATGATGTTTTAATATTCAATGCTGAAGAAAAATAATTTTATAAGTATCCTATGCTCTCTAGAATTAAAAAAAAAGTTTATCAAAATAAATAATGTATATAATGTGATATTATATTGAGTCAATAAAAATCTTAGAATAAATATCTGTTTTAATAATGTATATGTGAAGTAATGTAAAAGTTAAGTAATGATAGCTACACACAGCAGCCACTTGAAGATAAATGATTCTGATTGATCTTTTAGATGAGATAAAATATTCATTCAATCATGAGAATTTAGTACAATGGGAGAAATAGTTTACATATTTGATAATTAACAAGTGATGTTTGGAGTTATCTTTATGGTTTTAAACATTAGCACATTATAACAATATTAATTCAATACTTGCCTATTAAAATGCAATAAAATTATTGTTGATAAAATATAAATTCTATTATTTGCTTAAGGATTAGAATAATGTACTTAGTGAGACAGTCTTCAATATAGTTTGGTACAGATTGTGTTTAAAAGTGACAAATGTTAATGTACATCATATTCTGTCATATACAAAAATGCTTGTAAAACATTTTAGTATCTTCAGAGATAAATTAAAATAAAAGTTCAAGCCCATTAGCAATATGAAAAAGGTGGGTAAAATCATAGATAAATTCAACTTATATTGTTAAAAAGCTTACTACTATAAAGGGATAAGTGACATATGATAGAATGTGTTAATTGGAATTATATGTATCTTCATCAAAGTGACATTTTAATAAACCCACAATGGCTATAACCAGTTTGTGATACAGCTATCAATTTTCAAAGGCCATATTTTCATATGACTTCTTTAAAAATTAAAATAAGTGTCCATCATTGTACCACACTAAGTATATTTATATTTTGCAAGAATGAAATTTGTTTGAATGTAGCTCTTGTAGTTTAAATTTTATGTATCTTTTCTGATTTAATAGCATCTCATAATGCATGTAATCTAAACAACTGTAGATTTATTTCAGCTCTTTCAAATGACAGCTTGTTTTTTATACTTTTTAAAACAAATATTATAAAAGTTATTGCAACTAATGGCAACATTAATAAAAAGCTAATTTATTTCATTATAATAATTGAATATAAAAAAGAAATTAACTATTTCCAATTAAATAAAAATAATTTAATTTTTTAATTTTTATGATTTTAGTCTATATTCTTTTAATTTTATATATAAACAATTTAATACATAATATAAAAAATACCAATTAAAAAATAAAATTTGAAGTAATATTTATATAAAAAAATACTATCCCCAAGAAAGATATAAAACAATGTTTGTTTTGTTATTTAAATGTTACTATATGGCATTGTAATCTTTGCAAATAAAATATATATTATTTAATTTATTTTGGGTAGTTCATTATTTTAGAGAAAACTCTGAGATGGAGGTAAAAAGATTCACATGAAAACCAAGAAACCAATTCCACACCAAAATATATGATATCTTGGGTGAGGAGATCTATTTAGTTCTCTACAGAATTATTTAGATAGAATTAAGATAATAAAGTTTATATTTAATATCCACTCACTTCAATCCATCTATTTTATGTTAATAAATAGTTCACAAAGAAAAAGGATATGGTACATTCATGCATATGATAAATACATGTATATGTACATTATGAATTTTAGTGGGGAAAAATCCTAACAGTTAAAAAGTCTAACTGGCACAACAAGGCATAGAAAATGTAAATAATAAATAATAAAATTTATAGATTGCACAAATAGAATAAAATGTCAAAATAACCAATATATTTATACAGTGTTCTTAAAACATATATTTTGATAATACTGATAAACAAAGAAGACTTTTATTCAAAATGACTATAACATTTCTTTTTTAATTGTTTTTATTATTATATATTTTGAATTACTCAACTTATTGTGGCAAAATAGTTCTTATCTTTCTCATATAGGGTTGATCTTCCCTATTACTTTTAGTTTTCAATAATTAAAAATAGAACAGTTATTTATGAAATAATTATAACATTGTGCATAGGCATATTTTTGAAATATAGGATGCTATATTTTAATTTATTTATATTTATATTATGATGCATATAAAAATATTGACACACATCTTTATTCATATTTACAATGCAGTACAATGTGGTCATCTAATTTTCCAAACTTGTGAGAGTTTTGATCAATTAACTGCCTATTTCAAAACTTTTCGATCTAATTGAAAACAAAAAAAATATTAAACGTTCTTCTGTGTTAATAGGTTTTAAAAATGTTTTTAAGTATTAAAAAAACTCAGATAAATATCTGGGATAATCAAAACTGTAATTTAATTTGAAAGATTAAATGAAATATTATACGTATTGTTTGTATAAAGACAATTACTAATATTAATTTTTTAAATGTTAGTATCAATATAATCAATGCCAAATAGTCATTAGATAAAAAAATAAGATTATGTTGTATAATTAATTAATTTTTTCAAAAATATTTTGATTACAAATTTATAAACATATTTTATAATCCAATATAAATCAATTTTTAAAAGGAACCGTTATTTTAGTCTTTATATTTCATATTTCTACTGAACCAATTATATGTATAGTTAGCTGCATCATGCACTCTTTCATAAAATTATTAAATACAGAGTTAGTAAGAGTAATTAATTAAAGCAAATATATTTATAAACATTAATTGGTAATAAAATAGTTTAAATACTTAATGTTATTAAGCACAAATATATTCTAATCAGATATAAAGATTAAGTTATATCATGTCAAATGAATTTTTTATATTAAATGTATATATTTTTCAAAAAATGTGCACACATTTATAAATATCTTTGCCATCAGACTATCTATATTTGTTTAAAATCAGTGGTAAGTTTATAATTAATAGCAAATGTTAACATATTTCCACTATTATATAAATTTTAATAATTTAAATAACCACTTTGCTGTTAAATACAATTAGACCATGCCCTATTTTAATTGTCATTCATGTTCTTTATGGTTCATGGACATAGTTTGAGCCATCTTTTGGTCAATTTGGGTCACATTTTCTTCATTTTAGGCTTATTTTATAGGAAAGTCAAAATTTCAAATTTTAGTTTTAAAAAAGTCTGCATATGGTGATATATTTTGAAAAAAAAATCCATTTTAATTGCTGTATATTGGTGTGTAGGCCAGTCTTATTTCTCTGATTGGATGGCTGCCAACTCTCAAAATAGTGCCGCAGGCATTTCTAAATGACAAAGTCAGATATCAAAACTAAATGGTTTACACATTCATAATTTTGAACATAAATAAATATATTTATCATAATTGTTTACATTCATTATTAAGATTTTACATTACTCTATTGAAATATAAAGTTTGATTTGAAAAATTTAAATTTTAGAAGAAAAATAAGTGGGGGAAAGTGACCACTTTTCAAGCAAATGAATAAAGTTGACTGCTACTGACTGTAATTTGCATATAAGGCATTTCTAAATGATAAGTTCAGGAATAAAAACAAAATGTTTTATGTGTTTGTAATTGATTTTGAATGTAAATAAATATATTTATCTTAATTTTTTTTACATTCATAATTAAGATTTTACATTACTTTATCGAAATATAAAGTTTGATTCGAAAATTTTTAAATTTTATAAGGAAAATAAGTGTGGAAATATAACCACTCTTCAAGAAAAGTGAATAGTGTTGACTGCTACAAAACTGAATAATGAGACACCAGTGTTCACATAGATTGGTTGAAATATAATTCTTTTGTTTTACTGCTGGATATTTTTTAAATGTTTTTTTTAAATATTTTTCTTCAGTTATTAACATTTTTAATTTTTCATTACATTTAACCAATTTGAATCTAAAATTATTCAATTTTTAGAAGCTGAATTAAAACAATTCTGTGTATTTTAGATTAACATTTTATCAATAGAAACCAACTGGAAATGAAACAGACAAAAAATTGCTCTCAGATTTAAGGAATGGACCAATACAAAAATTAGACAAAGGTGTTAAAAGTTGATGTTGGCATCTAAAGGGCTAAGTGTGTGTATGTAATATATATATGAGGGGGGACCCAAATATAACTGGAATCATTCTCAGGTTTGCACACTTATTGTAGCATATGCTTTGCCTGCTACATATTTCTTGCAGAGACTCTTCTCTATCAATCTGCCAAATGGAATCACCATGTAAAATCATGGAGCCACATAATATATTGTTTTGTAAAGTGCATTTTTGTCATTTTTTTTCTAATGAGTAAAAAGTTTGGCAATATGAAATTCTGTTTTCATTTAAAAAAATGTCAAGGGAAAAAGTTGTAATGCTTGAAACAGATTACAAGAAAGCTGATATCATAAAATCACAAGTTTATGAGTTGTTTAACTGAAATGTTAAATTTATTGGGTTCCTAAAAAGTGTTGCAAGTGAAGTCCAAAGCCAAAACAATGCTGATTTTTTGACACAAACAGCATTTCCCCCCTGAAATTTAGCTAATAACAAACAGGAATTTTATCTGAAAGTTCTTAAACATTTATCTGATGTGGTAAAACATAATCATTCTGTTTTGTTACAAAGAAAAAAGTGCAAGCTTCACTCCCACAAAGGTGATCTGTTAATTCCTTGAATGTGAAACACTTTTTAATTAAATTTAGTATGATCCAGATTATCTATCAGATCTTGCCATTTGGATTTTTTCAATTGCTCAAATGAAAAAATGTCTTAATATATTTTTTTATGAACTTAGAAGTGATGAAAAAAATGACACAGACATTAAAAAACATCACTTTGCAAGTACTTCCAGACTACTTTAAAAAATGAAAAAACATTTTTAGATTGGTGTACTGCATCAAGTGGGTAGTCATTTAAAAGATATTAATTTATAATACTTAAAAATAGACAAACAATTTTTATTATAAAATTCTGGTTATTTTTGGGTACCTCTGTGTATATATATATCAAACTCAATGTAATTCTAAGAGACTTGAACTCAGACTTTCAAGCTCCCTACAGTTATCCAGTCCACCTTATACAACTTTATACATGACCACATAATGTGAAAAAGATAAATGATTCTCAATATATGTATTTCATGCTGAACCAGCACTCATCAGCTGGTCCAGATCACTATCTCTCACACATATACATAGTCAGTGCTCAGTTTACAAATCTTCAAACTTTAACAGACAAGCTTCAATTTCTTCCACCAACATATTATAGAAAATCGAAGGATGGAACATTCACATGTCTTATTGACACCATTATTATTGTCATAGCAATGTTGACTGGGAGGTGGAGAAGATTGAAGTTTGTCTATTAAAGTTTGTAGATTTGCTACCTTAATATAAACTGAATGCTGATTGTGTATATGTTTGGGAGATGGTGATCTGGATCAGCTGATAAGTGCTGGTTCTACATGAAATGCATACATTAGGGATTATTTATCTTTTTCATATGTATGTAGTTATTTGCATTAGTTGGATAAGATGGAATGAATAGCTATAGGGAGCATGGACATCTGACTTCAACAAGTCTCTTCCAATTATATTGGGTTTACTATAGACAATATACATGTATTT
>JAQFVV010006419.1:190537-278841 GCA_028023455.1 Epiperipatus broadwayi
TAGTAAAATGTTAGATGTCATTTATTATTAAAATTTTTCTTTTGTTCTTTAATTCATTTGCCTTATATACGTACATTATATAAATAAACTGGTTTTAAATTTCAATACATTAACATAAAAAATAATACAACAGATATAATTTGTCAATAAAACACTCTGTTATTGTTTTAATTTAAATTCATTGTACACAAATGCTATATATGTAGTACACAATGGATGCTAGAAATTAAATTTTATTGTTGTTTGTCCTCACAAGAACAATTTATAAATATACACATAATGTATTATATTAGTATTTAATATTTAATATAATTATTTAATATTTTGCTTCAGAAAGTAATTAATAACTTCATCATAAGTTACATTTAAAAGGTAGATCAGACTGTAGACGTTATATTTGAGTTGTACGTGCATATTTCTTCATACGTGAGATTAGGAGTTGTTCTTATGTGTTTTATTAATAGAAGTTTTATATACTAAGGGTTATGTAATCTAGTGATAAATGTTTATTGAATTTTCAAAATTAATGATGATATAATAGAAAATATTAAGTTTTGGGGCTATAATAAAAACCCTATTGTAGATAATAAATCTAAGGAGTTCGTATTTGCAATTTAAAAGAGAAGTATAGTTTTAATAGAAAATGAGGTATATAGATATCTAACACAGTATAAGAGAATATTGATAATTTTATGTAAAGTTAAGTGATCTAATCTTAAAAAAATGTATCTATGATTCTGAACTGTTATTTTAAAAAACTATTATGATTTTCATTATTCTTCTATTATTGCATCTTTCTGTATGTTGAACAGTAGATGGTTCTTATTTAGATACAAATGCCAATCCATGCCTATTGTTAGCAAACATTATGAATTTGAATAATATTGAATTAAAATAAAAGTTAGACAACAAATAAAAATTGTATGTGTTTGAATATAATTATTGCCATTTGAAAAGAAAATTAAACCCCAATTAAAATAAAAGATATACCATTTGTTTGATATAAAATGACTTTGTGATTTATTTGAATTTATTTATTTATTTATTTATTTTTCTCTTTTTAGTACAAAGGTCATTAGGCAATGCTTGAGACTAAGAATTACTTATATGATAATTTTTGTGTTTTGCCAATATTCAGTTTTATAATTACTTGCATTAGCCATCACTAATTAATATATTATTTTGCATATAATCCTACATCTGAAAATATAGGTTGGATTCACTAAAATTCCCTTTGCTTCCAATTTATATTTTGGTGAGTAATCAAATCTCACTGGTCATGTAAAACACCTGAGAGTAAGTCAATTAAGTCTCTTAGCATTGCTCTTTGGTATTTATGAATATTTTATATACAGCTAGTCGGATATGCAATATTACAATTGTCAATCAATTATTGGACCATATTTTACTCTGGCTTAAAATTTATCTTCTCATGAATAGATGCAGTTCATCACAATTGCTGGCCAAATCTATGGAAACATTAAATAAAAGTTTAGCATCACAAACCAATCAATTACAATTGACATCCAATGATTGGGCTAGTTTATTTTCCATTGCACAAGTGCAATCCATTACAATATATATATATATATATATATTGTAACATATATATATATATATATATAATTATTAATATGAAGATTTTAATGGAAAACAAATATAAAATACTATTGTCTAAATTCTTTAATATATAATTAACAATACTATTATACAGTCATTTCAGTTAGATTGTATCTGCTGTAATGATCTTTACTATTCAAAACTAGAAGATGCAATCCTACCAAATTGTTGATATAATAATACTTTTAATTATATATGAATGAGCCTGAATAATATCTATAGTAATATTTAAATGTGAAAAGTTGTTTATTTGTTTATTACTTTATAACTCAACAAATATTGCACCAATTTTGATGAATCTTGCATGATTTTCTTTTTTTTGTTTTTGTGGAGAATTTTATAGGCTATGAATTTTTGCTTTATGGTACTTAATTGTTTTAAAAACTTTGGTAATTTTCAATATAAAATACTTCAAAATAATAGAAATTTTTTACTGATGTCACCAAAATGCCCAAAGAGAATAGTACTGATTAAAAGATTACACACATCAGAAAATGTGCCTATGTATTTAAATACATACTGAATAAATGAAGAGAAATATAGTTTTTGGTAATCCAAGTTAAAATTTTATTATGTAAAAATATTTTAAATTAATTAAATTTTATTTGGATCACTGCTGTTGATAATTATTTTATGTAAGTATTACATAAATATACTTTAATTATCAAGCTTTCTACTAATGTGAGGATACACCTAGACAAATGGAGAGAATTCTTGTTTCTGATAAAGTGAGGCAAAATTTAAATTGCTATTCAATACATTGAAAATAGAATTTAAATAATATATAAATATATTTTAATTATCAATCTTTCACTAATGCAAGGAAATAGTTCAAGAAATGGATACAATTAGTAAAGGTTAATTTTATTTGGTATTTAGTACATCAAAATTTGAAAATGATATATATATATATATATATATATATATATATATATATATATATTGTACCAACATTGTGTTGGCATATAATAATTTTGTTTAAAAAATTATTAAAATAAAAATCTTTCATAAAAGAAAATGTAAAAGTAAAAGTTTAAGAGTTTTGAAATAAAAGTTACAGTTATTTAATTAAAAGGGGAGGATGAGGGTTTGATTTAGAAGCATCAAGTTAAAGTTTTATAAAAGAAGTTAAAGAGTTTTTTTTTATTAGTTAAAATATAAGTTAAAAGTTTAAAAACATAAATCTCTTTTTATTTAAGTTAAAGAAAAAAGTCATCTTAAAACTAAATAGTGAATGGATCTCAAATTATATATGTGCGTGTGACTGTAAATATAATGTATGCATATTAAATATTAAAAAATAAATGAAAGTTAAAAACACAATGATGGCTACTAATTAAAAATATAAAACAACATGTTTGCATGGCTACTAATTAAATGATCTTCAAAAGCACATAATTAAAAGATTATCAAAGGAATTTTGACAACAGATATATAGGTGGAGGATATCAAAATGACAACACATTGTATGTATAAATAAGTCAATTATTTTATCAGACAGTTAGTTCAGTTAGTTGTGTTTGCAATAACAGTTCAGTACAATCTATCAGTGAGTTATATCAGTCAGCTTGTTATATATCCAGAATCAAGAATGCAGTGTTAAAACCTCGGAAAATGTACGAACTTCTCCAGCCTGAAGTCCGATGAAAACAGCCAACCTACCTGATAAAAGTAATGCCTGCATAACAACCTGAAGCTGCTCAATATCTAATTGTCTTAAAGAAAATGCCATGAAATAATCAGCATCAATTCTCCACAAAAAACTTCAAATCTAACCAGTTAGAGATATCTCATTAGAAGCAGCAAATAGCAAAATGCATTCACATTCAAATTCCTAGGTAATAACATTTTTATTATACTCATTTCTAAAGTAGCCAACACATTTGTAAAACCTCAAGAGTCAAGTTTAAGAACTCTATAGCATACATAGATGAACTATTAATATGTGTTTTTAAAATGTTGTGTGTATTCATGCATTAGTATATTGATATCATTGTATTTTAAATTTTAAATATTATTTAATGCTTTCTCCTAAGATGTTATAGTGTGTAAATTATAAATGTGCATGTGTTATATTAGTTAAATAAGATATTTAAAATTAGGTTAATGAATGCAAATTGAAATAAATTCCTTCTTTGAAATTAAAGCTTTATTTGTTGGTCAATTCTTTCACCACTAATTGAATAAAAATAGCTGAGCTAGTTAAGGAATTTTTAGAGTGCTGGATTATGGGCCTACTGTCTGAACATGTTAGTCTTAGACTAGCTGGTGCCCAGGGTTTACTCCAAAACAAATAAAGTGTTTGGATAATAGGGGTTTGAATCTAGCAGCCAAGGTGGGCCACAATCTGGAAATGTGATCGTGTTATTCATTGCATAGCTCGATCTGATCATGGGTATTATTGACAGCTCTGCTATCAATAATATTTTCCAATTTGCTCAAACGTGCTGGTTCATTCATGTAATATTTATAATTAAATAAGATTATAAATTTATTAGAAATAAGGTTGAAACCCAGCTAAACCAAGCTGGCAAGGTAAGTGCAATCTTTAATGGATCGAACCTGGTACAATATATATATATATATATATATATATATATCCACAGATGGCGTCCTACCAAGACTGCCAATCAAGCGTATGTTTTGTTTACATAAACGTCAGAGTAGTTAGTATTCACTATCTCTAACTATAATTCCACTTTCAGATCATGATTTCAAGCTATTTGCTATCGTCAGTGAAAGACAGGAATAAAGAAACTAGATCTGAATACAAACTCTGAGCGTTTATGAAACAATTTCTATTCAGCTTGCAAGCGTGAATTTTTTAGACACGTAATGTCTTCAAACTCAGCATAGCAAACCAGATAGCTATATGGGTCTGATCTCAGTTCAGCATCACCACATAGTAGAAGCCTCTGCAATCTATATCATTGCAAGAAAACCTCAAAGGTACATTTATGATAAACAAAAATGCAAGTTAAAAAACTTGCTAACGCTTGTATTTATGTCCACAGATGGCGTCCTACCAAGACTGCCAATCAAGCGTATGTTTTGTTTACATAAACGTCAGAGTAGTCAGTATTCACTATCTCTAACTATAATTCCACTTTCAGATCATGATTTCAAGCTATTTGCTATCGTCAGTGAAAGACAGGAATAAAGAAACTAGATCTGAATACAAACTCTGAGCGTTTATGAAACAATTTCTATTCAGCTTGCAAGCGTGAATTTTTTAGACACGTAATGTCTTCAAACTCAGCATAGCAAACCAGATAGCTACATGGGTCTGATCTCAGTTCAGCATCACCACATAGTGAAGCCTCTGCAATCTATATCATTGCAAGAAAGACCTCAAAGGTACATTTATGATAAACAAAAATGCAAGTTAAAAACTTGCTAACGCTTGTATTTATGTCCACAGATGGCGTCCTACCAAGACTGCCAATCAACGTATGTTTTGTTTACATAAACGTCAGAGTAGTTAGTATTCACTATCTCTAACTATAATTCCACTTTCAGATCATGATTTCAAGCTATTTGCTATCGTCAGTGAAAGACAGGAATAAAGAAACTAGATCTGAATACAAACTCTGAGCGTTTATGAAACAATTTCTATTCAGCTTGCAAGCGTGAATTTTTTAGACACGTAATGTCTTCAAACTCAGCATAGCAAACCAGATAGCTACATGGGTCTGATCTCAGTTCAGCATCACCACATAGTAGAAGCCTCTGCAATCTATATCATTGCAAGAAAGACCTCAAAGGTACATTTATGAGATCGGAAGAGCAAGTTAAAAAACTTGCTAACCTTGTATTTATGTCCACAGATGTCCTACCAAGACTGCCAATCACGATGTTTTGTTTACATAAACGTCAGAGTAGTTAGTATTCACTATCTCTAACTATAATTCCACTTTCAGATCATGATTTCAAGCTATTTGCTATCGTCAGTGAAAGACAGGAATAAAGAAACTAGATCTGAATACAAACTCTGAGCGTTTATGAAACAATTTCTATTCAGCTTGCAAGTGTGAATTTTTTAGACACGTAATGTCTTCAAACTTAGCATAGCAAACCAGATAGCTACATGGGTCTGATCTCAGTTCAGCATCACCACATAGTAGAAGCCTCTGCAATCTATATCATTGCAAGAAAGACCTCAAAGGTACATTTATGATAAACAAAAATGCAAGTAAAAAACTTGCTAATGCTTGTATTTATGTCCACAGATGGATCCTACCAAGACTGCCAATCAGCGTATGTTTTTTTACATAAACGCAGATAGTTAGTATTCACTATCTCTAACTATAATTCCACTTTCAGATCATGATTTCAAGCTATTTGCTATCGTCAGTGAAAGACAGGAATAAAGAAACTAGATCTGAATACAAACTCTGAGCGTTTATGAAACAATTTCTATTCAGCTTGCAAGTGTGAATTTTTAGACACGTAATGTCTTCAAACTCAGCATAGCAAACCAGATAGCTACATGGGTCTGATCTCAGTTCAGCATCACCACATAGTAGAAGCCTCTGCAATCTATATCATTGCAAGAAGACCTCAAAGGTACATTTATGTAAACAAAATGCAAGTAAAAACTTGCTAACCTTGTATTTATGTCACAGAGGGCCTACCAAGACGCCAATCAGGTATGTTTTGTTTACATAAACGTCAGAGTAGTTAGTATTCACTATCTCTAACTATAATTCCACTTTCAGATCATGATTTCAGCTATTTGTATCGCAGGAAAGACAGGAATAAAGAAAAGATGAACAAACCTGAGCGTAGAAACAATTCTATTCGCTTAGAATTTTTAGAACGTAATGTCTTCAAACAGCATAGCAAACCAGATACTACAGGGTCTGATCCCCATCACCACATAGTAGAGCCCTGCAACTATACATTGCAAGAAAGACCCAAAGGACATTTATGATAAACAAAAGCAAGTTAAAAATGTAGTTGTATTGCCACGCCTACCAAGACTGCCAATCAAGCATTTTTGTTTACATAAACGCAGAGTAGTATTTTTGTTTTTGGTGGGTAGGGTTGTAAACAAAACGCGGGGGGAGGGCACGGGACAAAGCAGATTTTTTTTTTATCAAAACTTTGGGTTGCAATGATATAGATTGCAGAGCTCTACATGTGGGATGCGAACGAGACGACCAGACTATCTGGTTTGTATGCTGAGTTTGAAGACATTTGTCTAAAAATTCACGCTTGCAAGCTGAATAGAAAGTTTCATAAACGCTCAGAGTTTGTATTCAGATCTAGTTTCTTTATTCCTGTCTTTCCTGACGATAGCAAATAGCTTGAAATCATGATCTGAAAGTGGAATTATAGTTAGAGATAGTGAATACTAACTACTCTGATGTTTATGTAAACAAAACATCCTTGATTGGCAGTCTTGGTAGGAGCCATCTGTGGACATAAACAAGCGTAATTTTTTATTTTTGTTTATCATAAATGTACCTTTGAGGTCTTTCTTGCAATGATATAGATTGCAGAGCTTCTACTATGTGGTGAGCTGAACTGAGATCAGACCATGTACTATCTGGTTTGCTATGCTGAGTTTGAAGATTGCTAAAAATCACGCTGCAGCTGAATAGAAATGTTTCAAAACCAGAGGTATTCAGATCTAGTTTCTTTATTCCTGTCTTTCACTGCGATAGCAAAAGCTGAACATGATCTGAAAGGGAATTATAGTAGAGATAGGAATACTAACTACTCTGACGTTTAGAAACAAAACAGCGATGGGCTTGGTGGACACTGTGGACATAAAGTAGCAAGTTTTACGCATTTTGTTTACAAAATGTCCTTTGAGGTCTTTCTTGCAATGTATAGATTGCAGAGGCTTCTACTATGTGGTGATGCTGAACTGGACAGACCCAGCTACTGGTTTGCTTGCTGAGTTTGAAGACGGCTAAAAATCACCCAGCGAATGAAAGTTTCATAAACGCCAGAGTTTGTATTCAGATCTAGTTTCTTTATTCCTGCTTTCCTGACGATAGCAAAGCTTGAAACATGATCTGAAAGTGGAATTATAGTAGAGAAGGAAACACACTCGGTTTTGAAACAAAACACGCGATGGCGCTGGAGGGACTAAATACAAGCGTTAGCAAGTTTTTTAACTTGCATTTTTGTTTATCATAAATATATATTGTGCTAGTTAGTCTTAAAGACAGGCATAAAGATGGCTGAAAGCATAGTGGCAGCCTGAATAAATGTATATAAAAAATAAAAGATTTGGTCTGTGCAAATATTTTCTCTTTGCTTGCACATGTAATATATTTTAAATTAAAAAAGAAGGTAAATGGTGATGATACACTCTAAATGTATAATTGTATACATCAGAGTGAAATGCATATTTTTTTAGTTTTATAAATGTGTCAGTTTTGATATGGTGGAGGGGATATAAAATTATACTGGGAAACTTAAATGTAAATAACCCAACAATTAAATATGTTTTATTTTAAATTATCAAACTCTGATGTATATTTTTGTTTTTTGGGTTGCATGTTGAAAATAAATTTATGTACAAAAATGTAAAAATAATGTTGACCTTTTTACAACATATAATCTTTATAATTTTTTTTTTTTGTTAGAATGTAGTTTTAAGGACCACAGGCAAGTCAGTGATTTCTTTCTTTTATTATAATGTTTTAGAGAAAATTGCAAAAACACATGAATAGTCATTTGGCTTGATAGCTTTAGAATAAAAAATTAACCAAAAGAAATATGGGATAGGAATGTGAATCACTAATGGTCTGAAAATAAATTCGTAAATAGGTTTAAAAAGATAGGGAATTTTTTGATAAAACAAGGTAGTTTAATTAAACTAATTAAAATCGAAAAAGGAATCGTTTGTAGAGGGGACCCTGTAATCAGTGGGATATATAAATGATGATCAGGTGATATAGGGGCATTCATTTTTCAATTCAATTCACCTTTTGATTTTGTTTTTCAAGGAGTGAGAAAGACCTAGAGTGGATTTTGAAAACAAAATGCTGATCAAAAGTAATAGACATTAAGATATTTCTAATGTTTGTCTATGGAGTACAGGCTGAGAAGAAATAAGAAATCAATTCAATTCATTTGAGCCAAGCAGAAAGTTTTGAGGGGCAATTTAGAAAAGAAAGCAAGAATAAAAAATAGCCCTGAGTAAGCGGGAAAATTAAAAATTATCGCAAGCTGTAGTCATGTCCAATCCTAAAGAATAAAATTGCAAACAGAAATATAGAAGGGAATCGGGGATGTGACCAGGAAAGCATTAGCCAGAAGAAAGAGATTGGATGGAAAGATATTGCAAATTATTTAAATAAATAGCATAATAATTTCAACGATACATACAATCTTAACCAGAACACCTTTGAAGTAGAAATCAAAGACATCCAACCACAGCACAAAGATCAAAAGAACGTAGTTAAATTCAATTAAATCTAAAATGCATCCTAACGCAATGGGAACAATAAAATCAAGATTGATTCATATTGCCCAAGCAAACATGGAGTAGAGGACCCAATTCGGTGCATTCGCACTATTCAAAACCGATGAAGCCACCAAGTTATGTGACTCTCTTCCCTTACAAAGTATAGCTGTCTATGAACAATTTTGCCAAACATCCATGGAAGAGACCCTGCAGTCACCTGTTCGCGATTTATGTATCTCCTTCAAAAGCCATCATCCCAGAGAAAATGAAGCCTTCAGGAAGTAAACCCATTTATATTTCTAAATATATATATATATATTTGTTATTTTATGTAAATATTTATTTCGAATGATTTCGAAGCCTTCAGGAAGTTTACTCATTTATATTTCTAAATATATATATATTTGTTATTTTATGTAAATATTTATTACGAATGATTTATATTTTCTCTTTTTTATTGTTATATCTATAATTTGATAGTGTTAAATTACGTAATTCTTTATACATACTTTATCAATGATTTTTTTTATTATTAATTATATTTGTGATTCAATAGAAGATTTCACTTACCAAAATAAATTTTAGTATGTCATAAATGACTTAGATCGAAAATTTAGGAGAGGTAGATTTACTCATAAAGTTATATACATGCAAGTGGTAGACATTAGCCTGTTCACCCATTTTAGTCTTGTTTTATTAAACAAATATCCACTACGTGCAAGATCAGAATACAATTAATAAGTTTCCTTTTCATTAAGAATGTGTACACATAAAAGGGGTAATTAAATCTACCTACCCATATAATTTAATGGCCATGGAGTGCGTGCAATTCATTTATAAATAACTTTTTTTATCTGCTTAATCTGCCACATGCAGGATTCAATACATCATAACTTACCGTGAATTCATTTCCATTCGTATAAATTTATTCCATCCACCAAGTGCAAAATCATCTTAATAATAATAAAAAAAGGAATAAATAAGTAAATTAGTTTTCTATTTTCAGTGATCCGCTATGTGCAGGGTTGTTTGAGAAACTCTCCATATTCAAATATTATATTTTGCGGTGGAATAATTATACCAAATAATAATGAAGTCTTTATTAGATCCATAGAAACAGAGTTGTTTTATGAAACACATATCCACCATGGCCCATATGTATTGTAATCATGTATAGAATCATCGATCCCATATAATGCTTTAGGGTGTGCAAGCGAAGGTGAAACTCAGACCATCCTATCCCATTTGGTAAATTATTTAAAGATTATGAATTGGGGTTTTGATTAACATTTCTTTTATGTATTTCATAGTTTTATATATTTTTTATTTATTTGTAATGTTATGAGATAATCAAGGGCTAAATAAATATGGAGATATAATATTAAAATTTTAACATTGTGCTGTGTAGTTAGTAAATGTCTTATCATTTATCTTCTTTTATTAGCTAAGCAACACACCACTTTCCTGAGATAAAGAGTAGATGAGCTAATCTGGGATTAATTTTTATCGGGACCAAAAATAATTCATTAGAACATCCATTTTTCTATTGATTTATTGAGTAGAGCATCCATATTTCTGTTGATTTTATTAAGTAAAAAAGGGACTAATCCTAATTTAAATTATGCAATCATATCCCACTGGGAAGGAAGCAATCTTTTTCTAGAGGTGGCACGTAAAGGTCTTAGTAAGCAGACCTTTCAAAGGTATGAATGTAATAATTTCTTCTTAGGATGCAATTTGAAAAAATAATAAATCATGGTATCTAACTGAATATCTACAATCATTACTCGGTTGTATAACATGCATTTCATGTTCAATGCGTGTATATGGTTAGCATAAATGACTGAGAGGTTCAACTGGCACAATATATATATATATATTATTATTATTATTATTAAACAAATGGAGGGTACAGCTTAGTAAGAAAAATTTCCATTTAGTATTCAATGCATCAAAAATCAAAAATGTATTTTAGATAATAATAAAAAAAAACATCTTGGAATATGTCCTCCTTATATATGTAAATTTAAAATATATTTTAATTATCATCTGCATTATATTCTTTTATACTTTAATTTTTGTTATTATTTTGCAAGCAAAGCCTTTAGAATATAGCTAGTATCATTTATAACTATCCTTTATAACTTTTAAAATAAATAGTATATTTGAATAGTATAAAGAAGTATCATTATTTTATTTAAGTTTTTACATCATTACAGGTTTTTAACACTTTGCTTTCATTTTGTAGATTATATTACATATATAAAATATTTTACTTGTTAATAACATCTATCAACAGATTGTAGCTATTGAAGAGAAAAAAATGATGCATGTTTTAATCATTATGTTGGATATTATATACCAAATATTAGAAAAAAAAAGCATGATAATAGAATTGACAGATTATGTATTCTATAAATTTTTAATTCAAAGGCGAGTTGTTGTGTTAAAGTAAAACTGCATGTGTATTTATTAAAATCATATTAGGTTAAGTGAAGCAATAGATTTAGATTTTTTTTATTTTACATTCTTCAAATATCTAATCCTATGCTTGTAATTAATTTATAATAAAAAAAATTAAAATCATTTGGACAGCTGATTAAAATATTTTTTTATTTATTAAAAAATTAAATTAATCCATAGAATATGTAAAACTTTTTATATATATACAAACTTTGAATCTAAAAATTATTATGTAACACTTGAGACACTTTTTTCAAATATTTACCTTAGGATTAAAAAATATCATAAGCAAGAATTAGCTTATATGTATTCAAACACTTTTACAAACATACTTAATCAAGATTTGTTAAATTTTTATCTAGAAATGTTATTATACTATGAACTATAAATGAAAATAGAAATAAAAATAATATTCATAATTTAAGCCCTGTTTTATGAAAGTAAAAATGTTAAAGTAAAGCAATTAAAATATTTAAAAAGAAAACAAAAGTTAACATTTTAACGTATTGTATAGATATAAAAATAGAGAACAGTGAACAATAATATAAAGAGATAAAATATTTAAAAGATACATAATATAAATAAGAAAAGAAAAAAAGGAGAAGAAATAGAACAAAAAAATGTAAAGGAGAAGAAAAGAGGAAAAAAGAGAGAAGAAAGAGAGTGGAGTGAAAAATATAATTAAAAGTGCATTATGTTTCACTAAATAAGTGGTTTGATTTTAAAGTTTCTTTTTCTTTTTTAAAAAAGGAATTTTTAAGCTTAGTTGAAGCTTTATAATATATAAGTTAACAAGTTAAAAAGGTTGTTAAGAAATTGTAATAATTTTGAAAAAAAAAAAGAAAACTTAAAACTTTTACAATACTGAATAAAAGTGATGTTTGTATACAAAGAAATAACTTTCAAGAAAAAATATAAAATTTTTAGCGTATTGTAATTCTCGGCGAAAACGAAAATATATAATGGAGTTTATATTAAATTCATAAATTTTTCAAGATAAAACTTTTATAAGCTAGACAGATTTCGTTAGTCAAATATTTGTTTTTTATTTTCTTTCCAAGGGGTCAAGACAGCGAAGGAAATTAGAGTTATCATTGTAAATTTTAATTTGATTTCTAAGAGCTTTTTTTTTGTTGTAAAAGAATGAATAACAATTGACGTTTTTCTTTAAGGAACTTATTTGTTTAAGCACATATAAAAAAAAATCGATTATTTTACGTAAACAAAAAAAAAATAGCGTCATAAAAAACGTATGTAGTTCTATTAAGTTTGTAGAATAAAACAAAAATTAAATAAAATCGCGTGAGATTCAATTCAAATCAATATATATTTATTTAATAAATCGATATCTAGTTGTAAAAAATTCTTTCTATGTATATAGCAATTTGATTTAGTTTATTTCAACAATATTAAAAAGTTGCTAAAATTTGAATAAGTTAAAAAATAATTGTAGAATGTTAAACAAATCTTATCAAACAAATGCAATCAACCCCCAATACACAAACATAAAAATATATACATGTGAACGCACAATTATAATTTGTTATATGCTATATTAAAATCTCATTTTTGGTCACAATTTTATCCAAAAACAGCAACAATAATTTTACTGAAAGATCAGATAATCTTGACACCGAGCATAACCCAAACACAAATCGGAATTCTTTTTGGGACTAATATTTTCCTTATAAATAATCTTTTGCTTGATAACATTATCATTAATAATAGCCATTCATATATAAGAATGTATATTCTAAGGCTAAAAAAGAGATTTTAAAAATTACAAATACATTATGAGTTTTGTATGAATTTTACAATCTAAGAATTAGAAATATTATTATTATTCTGTAATGTGTTTATATATCTTGACTTTTGGCTCTTAATAGAAAACGTTTTTATCCAAATACATTATACCTATTCTAAGGTTTATGAATTTGAACACTTTTTCTTCACATACTTTTAATTCATCCAACATAAGAGATCACCACGATATATTCAGACGATAATTTCACTAGTACATACATTAATAAAAAAAATAAATTGTTAAACAATCAGTTAAAATCTGAATACCGTATGAGTATATATAATATCCTTTAGACGCAAAAAAAAAAAAAAAAAGAAAAGTAAATAATCAATTTTCTAATCAGTATATTTTATAAAGAAATTAAACTAATATTTAAGCTTTACAAAATTTTAAAATATCTGCAATATCCAAAAATAGAAACAAAAGCACTACTCTACGTTAAAAGTTTGTTTTGAATTAAAAATGCTGATTATTTTTAATGTCAAGTTATTAAATTATTATCAACGAGTACTGATATTATTTGGTACTTGGGTATTATTCCTGCAACCAAGGAAAGATAGGATGACTTTTTACATTCATATCAATACACTAACTTTTTAATGTTGTTATTTTGTCAACACCAAACATTAGAAAAACATTAGAAAGTTAGCAATGCGTTGATACGAATGTGAAAAGTCATCCTATTTTTTCTTGGTTGCAGAAATAATACTCAATACAGTTTTACAAAGACAAAAAAAAAGTAATTGCGTGAGATAAACACATATTTATGAATTTTACACGGACACAAACTAACTTTTGACAATTACTTAATTTGATCAATTTCAACCAAAAAAATATGTGGTCTGTGTTGCAGGAGGAAAAAAAGCCAACAAATATATATTTTTATAAAAGTAAATATATTCTATGAAATATATACTTACGCAGACGATTCTTGCATACAAAATGGCAATGGTCATTAGCAATCCCCCCTCCTCCTTTTCGGAAAAAGTTGTCGAACAAATGATTGACCAGTACATGCTCTAAATGGAATACTGCCAGGCATTCTAATTTTTCGAATAAACAAATAAGTCCTTCTATCTTTCCTTGTTTGCAGAAATAATACTTAATACAGTTTTACAAAAACAATTATGAGATATACACGTACTTTTACAAATTGTACAGGATACAAACTAACTTTTGATGCTTAATTAATTCGAACAATTAAAAAAAATACGTGGTCCTTAAAAATAAAGCCACATAAATATATTTTTATAAAAGTAAAAAAAAAAAATTCTATGAAATATACACTTATGCAGACGATTCTTGCATACAAAATGGCGATTGTTAGTAGTAACTCCACCCTCCCACTGTCCTTCCTCTTTCTCCTAAAGATTTGTGGAACAAGTGATTGCCAGTACATGCTCTAAATGGAATTCTGCAAGACAATCTAATTTTTAGAATAAACAAATAACAAAGTCAACATCTTCATTCAATTACAATTAAATACACCTGGGGGGGGGATATGAACTGTGATTTTTCAAAAATCGCATAAAAGCAAAGCACCAATGTAAAATTACTTTAAAATTTGTGCAAAAAAAAAAAAAAATAAGGAAATAAAATATGACTAATAAAAAAATTTCAAATTTGAAAAAAATTGATACAAGACAAACTTTTTTTAACTATAATATTTAATTTTATTCAAAACAATATATTTTTATGCATAATTTACATTTTTTATACACATTTTAATTATTATCACTATTTGCCGATAAACAGGTTCATTTGCAAACTGGTAAAAAATCAGATTCTTCACAAGAGGAAATACAACTAGCACCAACTTCACTCTCATGTTGTGTTAATGGTTTTCTGGTGACAACGTAATTAGTAATTAATCTAACAACTGAAAATTAAATTCTTATTTTTGTCTTTAATTTTTTAATTTTCAATTTTAATTGTGCCCACTGCTATTACTCATCTTTTAAAAATAAACTTGCGGACACCAAATGATTAATAATTGATTTCGTTCTTTTTTAAAAAGCAAAAACAGAATGTGATTTAAAATGCAAAATTAACATGCACAATGTTTGAACAAATTTACATTATAATCTTGTAAAATTTAATGTGGGTATACATAAAATGTGGAAATCATGATTTTAATTTCATTATTGCATAAAATCTTACTATTATAAAGCACTGAAAATATTGAAATTACTAAGATGAAAGTCGAATTCCAATAATGTGCCATTACTTTCAATATGATGTAAGTGCATGAAATTTATTATTTAAACTAATAGCACATTATCGGCATTCGACTTCCAAAGAAACATGAATTGCATAACTTCAAAATTGCGTTAAATAAATCGGCGTAAAACGAGTTTAGGTGTAATAAACTTTTAATTCAAAGATTCAAAAATGCAGAATTCAGTCAATAACCAAGTAGAAATTGAAAAAAAACCCCACAGAAGTAAATAATGCAGTTGAAATTAAAAATGTTGAACCAAATTCAAAATAATAACAAATGGTAAGTTTAAAATGTACAAACAACAAACTTTTGAATCAGAAAAAAATATCAAAATGTCCAAAAAAAAGCACCTATATAATAGTTTCAGTTGACACTTTCAAAGCATATTTTGTGCATGTTTAAAAACATGTGTTTTGAGAAAGAGAAAAACTCAAATCCCAAGGGTTTATTTAATGTTCGCAACATTATGCCTTTATTGCATATGTAAAAAGTCATCCTATCTTTCCTAGGTTACAGGAATAATACCCAAGTACCATTTTGAGTTAGTAATCAATTAACAGTTTAAAATTATATTAAAAAAGTTATATGTATCAAGTAAATAAAGTGTTTTTTAGCAGTGAATAAATATCTATGATCCTATGAATTTACTTTTAGTAGAAGGTGCAACGAAATTTAAGAAATTATATATAATGGATAAATGACACCAATTTAGTAAAATCTGGAAATTTCTTAATTAATAAATAATTTTTTTTCAACATAAATTTGCAAAAGTAAAAAAAAAAGCAATGAAAATTTAAAAACAAACTGCTGAGTAAATTTGACAAATAACATATATTATAAAAACGATAAATTAATAATAGTAAAATTTAGAAATAATTTTGGAGAAAAAAATACATTTTAAAAATATAGAAAAATCACAAATTGATATTAGAATATAAATTAATTAAAAAAATAAGACTTCCATTTGATAAATTAATGGAAATCAAAAAAAAAAAAATATTAAAAAAAGTGAAAAAACAAAAAAGATGTAAAATAGTTGGAAATTTTAAAGTAAAAATTGTACAAATATTTGAGAAATATTAATCAATATTAGCAAACTATTTAGAAAAAGTTTTAAAAATAATATAGGTAAGGGATACAAGGAAATAATTTTTTCATTAGTAAATAAATAAATAAATGAGAAGTAAAATAGATTCAAATTGTCAAAATCCATCTAGATTTTAAAATTTTATGGAAACATGACATTAGAAAAACAGAAAACATTAGATGCCAATTATCAGTTTATACAATGAATTTTAACATGGAGTTATAAAAAGCTTATTAAAAATATTACAGTTGCAGTAAAAAAGTTACTAATCTCAGTAGTGTATACTCATGATTAAAAACAAAAATAATAATATATAAAAACATAGACCTCTTTTCCAAAATATGTAAGTTAGAAAAGTCAGAAAGCTATTGAAGCATAACTGAAAAAAAAAACCCCACTAAGTTAGTAATAAGTTAGTAATTATAATGATCAAAGCAAATTGTGAACATTTATGTAAAAAAAATAAAATATATATTCAAGAATAAATAAAAGTGTATAATGTGAATATACTTTAAAACATTTTGTTATTAGAAGCCATAAATGAAAAGCATTACAAATATAAAAGACTTAAAAAGCAAAATAATACCAAAAGAGCTACAAAATCAATTTATATGATTAAATATTTTTATATAGACAATTATATTCCACTAGGGTATTAATTTAGGATAAGGATGTATAATATGTTAAAATATTTATGGATTTTTATATTTATTTGCTAAAAATAAGAGATTTCTTCTATTTGAAGTATTAATAATTTAACACTCTGCACGCATATTTCATTAGAAACTGTTCATTTGCATACGTTGGATAGGATAATAAATTAAAACATTATTACAATGGGATAATATAATTAAAAATATAGATGATTAATATTATGTAATCATAGGATAGTGCATGATTTTCAACATATGCATCTTCATTATACATATTTGCAATAAGTATATTGTATTCATTCTTAATTTATCAATAAAAGTTTATAATTGTAGAGATTAATTTAAGATAATAAGAGTCGGTCTTTTTTAAAGAAAATAAAATCAATTATGAGATTTAGAATTGCATTAAAACATTATATGTATTAAGAAATAAGATGCTATAAAAATAATACCACACAACATGGTCATATACTTATTTCTATGCTTCCAAGGGCAATTCCCCCCCCCCCAATCTAAAGTCATTTACAGTAAGCTTGATATAGTTCTATAAGATTTCCATCTCCAGACAGAATTTTAGATTTAACCTTCATCAGTGAAAATTAGGATTCAAAATATATTTATGTATCTCTTTTTGAGAATAAAATGTTTTTATCAGTTTTCTGTTATTTAGAATCAGTTTTTCAGCAGAGACAAGATTATATCATTATGTTTTGTGTCTAATAATACTTTTAGATTTTAAAACTATTAGATTAAGGTGTAACTTGAAAAAATATGTCTTGATTATATTGCCCTCACTATTTTATATTCAATTAATTACGAATATGTTTGTATTCAGAAGGATGCAGAAAAAAGTTTGCTATTAAGTGAAAGGAGATTCATTCATATTTTTCTTTGAAACCTTAAAGAAATCGAGCATGGCAAATTCCTGTTTACTCCATATATTACTGCCATTGCAACGGTTATTTCTCTAATATTATTATACAATAAAAGAGCATAGCTCCACTATGAATGAGTCAGCATGGTAAATGTATTAGCTTTTTACTTCTGACTTTAAGATGAAGAAACACTATAGTCTTTTTTCTCAATAGTCTGATAATGCTTAACGAAAATATCAATTGATTTTTTTAAAGGCAGGATGAAAGTGGTGTGAATGAAGTTTCTTTTCTTCTTACAAATAATTTTAATCATAACAAGCAAAATTAAATTATAGTCCTTATTCCCAGGAAGCTGCAAAGTCACCATTCAAGGTAGCAGTTGGTAACCAAAGGTGGAGGATGCAAAGACTCGCTTGACTGTCAATCCACGCTGTCATTTAATGAAGATGTTTTATTTAGGTACTCACAACTGCAAATCACTTCCAAATGAAGGAAGATGGCATACATTGAAAGAAAAACAGATTAATATTAAATGAGACATTGTTGAACTTTGTGAAGTCATAAAAGAGTGAAGAGAAAATTGATTTAAAAAGTGTATATATATATTTTAATACAATGACAGAAATACCTGATGCACAAGTATTATGAGATTCATTATAAATAGAAAGTGGTAACACAACACCAGTGAAATTGACTCTACATCAGACAGGTTAGTTTATTCAAATTAATAAAAGAAACCAAATGCAAATACTTTAGGTTTATGTGTAAATAAATTCTCATTATGATGGAGAAATAAAGAATTTTTATTTGAATGCATAATTTTTTTTTCAGATCAAACAATAATTTAAAATTATTGTGGGAGATTTTAATGCTAGAATTCATAAAAAAACTGAAAGATGAAAGTGCTATGAGTAAATTTAATCCGAATGATGAAAATCAGAGTAAACACAGTCTAATAAAGTTTTCAGAAAAAGAAAAACTATATATTATGAATTCATTCTTTGAAAAAAATATTAAATGTAAATGGATAAGAAAGTATCTAACTAAAAGTGCAGTAGAATTTGATTACAGTTTGACTAACAGAAAAAAACTGTCATGTTCTTAATACATTTAATGTAGAAAATGACTATCAATATTGAGATGTAATATACATGTTAGTACAAAACTAGAGAAACAAAAAATTAAAAAAAAGCAAAACAAAATTCACAGTTGATTATTCTTAACATTCAAAAATATTCCAATGAATTTAAATTAGAACTTGCAAATCGTTTTAAAATATTAACAAATTTTAAAGAGAGTTCAGATTTAAATAAAACAAAAAGGAAAATATCTGATACCTATTAAGAATTGCAATAAAGATTACTGATACAATAAAGCAACAGATTAATTATACATTTTCTATGGAGACCACTTTCTATGGAGACAAGAAATCTATGAAGAAAAAAATAAATATGAAAAATTTAAAAAATGATTCACTAAGAATAATTGAATATCTGGAGTTTTATAAAATGGTACAAAAAGTGTTAATACAGATATAAGAAAATATAATTGTGAATAAACAAGGACAAAAATTAAAAAGTCACTCAAAAGTATAAAATACATCTTAATATTAAAAAAAAATTATTTGAATACTGAGAAGATAGAACTATTACTAAAGAAGTACATTTTAATATTTAAAAAAAAATTTGAATACTGAGAAGATAGAATTATTACTAAAGAAAGAGATGATATGAAATAATTATATAGCAATAAAGAACAAAAGAACAATCTAACTGTTGTAGTTATTATATCTTTTGAACTGCCTAGATTTTAAATAAAGAAGTGAAATATGCAATAAAATATATGAAAAAAGAAATGTCTCTAAGAATTAATGAAATTTTAATCAATACCTTAAAATAAATAGTTGAAGAATTACAAAAAATTATTACAAAGTTATGTACTAAATATCTAAATGCTAAAGTAGTGCTAGATGATTGTAGAATTTACTAATAATACTGAACTTTAAAAAAGTGATAAAAAATTAAAAAATTACAGACTTAGCATCTATCAGTGCTGCAAAAATTTTTTAGCCAGATAATTTCAATTTATTTACAATAAACTTTGGATTTTAACGAATGTAAAAAAAAAACAAATTGGATTTAAGATTGATTTTAGTACCATAGATCACATTATATAAAGAAAAAATGTAATAGAAAGACCAAATAAAGTGAATTGCCATTATACTATGGATTTGTAGATTATAAAAAAGCATTAGATTCTATAAGAATTTCTATGATAGTTAAAGCATCAGTCCATTAAGATACTGAAAATAATTATTTCTTCTCATGTTTTTTTCAAAATATCAATTATTGACATACAGTAAAATTTATTAAATGATGATATGATAAATTCCAAAGTATTTAAATAAAAATATGAATATTTAAAGTTGGTTATGGATAATTGTAAAAGGGAGACAAAAGTATACATAAAAAAGAAAAGTGTAAAATAAACATTAATAATTTTTCTCTCTCTCTTTAAAATGATAATAAAAGATAAACAACTAATGTTTTAAGTAATGCTTATCAATTTTTAAATGAAAGAAAGAATTAATATGGTTTTAACATTTTGTTAAAGAATGCTGTTTTTTTCTTTATCTCTCTTTCAAACACATAATATGATGGTCTTTAAATTTAAATTTAATTAAAGGATTATACTGCTGATTTTGATACTTAAGAAGGCAAAAATAACTACCAAAATGTATTTTAATAAATAAGATATGAGTGAATTTTTTTATTAGTTAAAAATAAAAAAAAAGGAAAATAACTTTTATCATAAAATAGAATCTATTGGTCAGGGTTTAACCCCTGTAAATCTAATGGATTCCATCGTGAATTTTCAGTGATTGGAAAGAATTATAGTTTGCACAATATCTTCAGGATTAATGCACAAAATGTGAAAATATTGTCAAAAATAGATAATATTAAAGAACATCATAAAGCTGTGAAAATATATCATCTTTAAAAAAATTAGAAAAAATAGATTTTAACATTCTTACAGTTGCTTATCTTTCATAAATTCACAAATTCTAAACTTTTAATTTAATACTTTTCTATGTGGCTTATTCACACTTCTTAAGAAATTAAAAAGAGCTATAATATGACTCACCTGAAATAATTCTTTATTGTAAAGAATGAAAAAAAGACATGCAGGAGAGTTTTATTTTTGATAGATAATCAAGATCATTTTCTTCCATGCAGGTATTTGCTAAACATAATGTTTTTTTGCTAATAAAAATAATTCAGCTGCCTCTTTTAAGTTAAAAATTACTAGTGAAGCAAGGAAGATATTGTGCTTAAACTTTCTAGACAGGCAAAATAAGCTGTATTTTACCTAAAATTTTCTATGAATCTGTTAAGAAAAAACTATTTGCAAGGCAATAGGAATAGCAAACAACAGCATTTTAATTTAACGTTGAATCACAATGATAAAAATAGTCATTGAATAAAAAATTAGAACCAGTTTTAAAACCCTCAAATGAGAAGAAAGTAATTAAACCTAAAAAAATAAATTACATATATTAAAATGACAATATAAATAACCCCATTACACAAGATTTAAGGTTTGTAAGTAAAACTACTAAAGATATGCAAATTACAATCTCAACATTAAAATCAGATTTTCAACCTGCCAAAAAAGTTGCACTAGATTATATTTTGGACTCATTTTTTTGCCAGTTTGATGCAGAACACTTCAAATAATATTGTCACCAAATTTAATGCAGAAATACCAAAGATGAACTTGCTGCACCTTCCATTGTCAAAAATGCTGAAACCTCTGATAAGTTTAAAAATTTTTTTTGCCAATGGGGGTGCATAATTCTAATATTATTGCTAAAAACTTAAGAGTGGGGAATGGAAAATTAAGTGGCTACCAGGTTTATCTGGGCATAATTTTTCAGATATTCTTGACTTCATTTAAGGAAAAGCCACAGTACATCACATCACATTACAGACAGCATTAGAAAACAACATAGTACTCAGTATTACCCAAATAAATGAAATGTACAAGAAACACAACATGATACTTTTGAGTTGGGAAAGGTCCAACATAGTGAAATAAATATTTCTGATACAAACATCTCTACATATGCAAATATCATTAAAAGCAATACATTTTTAAAAGCCACTCAAGATATACTTAACATTACTGATAAAATGACCTTGCTTGATTTATTGGACATGGATGAGGACCAAAATAGCTTTTTTAAACAATCATCCACCTACACATATTTCTTTAATACACATAACTATAATAAGAAAAAGTATCAAGACCTCACCCAGAACTTCAATAGCACTATACACAATAATCTTTATAAGTCATTGATTAGATTCAACAGTGATAAAAACCTGACCTTAGCTGTTACTAATGCTAACTGTGTATTGTTCAAGTTCCCCACAGATTTGTGTATGAAAGAAAAAAAGACTTAAGCCATGGTATTCATAAGATCTTGAGTCATCCTAGTGATTGCTATGTTGCTCTGAAATTTATTAACTGGGCAGCCAAGAATTACTTTAAAAGCAATATCAAGATATTAAATGATAAATTTATCTGTTATATTGACCTCACTAGACCAAATATAATTTTTGGTAGGTTTAAAAATTGTCCTATGAACTTCTATCAATAAAATCTACAGAAATCACTCAAAACTTTTGGCAATGTTAGTAAGATTGACTACAAATTCTATCTAACAATGCATTTTTTCAAATAGCAATCAAACAAAATGTCTCACCCACTGATGTATATATCATGTTCTATTACATAGGTTCACATATGATCCTCTCTTTACATGCAGTTAGATCACAGTGCTTTTTTGTCTTGAGAGGACCCACTTGGTGAAAGATTTCCAATTAAGAGTGTCCTCAAATTGTGGAATCAAAAAAATATTTATCATAACTGTGAAAAGAATATTGCTTCAACTTCACAAGATACTGCACAATCATATTCATTTGTAACTAATGATGCATTAACAACAGAACCCCAAATTATAATTGTCAACACAGCATGTCAAATGAATAATCAACAACTATCAGTCTTACAGCTACCTGATTACAGAAGTGTAGTTAGAAAAGAAGAAACTTTCATTATTCACAAGATTCTGTTTTTGAAGGTGAGTTTCTACATCCACCAGCTTCAAGAGATAAAAATGATATGCAAAGCCAATCTCCCAAGAGTGAAATACAACTCCCTCATGCTGAAAAATGGAATCAACACAACAAACTATGGTAGATAAAGACACTTCAGACAATCCTACATGTTATTAGAAGAATGAAAGCACTACTCCAACTAATCCTGCCAAGAAGCCTCTGAACACAAGTATAGTTAGATCTTAGACTAAAGCCACTACCACAAGATGCACAAGTAGTAAGAACAAACAGCTTAAAAGTAACAAGTCTATCAGCCCTAATGAAGGAGATATTAGCTCAGAAGAGGAATCTCCAATGGAAGTGCATATAGATAAGTCCAGTACTAAGAAAAGAAAATCAGCCAACATACACAAATCTAGCTCAGAAAATGAGATATCTCTGAGGAAAAAAAATAGATGTTTATCTCATAAGCAGAAGAATAAATCCAATATTCCAACATATAAGAAAAAAGTCCAGAGAATAAATGTCTGTTATCAGATGAGGGTAATAAGATATAGAGTCTTAATTTAATAGATGAGACTGGTGGTGATGTACATCATTTCTTTGAAGTTGACTATTCAGATGACACCCCTTTGATTGAACCCATTGTGTTAGAAGAAATGTCTGATAACAACATTGAAAATCCAGAATATTCCCAACTAGAATTTACTTTTCTATTTATACTGAAAAATAAAAGTGAACATTCTATTCATTGTGGTAGATTTAAAAAATACATAACCCAATTATGTTGCATAGGTTTGTATGAGTAAATGTAAGGGGTGTCAACTCTTTGGAATGGGTATATGGCATTGAACATTGGATCACAATGAATAGTCCACATTTATTTTTTATGAGTGAAACAAAATATCACATAAAATACAGATTATAAAATTAGAGAACATCTTGAATCTCTTGGATACATAGTTTTCTCAGCCTTACTGCAGCTAGAGGAGTTGGGGTGCTTATTAATAAAAATATTCACCTAATAAATTTATAATACTCCATAGAGATAATAACCGTATTGCTATCTCAGTAACACACCAAAATTTGGTAATAAATATAATATATGTTCATGCAGATAGGTCCTGCTGCATGTTAATAAAAGTCATTAACATAATAAATATGCTATTGGTAAATTAACAACAATCCCACCATAATCTTTGGCAAATTTAATCTCACTTATGCAAAATTCACAAATGCCTATATTCACTTGATAGACAAGCCATTTATGAGTGGTGAGAGTCATCTGCCTGATGATTCCTACTCTTTTTACACCAGAAAATACAGGTCACTTATTGACTTATTCTTTTATATGCCAGATATACATTTTCTCATCACAGCAAAATTAGAACATGTGGTCTTTTCAGACCACCTTGCCTTATCAGTTCAGATTGAAACTGCTAATAATGTTGTCACTCCCTCTTGCAACACGATCAGAATGTTGACTCAATCTAATATAACAATAACCATACCATTCGAGGCTTATATATATACTTGCCAGACCTGTAGAAGAAGCATGGTTTGAATTTATTGGCATTCTTCAATTGATCATTTCCCATCATGCAATGAAGTGAAAGGGACCATTGGCACTTTTAAAAGACTTGAATGAGCTTAGCTTCAGAATGAAAGCATTCAACTCTGTTTCATATTCTATGGATAAAAGCATATCTGTTTAGCAATAATATAAAGTCAAACAGAAGACCCTTGTGGACTATCTGTCTATAAAGCATGCCAATGTGTTTTTAGCTCAGCAGAACTGTTGGACAAGAAGCTACTTTCATTGGGCACTGGGGTCTATTACCCCTCCACTCCCACTATCATCAATATAGATGGTGATACCTTTGTTGGCCTATCAATGATTAAGGAAATTCATAGACATTTTAAACAAAAACTTCATTGTATCAGCCATATTAATACTCCTACTGAAGATATTTTAATATGTCAAGATGATCATAGTATCACTGAAGATATGGTGAAAGCCAAACTCCAAGCATTGCCAGATAAAATACACTCCAGACTGCATTCTATACAGCACTTCCTGTTAGATCATCTAAGCTACTTCCTAATTCCCATCCTATTTAGGATGACCAACCATTTGGCACAGAAGAAAAGAATAATCTCCCACCTATATCTTATTGCTTTATTCCCCTTCCTAAAGAAGCATGAAGATCCCTAAACCCTCAAAAATGTTCCACCTATTTCTATGACACCACTTATCATCAAAATCCTGGAATATGTCATAAAAGATAAGATTCAGTATAAGATACTCCAAAATAGCTCTTCTTCTCAATTTGCCAAGAAACATGCTTTATCAATTTTTGCCATTAGTCAAATTAAAATATTAATTGATTACATTAGACAACAGAGAAAGCAGACAGTAATAGCTATTCAGCTTGATTTCAATGCAGCATTTGTCTGTTAACATCATTACACTTCTAAACCTGCTAAAAGTCCATCACATCCCTACTTCTATCATACAGATTAGAGATAACCTCATGTCCAACAGAGAAATTGACATCTCACTGAATGACAAGCTCTCTTCATTCTTCCAACCTAACACATCCATTCCACAAGGTTTTCTCTCAGTGTTCTTTTGTTTATAGTTTACATTGATCTGCTGTTAAAAGCCATCAAACAACAACTCCCTGGTGTCTATGTACCAAGGCTTGCAAAATTGATAAAGCTCATGGCTTATATGGATGATGTAATTATCTTCTTCCCTTCAACAACCTATTTACCTCAGTTATATTTTATAATGGATCAATACACAGCTGACTACAGCCTCACCACTAACCTGTTGAAATGAGCTATATGGAAAGTATCCTTAGGTCAGAAGATTGTATCCAAATTTACAACCAGACCTCAAAAGTTCTTCCAAAACATACTTTCAAATGTCCAAAGATATTCAAAATGACATTCTGCAATCAATGGAAAGCTTTACTAAACATCTGTTCAAAGTTTATTATTACATGGTAAGGTAATGCTTCTCAAAATGAATATCATGGCCAAGCTCAACTACTGCTTGTCCATCATAAGGATCATCAAGACCTTTATCAGTAAAATGAATTCTCTTGTTTCCTGACTTTTATGGGGTGGTATTCAAGCCATTCATGTTCAAAAGATATTTAATTTTATCACAATACTTATCAAATCATTTGTATATGCGTAAGTCATTTTACTATTAATCCTGACAGAAAGACCTCCTCCTAGAGTCAAGAACCTTCTTGATTTAGTGATTGATTTGATCAAAAGCTACATGGTAATCACAAATGATATGTTTGATAACAGGATTAATTTTATCACAATGATTATCAAATCATTTGGATATGAGCAAGTCATTTTACTAGTAATCCTGACAGATAGACCTCCTCCTAGAGTCAAGAACCTTCTTGATATAGTGATTGATTTGATCAAAAGCTACATGGTAATCACATGATATGTTTGATAACAGGATTAATATTTTGCAAGCTCATAGTCTCATTCACGCTGTCACAATTCCAATAACACTGCTACTTGCCCTGACCAACAATAAGATCATCTCTCTCTTCAGATGCTGGGCTATGGAACCAAAATACTTTGATTTCACAATTAAGATATATTTGAATGCCACTGGCACTAATTGGTTTTTCTTCTATAGGCGAGGCATCAACAAAATTGACCCCATCTGCCCCTCTACCAGACTCAAGATGAAACTTTTGACCATCTGGTTCACTCATGTCCTGGACTCTGGAGGTCTAGAAGGATTATTGTTGATAACCTTAAAATGAATTTTTACCTTGTTACCTCTCTTAAGGATGGTATTAGAACAAGGTCCATCTGAACTATTAGGCTTTTATTATGCATCAATTATGCATTCTTGTCTACTCATTGTAAAATGGTTTTCAATCCTGGAGCAATTCAAGATAAAAAAATTTTTATGAATAGACTTATAAATTCAAAAACCATGACATGCTCATAGCTCCAAAAGTATTATATGAGGAAACATGGACACTGATTACATTGAGAGTATGATTTCTGGTAAAGACCTTTGTTTCTTCTGTCTAAGACATCACTGAAAGTTGTTTGTAATAAGGTTAGATTCTTATGTTAGCAAACTGAACATATCAGATTTAGGATACAATACCTAAGCATCCACAATTGCAGAGTTTTTACCAGTGGTGATCTGACTGAACTCTAGATTGACTAAGTGGTTCTTGGAAGTGGGAAGTAATTTATATGGGTGAGTTTAATTGGCCTACTTGTGTGTTCACAGTAGACTGGGTATTCAGGTTTACCTCTTGCCCACCATATTACTATCTTACATTTATTTATTTTCAGGTACACATACTAATCCTTCTTTATGTTTGTAATTCTACCTTCCCCTTTTAATTTATCATGTATTCATAATTGTCATTGTAAACATTGTACTTATTTAATAAAAATTTGAAAGAAAAATAATATTTAACAATAAGTATTGTAAGTCAGATATGCAAATAGAAGTTTAGTTATTTTAAATTTATTAAAAAATAAAATTTTAAAATAATTGTAATATATATATATATATATTGAAACGGAAACCTCCAATCCCTTTCCGTTTCACCATCAACCTAATGACCTCGTCTGAACTAGTTTCGAACCTATCTTAAATATAAAAATGTTAAATGTAAAAATGTTATATATAAGTCGAGCGGGAAAACTTTGCTATAATGGCCACTTAAATTGCATCATCCATTTACATACGAAAACACGCTATAATTAGACAGGTTTGATAAAGTTATAGCGGAGAAATGCTCATAATTTATTATAAAATGTTTTATTAATTTTCAGTCAATTCTTAATTATATTTGCTATTATATTCGTATGTGGATGGATAAGTTAAACATTGGAATGATATATATATATTTAAGTTTAAATAAAGATACTGTAAAACATTTTCTTTAAATTATATTTAACGGTTTTCTGATTTAATGTTTTACATATATAATTGAAACTAAAGTATTTTCTTTAAATTTGCTTTTTTTTTATTATAAACAAATAATATTGTAAAAACAAATATGTTAAAAGTTATTTATTTCAGTAAAATAAAAATCATCCGTTTGTAATTAAAAATGAGAATTTTGTGTAAACAAGATATCAATTAGTGACTGCACCCCGGGTAAAAAGTAAAATCTAGTTTACTGATTGATTTTTGTTTGCAACAAAAGACTTTATCATTAAATCAGAATACCGTTCCTTCTGCTAAGCTTTAACATTCTTTAACACTTAAAAAGGAATTTAATTAATGAAACTGAATCAAATTATATAATTTATATATTTTAATAATTTTAAGTAATTAAATGTAACACCTCGGAGACGTTATCTGTTGTAGAAATTGGATTATATTATTTTGTTTAATTAAAAGTCAATTGGTCCCGAGGCTAATGAAATTCCAAAAAGGTGTTAAAGTTTAGTCGAAATGTATAAATAGGGCTTATTTTAAGCGGGAAGATATACTCCATCTTGCTTTTGAAGAGCTATTATTATCCAAGTTATAAATTGTTTAATTTTACCATGTCTGGCTAAAGTCAGGCACAATTTTGCTGCCATTCCCGTGATGGAACGCCGAGTTCAATCCATCAAATGCCGAAGCAACAACCAAAAGCTTATACCAAATGAAAGATGCCGTATGCTGCTAAAAGGGACTTGCCGTCATTCCAACACCATTTTAAATCGTCTCGCAACTGAATAAGAACATGCCATAAGCCGCCAAAGAACTCACCTTTGTTCCAGCTCGAATCTATCCAGTCCAGCTATAGAACTGTTATAATATTATTTAAAATAGCAGAGCTCTGTGAATTTCAAAAACAATCATGATTTCTTCAAAAACAGGTTAGCTAACCATATTATCGAAACTTCTTTCTAAATTGTTTTTCAAATAATCTTTAAATTCTATAATATGAAATACTTTTGTAAATTTCTGTGTTAATTAATGTTTTGCTATATAATTTAATCACTGCAGTTATATTTTGCTTTTCTTTTGCTTATTTTTAATTATTATTAGTTGTGCCTATGTTTCGAAACGGCGTGCATTTAATTATAGAATATGTTTTTAAACATATAAATTTAAATTATTTATATAGCGTCATTTCATGCGTTGTTTTGAAACCCAAATTCATATTTTGTCATTTAATAAATTAATTAATATAAATATAAAATGTGGCTTTTCAATCTTTAATTATTATATTACTAAAGATTAAACTAGCCTGGAGTGCAATCATAAGTATATTTTTTTTAGTAAAGTATTCGTAAGTCCCTTATTAAATATACTTTTCCTCCTTTTTAAAAGTTTAGTAGTTATAGATAACTAAAGAGATTGAACGGGATAAAGTAAAGTTTGTATATATTCCCGTCAGTAGCATATACATATTTCTCATGCTACAGAAGAGTTGGCTCTTTTGATCAAGCTGATAAACTTGTGTTCATTTAATATGTGATATTTCATTTATAATATCCTTCGGCTTGGCGGATGTGAAACTTATTAATATTTTCTCGTTGTGCTGTTTTATATATAAGATGGAGCCACGGCGTTGCCAGCACATCTTCTCTTATAGGGTAGTGCAGTAGCGAAGTCTGAGCTACGGGCCAGATTAGCATGTAAGTCCCCCGCTTCTTATGAACCAAATAAAGGTTCCCTTTTGCAGCATGACGATCGGTTATTGGGTAAACCGTTGTTTGTCACAAAAACCCTAAAACTATTCTTCCATCTGCAGAGCCACTTTATTATTATATTTTACTTGTGCCTAGCATATTAGTAAAATCGTTATAGCCAACTCTCCCTCCCTAATATGCAGTCTTCGGCGTTGATCCAAAGCATTCTTGAAAACCCGTTCGATCTAAAGCTATCTGGGATGCTTTAAAAGCCCATAGTTAATATAAATTTATTATAATTAAGACGTATTATTAAGCTTCACTCCAGACTTGGTTTGATTTCACGAACCATAGCCACTCGAACTGATGATGAAAGGGCATAACTAGTAAAAGTTAATGTAGTGATTAGTTATATAGTAGGGCTATTTGTTTCCATTAAATAATATTGGATCAATTAAATAATAGCCAACGTATCAATTATTGTTTAAATGGCCTAGAGTAATGTTACTTTATAAATAAAATGCCTGCGTGCATTTGCCAACAACAATTGTCAATAAATATATTTTAATTCATCATATATCAGTTTCTGTCTCATTATTAAATCAATCCAATTCACTAATTTCCCATAGCTATTTCATTAGTAAAACCCCTATTAACTAATTATCTTAGATTTTATCTTTGAAATGTCTTTAGTGTTTAAGTTGTTTATATAGATGTTTAAGTCCATGAGTCTTTTGTTTCTCCAATTTGCTAGTGGGCCGGATTAAGAATTAATTCTCGTGGGCCATCATTGTTATGTTGTCCATTAGGTGTTTGATCTGGGGCTTGGAGAGTGGGTTCGAATCCAGGCTGGTCCCTGACCAAAATCTCGGGCTCGACTGGGTTTGAAGTACATTTTGTGAGTTCCAGCTCATGTTAGATGGAGAAGCATATTTTGACTGGCACAATATATATATTGTCAGATGTCACATGACTTAATTAATAACCTTGTGTTTAAAAATATTATATAGAGAGCTCGCAAACAAACTCTTAACAAGTTTTGTAGAATGCCCACAACCTTAGACTGGTTTCTGCTAATGGTATTCTCAGTGAGGTGTTAGGATATTTAATCATTAGATTAAACATACCAGGACAAGCCTAGAACTTTATTTAATGTATAATTATTAAGTATTTTTTTTGGGGGGTTGTGTGATTATTTATTAATTTTATAAAACCAACCACAACCCTACCAATACCTTTATTTATAATTATTAAGTAGAAACTCTGAAATTTTCAGACATATGATTTCCAATCCAGCTATCTAGCTTAAATAGCCATATGGGACTGACCTAAGTTCTGATAAACCATATATTGATAGCTTTAGCAATATAAAATCACCAAAGCCATCATAGCAAAAAATAAAATTATGAAAAAAAATCCAAGTTAGATGTCACATGACTTATAATGTTATATATAGAGCTCGCAAAACAAAGTCTTAACAAGCTTTGTAGAATACCCTCAACCTCAGACTGGTTTTTGCTACTGGTATCCTCAATGAGGTGCTAGGATAGTCAATCAATAGATTAAAAATACTATATGGCTATTTAAGTTAGTTAGCTGGATTGGAAGATATATGGATGTCTGAAAATGCATTAAATAAAGTGCTGAGGATGCCAGTATCAGAAACTGGTCTGAGATTAGGGATATTCTACAAAGCTTTTTAAGAGTTTGTTTTATGAGCTCTATATATAACATTTGTAAATACAAGCATATTAAATTAAGTTATGCGACATCTGACTTGATTTTTTTTTTTGTAATTTTTTTTTTGCTATGATGACTTTGGTAATTTTATGTTGCAAAAGCTATTAATATATGGTGTATCTGAACTTAGTTCAGTCTCATATGGCTATTTAAGTTAGGTGGCTGGATTGGAAGACATATGGATGTCTGAAATGTTTTTAATGTAATGATTGAATATCCTAGCACTTCACTGAGGACACCAGTAGCAACTGGTCTGAAGTTGGGGGTATTCTACAAAGCTTGTTAACAGTTTGTTTTGCAACTCTAAATAATATATATATACTGTACCAGTCAGAATTGTATGTTCATCTAATGAGAATTAGCATCTAAGCAAAAGTACCTAGAGTTCAATTATATGCGAGATACACAGGTCAGGAATGCTCATGAACCCTGCCCTATTTCCCATTTCCCAAATCTATAACATTATGAATAACACTTCTGACGATAGCAAACGAAATTTCTAACAATTCCCATCCCAGAGGGTCAGCAGAGACACAAGAGATTTAATGATTAACTAAAGGATGATGCAATAGAATAACAGATGTGCATGCATAAATTAATAAAATGTCCAAAGAATAGATTATTAACTATGAGTTTATTTAGAACAACATTAATAATGCAATTAATTTAGTATACGAGCAAATGGATATAGAGACTTAAACACGTCATAAATCTGATTACACATAAAGAATACTCTATCTAGATTTCACACAATATTTATGTGTGCATTCCATACTGACCTTAGCAACATAACTTAAGGATTGATGGATATGCTAATACCAAATACACATATTAATAAAAAATTAATTAATCAAAACGATGCAGCTTAATATGCTAATTTAAAATATAGTTTATGGGGCTTCTATTACTCATGCTATGATATTTTAAATAACAAAGAGTCTAACGGATTTCAATAACTATATGTGGGCTTCTATCATGAACCATATGATAGTTTGAATGACAAATAATCTAACGAATTTTAATTATACCTGGATTTTACCATATTAAAGACAGATTAATTATCTTTATAAAATGTATTCAACATTTACGATTTACATATGGAATAGGAAAGAGCATAATTATCTTGACATGCAGTCACATGAACTGACTTTTATAGGCTTTATTAGAAGTTAATTCTCATATTTAAAGCATTTTAACAAGAGGGCGGATAGCGCTAATAGGCTATAACACATGATAGGGCCAGCTAAATTTATTTTATAATATGGGAACTTGGGGTGGCTTAGGAAATCATATCATTATGACTTACAGATGAATAAAATATATGAGGAAGTATAAATGATAGTGTGCAGACCGAATGATAACGTTAGGAAGGATGAGAAGCTTCATCAACTTGAGAACGAAAATATATGAGCTCATCTGTGCTTGTGACCAATGGCATCCAAAGAAGTGGTTGACAAGATACTATGGTTCCATGAATTCTGAATATTAACCCATAATAGAGCCTACGCAACCAAACACAACCTTTGGAGTCGGGACCTCCACACTCTGCTGAGACATGCGCTTTAAGGATTCTGGTAACGAAAGAAAGTATGACAAAACAACATTTTGATTTATGAACATTATCATCAAGTTGCATTGCAAAGGCTTTCAGGTATGTATTAACACTGATTTTTTTTATAGCCTTAATGAGTACGTAAGCCTAGTGTAATGAAATGATAAAATATAAGCAATCCCAAAAGGGGCACACAATTTGCCTAAAAGATTATTTAGCATATCAATAATAAAAATAAAATTAAGATTCCCTTCATTAAACGCATATCAATACATTTGAAAAATTATTTACTTAAATTATCGTTAGATGGCAGGCTAATTATATACTGAATCACCAACTAAAAGTAAGGATCTGAACTTCAATTTATTTAATACTAAATTTACTTAATATTAATCAATAGCGTGAAATAATAGTCAATAATATATTTGAAATGATAATGGATAGCATGATATAAATTAATAAAAACAGTTTAGCAATATTTTTCAACTGAGCAAATTTTTATAATTTAGTAAGAAAGCTTACAATTCCGATTTAAAATTCCATAATGGTGGAATAGTAAAATAAGATAAGGTTGATTTGCCAGATTGAATTATTAGCATATTAAAATGGGTATGATTAACATAATTTCAAATTAAAATTGCCGCATTTAAAAATAATAAGACAGTAAGAGTGAAAACCCAGCAATCGAGTTTAGAAAATCAAACAAAATTTATATATTAAAGCAACAAGAAAGTCATTGTTTAAGCAGTTAATAATCAGCTTGGCATTACTGATAGAAAAATAAGCAATTACATTTTTAAAGAAAATAAAGACTACAAAATGGAAATATTACAAAGATATACTTTAGGCAAAATAACTTTACATAGTTAGAGATTGAATTTTACAGTTTACGACTAATAAAAGATTTAGATGAGGGTTTTTAGAGTTCATATTGTGGCAGGGAAGTTACCTTTCTGTTGGACGATTTGATGGCCAGGTACACACATGTTGATTTCATTTTTGAAGAAATCTAATTAATTTGATATCATTTTGGCAAAATAGTGGTTAATGTTTTTTCCTAGTGTATTTTATAGTTCATTTTGGCAGCGTTCATGAGGCAATGGCTTACGAGTACATTGGCATGGGTCCAATCTTGGAGAGATCAGGGAAGCAAATTTTCTTTCTACTCACGATCCATTTTAAAATTTTGAGTGACATAGATTCTTTTGACACATTAGAAATAAGATGCAGAGTGTTTTTAGCTAGAAAATGCGGTTGTATTTATACTCATTTTGACTGCCTCTGGTAATCCCCGGATGTCCACTAATGGTCAACAGTGATACCTCTAATTTTAAAATATGAACAAGATCAAATTCAAGAGAGCTAGTCTTAGTCTATTTTGAGCTGAAAATAGACCCGCAGGATAAATTTTAAGTAACATGAATTTTCAAAATAAACCTATGTCAAAATAAAAAAAAATATTTTCTGGATTTAAAATAAGGCACGTCTTTTCTCTGCTAATTTTGCGTTACTCTCTCGAACTTCCTCTCAAATAAAAATACATGAATAAAAATATAGATGCAATATAAACACTTTTAATAAAATTATTATGTTTATCTGTTACACACACACATGCGTGATTGTTTACCATGATAGAAATTTATACATTTTTATAACTAAATTGAATGAGAATAAAGCTTAATAAAAAAATAAACAATCACGTGCATCTATATACCTGCATTCCCTAGTGATTTATTATTACATGACTGAGTTTGAACCCATGTTTGAAGGTTTCAAACATCACTAGACAGTGAAGCAGAATGTGTGTGACAGATTTGACTGCTTCATATTCCGCTTTATAAGGAAATGATAAAAAAACCCTATAAAAAAAGGATTCTACTTTGAATCAATGCATTATTTTATGTGACAAGAAAACACACAGTTTAGTACCTCCATCTTAACATGATTTATGTGATGTGAACTCTATCATTAAACTGCCATTGGTAAGGTGTACTAACAATTATGCTATCTAAACTTCATTGTCATCCAACCTCTTTAATCAACTTATCCATTAGTAAACTGTATTCATTAAGAAAACAAAAATGTAAATTGAACACTATCTTTAGGTTTATTTACCTCTTTTAACACAAACTACTTTAACCAATATGGGAATCTCCTAGAATATCCTACCTTTAATGTCATGTTTGTCAGTCCTACCGAATCAATCTGTCCATTTTGGTGGGTCTATGTTGTTATCTTACTGGGTCGGGCGGTACGTATGGTTTAAGATGTAGATTATAATAACCTGCAATTTGAAATATTTTTCTCCTAAGCTGGTCTTCCAGATCCAGTGTCTCAATTCTATTCAGTATCACAATTCTATCTAGTATCTCAATTTGGTTACTAATTTTTTTCTGGGCATGATTCTTCCATGATGGGAGTTTGTGTCTCTTCCATGATGGGAGCTTGCGTTTCTTCCATTGTGGGAGCTTCTCCATGGAGGAAGTTACCCTATCGGGTTCATTGTAGCATTGATCATCACCCCAGCAATCTATATCATTGAAAGAAAACTTTAAGTTTTCTTGCAATGATATAGATTGCAGAAGCTTTGACTATGTGGAGAAACTGAACTGATATCAGACCCTTATAGCTATCTAGTTTGATAGGCTGAGTTTGAAGACATTTAGGTGTCTAAAAAATTTATGCTTGCAAACTGATAGAAACGTTTTGCATAAACGCTTGGAGTTAATATTTAGGTCTAGTTTCTAATTCCTATCCCTTCACTGATGAGAGCAAATCAGCTTGAAATCAGCTGATCTGAGGGTGGAGCAAAATGAAAGAGACAGTGAATATTGACTCTGACGTTTATGTAAACAAATACACTTGTTTAGAGATCTTGGTAAAGCTCCATCTATTGATCATATATATATTGAAAAAAATGTATTCATGACAAAGATGATAAACCTTTATTTGTAATAAATTAAAAAATAGGTGAACTATAAAAAAATAAAGTAGATTGTTTAATAGTGAAAAAATATTAATAACTCCAATTCTTTACTATTAACATGTTCACGATGTATCTGATAAGCTTATTTCGATTGTCATATTAAATAGTTAATTAAACTTTTTATAAATATAATCACTTTTGAATAATAATTTATATTTTTATGGCAGTTTTAGTTGATTTTAATAATTGTGGTATTAGACTCATATTTTCCTTTATATTATCATTATAATATTTCATTTTTTTTGTAACCTTACACTGACAACATTTTTTTTTCTAGACAAATATTGAATCACAAGCTTTGGCTAAGTAGTGAATAACCCTTTCTCTCTCTTATTTATTTTTATTTCTATATTATTACTGCACTAAAAGATAGCTTTCAATAATTTAATGTTATAAAATTGCAAAAAAGTACAAGAAAATGATTAAATGTTTGCTGAAAAATTCAGTAAAATGAATCCAAAAGGTGATTGTTTTTAAAAGCAGAAAAATGTTGTAAATTACTTGTAATTCTATTGGTTAAAAAAAGGTTTAATTTGTTTATGGGGTTTATTTTATTTTCTCTTGAATCATCACAAAGATAATTTTCCAGATCTTATAAAATTTCAAAACAAAAGTCAAAAGATAAATCTTTTGTATAAACATCTGACAAATGATCTTATCTTAATTTAATACATATAATAATTAATAAAATCATTATGTCTAGATTTTTGTAAAAAAAAAAAAAAAAATGTCCTTATTATTGTAAAGTTACATTTTCATTAAATTTGATCCTTTTTATGTTATAAAGATTATCTCAAAAATATTTTTAATAAATGCAATGTTGATTGATTTAATCCTGAAGATATTGCAAAGAACAGAATATATTGGAAAGTTACAATTAGGTAGTAGTTAAAATATATCAGTAAGAAATTTGCTGCAGAAATTAAAAGATAATATAAAATAAAGAAAAAACTAAACTAGCATGCTAATGTTAATGTATTTTTGATTTACTGATTGATTTTATAGATTCATTGAGTAGATTTTTTTTCATTTTTTTTTCTTTTGCAAATGAAATCTAAATATACATATTCATTAATAAGTAGCTGATAATGATATGGTGAAGTAGCTAGGATTAAATTTGATTATAACAATAGATTAATTTGATTACTCATTAACATTACTGCTATACTTCACTGCATGGTTTTCTATAATGAAAGAGAAGAAGCTTCTGCAGTTTAACATTCATGGATCATGATTTCAGATCTATCACTTCTGTTGTCTAAGCTACTTATGAACTACTAAAGAATAAACTATTCAATTATTTTTCATTATTTTTATGCTTTTGTGAGAAACCTGTTTGTTTTGAATATAATCTTACAAATGTAATCAGAAAAACTTTATGGTTAACATTAAATGCAATTTAGGAAAAAAGTATATAAAATATATTTGCAGAATTAATTCAACCTCAAAACGAATCTTCATGTTATTTATTGTTAAATTCAAAGCATTCAACCCTCAGGAATTTACATTTTAAACACATACCATAGTACAATTACTACGTTTATTTTTAAAAAATAAATCTATTTTGAAGCTAATAAAAGTCATAAGAATATTAACTGAAAAATCAATACACTTCTAAGCAATTCATCTTTAGTATCTATTACTTAAGCATCCTTATGAATAAATACATTTAGACAATATATGTCTATATGCATATACCATTTTGTTAATAAATATAGAATTCTGAAATATAATTTTTTTTTTTTACTATCACACGTATATCTTTCAATTAATAACTTCAATATTGTAACAACAATATAAATCTTGTCAGGTTAATATTTTTGGAATTGAAAAATCATTTTTAATATATATATATAATTAAACATTTATTGAAAAAAAATGCACTTCTTTGTGAAATAAATTATAACAATTTTTGTAATTTATTTTTTATTTATATAAAAATGATAGTAATAATAAAAAATGAAATTAAAAAAATTTTAAATGAAATATTTCATAGCTAAAATTATATTAAAATTATGTTTTTGGTTGAATAAAATGCAAGCTCTATATATAACATATAATAAATAAAATGTGAATACACTCATATATATATATAGTGATAAAATTATATTATTTATCTTAAAAGCAAATCAAAAAATTAAAAAAAAAACTTTTGAATTTATTAAAGCTTATTAAAATTAATATTAATATAAATAAACAAGAGTCTCTATTATTTTAAATATTCTGCATGATATTTGGAATAGAAATCAATTTAAATAAAATAGTTTTTTTATAAGGTACCAGTAAGAAAAACAGTTTTTAAATATCTTATTGAATTATAAAGGTCTCTCCAAAATTCTTTTGTAAAGATTAACCAAGAAGTAAAATAATATCAAGATTATTTAAATGCTGATGTATATGATATTCTTCTTTTGCTATAATTGTTATATAATGACTAAAAATTGTACAAAAGAAAAATAAAATTGCATGTATGTGTGAGTGTAAAATTATTCAACATAAAATACATTAGATTTACTCTAGAAAAAAGGTAATATACACAGTATTAATATTATACAAATATAAAAATAATCGAGATGTGCTAATTTTCAAAAAGACAATAATTAAAATATTTATATAAATTAATTGTATTTCATTCCAATATCAGCCTTTCAAGCTAATTGAGCATGTAACTTTTGAGAGTGTTAAATAAATGGATTCTTTTTATTCCTGCATAAATACTATATCTTGGATTGAAGAGGAGAGTATTCATTTATTTAACATTCTCAAAAGGCGCATGCTCAATTAGTTTGAAAGGCTGATATTGGAATGAAATATAATTGCAAGCACGGTGCTAGATAAAATATTTGCTTATAAATTAATTGTAAAAAAAAACAATGTCTATATGTGTGTTAGCAGTACAGTGCTTTCAAATAAGCAGTTCTTGAGCAATGCAATATGCCAAAAAAAGCATTATAGTGAAAGTTAATGAAGAAGAGTTAACAGAGTAAAATAAAATACTGGAATAAGAATTTATAGTATTATATAGTTCAACACTTTTATAAAGAACTGTGTTTGTGTGATTAAGACTGAGTCAATTTGTAAAATTCAACCAGTAAGCAGGTAGATGAAATACTAGTAAACTATTAATATTATATATTTTGAATAATAAACTCCTTGTTAAATTTAAAAGTTTCTTTGTGTATTATTTTTAAAATAATTTAATGAGTATATAGTGGTTTAAATCCAATCTGGTTTCATGTACACATCAATAATATATAGAAAAATTGGGTGCTGATATAGTATGCACTCAGTGGCCATTTTGAATTTGAAAACACCCAAAAACACTGCTGGCACATGCAAAGCGATAAATAACATTTACTAAAAACACCCAGTTTTCAAAAAAATAAATCGCCTAAGGCACTATAAATTAAAAAGGTGGTGGAAAGAAAGTGATGTGGAAATAAATTAAAAAGGCCAAAATTTTCATAAAAAAATACCAAATCACGTGATTAAAAATATTAAAACACAAAATCGTAATTTTCATAAAAAAACCCCAAATCATGTGATTAAAATATTAAAACCCAAAATCATAATTTTCATAGAAAAAAACCAAATCATGTGATTAAAATATTAAAACACAAAATCATAATTTTCATAGAAAAAAAAACCAAATCACATGATTAAAATATTAAAACACAAAATCATAATTTTCATTAAAAAAAAACACAAATCACATGAATAAAATATTAAAACACAAAATCGTAATTTTCATAGAAAAAAAAAATTCTGCAAATATTTGAAATCAAATTTAAGCAATAATTATATTTTCATCCAGTTATACAAATGGAATACACCTTATCTAAAGCTATATCAGTCTTTAAAAAAAAAAAAAACATAAAACATTTACTCACGATAATCAAAAGGATAACTTAAAATTGATAGATTTAATATATGAATTATACTATAGGCCAAAAGATTATAACTTACAAAATATGAATGTTTAAAAAATAATGAGGTAGGAAAGATTGATTGCTAGTTTATCAAATATATTTGAAAATAATTTTAAGCAATAATTATATTTTCATCCAGTTATACAAATGGAATCATGTGACAAAAAGGTGGTAAACATCTTGAATACACGTTATTTAAAGCTACATCAATCTTTAAAAAAAATCATACTTCAGTTTACTAGTTTATTAAAACATTTACTCAAGATAATCAAAAAGGGTAACTTAAAATTGATAGATTTAAAATACGAATTGTACAGTATGCCAAAAGATTATAACATAAAATATGAATGTTACAAAATAATGAGGTAGGAAAGATCGATTGCTAGTTTAAATTTGCTAATTTATCAAGCATTTTTGGTAATTAAAAAAGCAATTTTCATAGTTATAAAAAATGTAATCATGTGAATAAAAAAGTAAAATGCTATTTTGCAAATATTTGAAATTAAACTTAAGCAATAATTATATTTTCATACAGTTATACATATGGAACCATGTGAAAAAAAAGGTGCACAAATATCTTAAATTCATGTTATCTAAATTTATATCAATCTTTAAAAAAATAAAATTTAACAACTGCTTGCACTTAATAAAAAAAGAATATTTACTTATGAATATTATTAAGTCTGAATTTCAAAAGACTGAAATATTAAAACTTCTACTTACCAGAAATGTTGCTTTGTCCCGTGTGTAGATATTGTTTGAAATTCATCTCCTAATGTCTTAATGTAATCTACACTTGATCACATGAGATCCACATGGGCTCTAGAAATCGATAATTGCTAGTTATTTACATGCAAGTGATTTTTATCATTAACAAATGAACACGAAATCATGTTTAAAAAAAATAAATACATTTTATTGTTGATAATATAAATACTGAAATAATTAATTGTCAGAAATTAATAAATCAGATTTAATCTCTTGCCTACACTTAATTTGATTTCTTCATTTCCTCAAATTTCTTTATGTTTTTAAAAACTGCTGCTTTTCTTTTATCTCCAATTTAAAATATCGCTTTAAAATGACGAATCTCCCTCATTTTGATGCTTTTTGTCAATCCACCAGCAAATTGAATCTAAATGGGATTGTGATTTTAAAAACCTAAAGAATATTAATTTAAATAATTTTAAGTAACCTTTGAAACGGTATTATTTAGTCATTATCCCGTTTCATCTTTTATTTCACATAGTAGTATCTTTTCCCCAGTTCAAACCCTCCAAGTCCGCATATTTTAACTTAAAGTGATCATAAATAAGATATAATAAAGAGTATGTGCATTTATATAGGTATAGCACACATTAATTGTAATAGCTATAAGCGTATGTTTAAAATACGTACGTTAAAATATACATTGAAAATGTGTAATTAAACAAGTATGTAGAGACTGTTATATGTGTGTGGAAGCACCTACATATACATGCGAAATAGGCTGTAATGCAATATATTTAAGAAGCTTTACAATTCGTTCATTTAATATATTTATAAAATATTATAAGTTTTAAAAATTATATTTTCTCACATTCGTATATAAATTTTCATTCCTGGGATGTATATATATGTAGGTGCTTTCACACATATAACAGTGTCTACATACTAATGGCCGCCGAGCGCGTACTATATCAGCACCAAAAATTGTTACTGATTTACACCTATATATATATATAAACTGACAACTTGAAAAAAATTAAAAATTGATTATTTTTTACAAAAGAAAATTTTTAAATCGGAAATATACTTGAAATTTTGATTTTTTTTTCCAAGCTTTATCTAGATATGAACGGAGGTTGTATATATGGGGCACAAATATGTTAATCATTACGTCGTAATGTTTTTCCAATACTGTATACATATATTTATATAATTTTGCGATAGTTGCTTTAAAATAATTAAATTTCATAAACGTAGCAAAATGTTTTTAAAAAAAAATACTGTCATATTACTTCTTTAGAGTTTTAGAAAAAATAAAAAGTTGAGCTTTTTTAAAAAAAAAATAAATCAAAAACAACAATAAAAAACAATACATTAACGTTTTTTAAAAAAGCTCTTAATCACAATTATAGAATATTAAATAGTGAAGAAGACCAATTTATTTTTAACTGTACATGATCCATCGATTTACTTAAAGAAAACTCGCTACTGAAATAATGTAAAAATAAAATGAATAAATAAATAAATAATAATCAAAAAGCATTTAATTTCACAAAATTGCTTATTAAAATTAATGAACCTTTTAATAAAAATCTTTTTTAAAAAACAATCATCATTACCCATTGACCAAGTCAATAATAATATTATTTAAAAGTTTTAAATTGTATTTTATTGATAGGAACAAAATGCATAGTTAAATAATTTTTTTTTAGCATACTATGACATTTTACATGCTAAATTACACAGTCTCTTTTTCTCCCTCATATGCCATAGCATCGCCCAGGAGGCGAACCCGCAATAACCGTCTGCAACCAATTACTTGCTTGCAAGGTGGTTGCGCTGACCTCTGGACTAACAATGCTTGACTACATAGTCTCTTTCTACAAATAAGTATGCTAATCTCCTGATGTTATCAGGATAAAAATTTCAAGTCTAATTACATACTAATTATTACCCGAGTGAAGGCTTCAAATATCTCAACAAGGTAACACCTTTTATAAGAACTAATGAAAAATCAATAACAACAAATGGTTTTTACTTAAGATTTCTTTCTATAGTTTATACGGTTATTTAAACAATAGAATATCATTATGTTGAATACTAAATATAGTTAAGTATTTGGACCATCTTCAAGTAATGAATATTTTAGAAAAAGTCTCCAAACTTTCTCTATTTCACACTTTCTTTGCTTTAAATTCAAACAGAACTTTTATATCATGACATATTTTTAATTTCTTTATTATATTATTCTAAAGATTTTATGTCTTTGCAGTATAAAATACTCCATGAATTTATGTATTTATATTTTTAGTTAAAAATCTCCAATATCTAAGATGTAATTATAAATTTATTAAACGCACATTGATTACATAAGTAATATTTACTGAGGCTATAACCTCGATAATGATAAGTGTAAACATAATATTATTAGAAAAAATATAATTCTTTTAAAAAATGACAAGCAGAAAAGAATTAAAGGATTTATTTATAATCTTTTAGAAACCAAAAATAAACTATTATTTTTATCACTTCTTTGTAATTCAAGATTAACAACCTGCTTAATTGTCTCTATCAGTTTTACAAAGTAGAAAAAAATCAAAACACTTTATTTATTCACATGAATTAATCATTTTTAATCATAATTTACACGCTGTTAATAAAACAGACAAAACTCTCCATACAGTAGTACCACTCAGTGCAAGCCAGAATAATCAATGGATGCCAGAAGGTTGCAATGTTCTCAGATCCAAGGCTCCTCACTGATAAATGCCACAAGCTAGAAACTAGTTTGGGGATATTGGATGAGTAGGCATTAGGTAGAGATTTTATGAACAAACCTTCTGGCATCCATGAACTATTGTGGCTTGCATTGAGTGGCACTGCTGCACAAAGAGTATTGCCTGTTTTAATAACAGTTATGAACAAGCATAAAAATGGTGATCATGTGATGTTTAATGATTTAATTTACACTCTGAAAATGAAAAAAAACTAGTTTTAATAAAGATTATTATTTTCATCTAATTCATTCAAATGTTAAAATCCTGAATATTCTCTCTGAATCTAAATATCCATATCTTGCATTGAAATACTTTCTCACCTTTATATTGTTATGACTAAGACAAATCATTTTCTGTTAGACTAAGCCTAATTCAATAAATTCATACACAAATGTTATAGACATTGATTAGTTCTTTCTTTCTATACTAATCAAATTTTTATAACTGTCTTAGAAATAATCATTGAACCTTTCTAAAAATTTTAAATTCTAATTATATAAAATTAACACTAAAAATAATAACAATAATAATATTATTATAATGACAATAATAATGATGATAATAATACTAAAAATGATTGATTGTCTTGAGAATTTATAAGAAATGATTATTGAAAGTGATAGAGTTGATTGATAATTCATAAAGCTTGGATTTTAGAGTCTAATCATTTACCACTCTATTATCATTCAGGACATTAGCATTATTTAATAATTATAATGCTTTAATGTATTTAGTGTATCATAAACATTTTAATAAAAAATGTTTTGAAATTTATTTTAAAAGACACAAAAATAAAAGTAAATAGGTAGCAAAAAGAGACATATAGTTTAAATTTTATTGATAAAAATTTCACAAGCAGCTTAAATTCTGTTTCCTTTCTATCTCCATCTCTTTCTTTTCTCTCTCTCTCTTTCTCTCTCTATATATATATATATATATTGTGCCCTTATCTATAGGTCAGAATAAGGTAGAATGGTCAATTACTAAAAAATTTTAAATTTTAAGTTATATTTGAATGATATATAAATAATAGTAGGATAATTAAATTTTATAGTACAATTTAAAACTGAAAATGCCTGGTATATAAAAGTGTAATAGATTATTTTAAAAGAAAACAGTTAAATAAAGCTTAAATATATCATTGCTTATGGTTGTAAAAGCTGGCCATATAAAATAACACAGCTATAAATAGTTAAAAGTATGTTAATAATTTGAGTATAATATTTTAAAACTAATAAATTAAATAAATGCTAGATGTAGTGTTATAATTATATTTAATAGTCAAAATTAATAGATTATGTTTTAAAATAAACTTTAGGATGGTGAGAGTTATATTTAGTTCTACAAGTTTAAATTATTTTCCAAATTTTTTATAAAATATATCAGTTTTGGTAATTTAGACCGAGACGTAAATTAAAAATCATCTGATAAAGTTAGTAAACACGTGACTGTATATTATATACCTTCACACACACGCTTGTTAAAATAATAATAATAAAGTTTGTGAATTTAAAACTAAATGTAATTGCCATCGATCCTTAAAGTAAAAGTTGAAGTATTAAATGTTATTTTAATAATTATTTTAAAGTTTAAATAATTTTGATAAAACTATAATTGAATTTAAAAATATTAGTCTAAATAATATTCAAGACATGACGTCATCAATTCTTCATTTTTAACAGTCTAGTATGTTATAAAACTAAAATGTGTAAATCTGTTCACGCTAAAAAAGTCATTAACCAATCAACGGAGGTAAATTAGCAGACAAAATATAAGAATTAGACGAAGCGGGAGGAGAAGTAATGTGAAAGTGAAAGAGAAAGTAACATATTTTTTAGCTGATAACACCGTAGCTGGAAAAGTGATATAAATTTAAATTTTTGTATTTATTTTAAAAGTTCTTGTGTAATATATAATATATTTTGACTGCCTCGACATGGATTGCTAATTTTAAAAGTTATCTTACCAGGATATTTTATTCGAGTTCGACCAAAACTTTACAGTAAAATGGAAGTACAAGAAAGAATACCTAAAAATGTTGCTAAAGGAAAAATATTTGGAAAGTGCCTTAATGCAGATTTATTTATGCTCAACCAGAAACTTGTTATTATAACTCAGAGAAATATAATTGGGACGCTATATGAAAACTTAAAAGAGAACTTACTTGCCGTCAGGAAAAAATTATGATGCACAATTTTATAAGGCTACTTTAAAGTTATTTTATTCTTCTCTATGAAAAAATTTAATATGCGTTTTATTATAAAGAAAAATTATGATGAAGAAAGAATGTTTATCTTTTAAAGGAAAACATTATTAAAAATATAGTACCAGAATTTTAAAATAAAGAAAAAAGTAATAGAACAATATGAAAGTGCTATTATGTATTTTATGGAAAGGAACCGAAAAACTTTATCCAAAAGGAATTAAAAAAAAATATTGTAAAGTATTCATTGGAGAAAAGGCTTGATTTGAAAATTATAAAATTAAATTACTGAGTGAAAATGGATCCATGGAAATAGAAATTTTATTGAATATTTAAATAAAAGTACATAAAAGATGCATCGGAAAAGTCGCGCGGGAAAATATTAGCAGACAATAGTAGAAGAGAATATGGAGACGTTTTTTTTTTCTTTACGGGATTGACCAATATCAGAATTAATAATTATATTCAATATTGTGAAAACCAAGGATTGTCGTCTATGAATATTTATTAAACAGAGCAGTAATTGTTTACTTTAAATAGAACATTAAGTGACTGAAGAAGAAATAAAATAATATTTTTTTTTTTAGCTTTAATATGAACGGTTCAAGAAAGTTTGATGAAGAAGTACCGTAAATATAATTTAAATATTTTTACTAATTTATTTTAAAATATAAAATGCTATGTGAGATTAGGGAAAACATATAAACATAAATTTAGTAATATTAAAAAATTAAATATGATAGCTTAATAGAATGATAGAAATATTGTTTTAAAAATAAAGTGTATGTATGGGAGTCTTATATCAACAAGAATCAATGGGATGGTGAAGTCTACGGAACGCGATCGAGAAGATAAAGATCGTTTGGTAATTTTGATATTTATTTATAATGCATAATGTATTTTTTTAGATCATCGATTGATTAAGAATGATGTGTAAAAGTTTAATTTATATGTACACATTTTTATACAACATTTAAAACATATTATGAGATACGAGTAATTTTGAATATGCATGCAATAAGTTATTTAATGTATAATTAATAATATAATTCGACAGAACAATTGTGTGATTCTTTTGAACTTTCATGTTGTAAATTATTCAGATATTTTAAAATAGTTTGTATATGATAAAAATATACGAGGAAAGTAGTAAAAGATTTTCTTATAGAACAGCGGAATAGTTTTGAAATAAATGAATTTTATTATTGTTAGAAATGCAGATAGGAATTTGTCGATGTACTGTATAGAAAAATCTTGAGAAATAAGATCGGATAGTGACTTGGTAGTACTAGTGGAGAGGAAACCAAGATGATGTTTTGTTAAGAAATAAGAAAAATAAAGTATTTGGATCATAGTTAGTTTGTGTGATTTCAGTATAGTTAACTAAGTCCTATGACTGAACACATATAGTTTGGACAGTGTTTTTGCGTATCTTTAAACTTTTTGATGTTATAATAAAGCTGCAGAAATAGCTTTAGCATCACTCCTATAATAGAGGTTGGTAGACAGATAAAGGTCACTCCTCTATAGTGTCTTTTAAATTCACTGTGCCATAATTGTCAAGATTTATGACGAGTAATATTCTAGTTATATTTTGATCCTATGCATCTATCTTCACTATCCTTATTTCGTGAATCTGCATCGTCAGAGAGATATTTTCAAAGAAATAATGAATAAAATAGAATTGAAGATATGTTATCGTTTATGTAAGAATAGTTTATTTGCTGGAATGTCTAGAATTGTGTAATTTTAAAAGTGAAAGTACAAAATATCATAAAGAGAGAAAGAATCATATAATACAGTTTAAAATTAATTCGGAAATGAATATATGATTTTTAAAGAGAAATCTAAACAAAGTTTTTTTTTAAAAGTGATAATAAAATTTGAATGTTTTAAATAATATTTTAGAAAATAAATATTGCATATTTATTAAGAAAATAATTCAATAATGTGTAATAAACATATATTTGTGCATGGTATGTTAATAATTGTAATTATCATCCGAAGTAAGGCTTGAATGAGTATATTAGGGTTAATAAACATCGGATAATGAACAATAAAACCTAATATCGAATGTATAAGAATGTTTTGAATTTGTAGGATTCCATTCATAACTAATATAAAACTAGAATTTTATGGTTTTTGTAGAATGTTTAATACGAATGTAATTTTGTAAAATTAAAACTATAATTTTAATAATAGTAGGGATACAAAGTGTTAATAATAATCATATGAGAAATGCATTTTGTAACAAGCTAACCATAATAAGAAATCCAATAATAATAATACTGTATTTTCTTAAGCATTTAAAAGATAAGAGTTAACTAAGAAAATAAATAGAAGTTTGATTTTCATTTTTATAAACTAGTAAAATACTTTTGTGATAGGAGAGTAAGGATATCCAATGTACATAATGTAAAATATTGTTATTTGTTTATGTTATTAATAAACTTTGTTGTAAATTTATTTTAAAGTTTTGTGTCTTCGTTGTTATTTCTCCACATGGATGCATGATATCACGATACACTTATAATTGAAACGGACATATAGTTTTTGCACAAAAAGGTAAACATAAGAGTGTTATAATAATTTTGAGAATTTATTGGTATATTAAAAAATTAAAAGATCATAATTTTATATTATTTATTGGTCATAAGTCAATTGCCACAATCTTACATTAAAATATATGCTGATGTTGCCACACGTATTCTGTTGTTAGATTATTAAAATACTACCACGCACGTATTTATTTATTTCATTTAGGAAGAAACAAGATTATATTATACTCTTATTGTTATTATTATTTTTATTATTGTTAGTTACTGCGTAGTGAATTATGACATAAAATTCCCTTTTCATAGTTTACTACCGTAATTTTAAATCAGTTAGAATACAATTTATGAACCTGAGATTTGATTTATTTATTTTATTTATATTTAATTGAGCTAGATTCTTATTACAAAGAATATTAAGATGATTATTATTTTAATCGTAGTGAATAGAGCTTAGAAAGTCATAAGAATACTATGAGCTAGTTATTTGGAATAGTAAAAAGGAGTATAGTGTTCTTATGCCATTGAGATAGTATCGTGGGGATAATATCTCAATGTAGTCTATCTCGTTCCCCGTGTCGTCACTCCATGTCTCATGAAAATAATAAATATTTGCTAATTCATTTTAAAAATATAACTGTATTTGTACTTTAAAAAATTAGAGCTAGTAATCACTTTTAATTAATGCTGGATATTTCATTTATTTATTTGTTAACTGAGCTAGAACCCGGAATATTTTAAACAGTATATTTATAAATTTTGGAGGACGAACGTGCGGTGGGGGAGGTTAGAATATATATATATATAATTTTAAAGAATAGTATATATATATAATGGACATGCCAATAGATTTTAATAAGCTTTTCAGAGCATCCTTATCCTCACATCAGTTTCTAGCCTCTGGCTTTTGTCAGTAAGGCACTAGGATATTCAAGCATTAGATTTAAAAAACTATGTCAAGTCTAGCACTTTATCTAATATTTAACGATTAAGTAAAAAATCTGAATTTTCAGACATTAATATGTCTTTAATTCCAACTATCTAATTTAAATAGTCATATGGGAATGAACTAAATTCAGATACATCATATATTAATAGCTTTAGCAATATAAAATTACCAAAGCCTTAAGAGCAATAACAATAATTGCAAGGAATCAAGTCATATATCATATGACTTAATTTATTAGCATGTATTACAAATGTTATATAATGAGTTTGACAATAGTTCTTAATAAGCTTTTCAGAACATCCCTATCCTTAGACCGGTTTCTAGATCTGGCTTTTATCAGTGAGGCACACATTAGATTTAAAATACCAGTTAGATAACTGGATTTGAAAACATATAGATGTCTGAAAATTTCAGATTTTCTACTTAATAGTTGATCATTAAACAAAGTGCTGGGCTAGACATGGTATTTTAAATCTAATGCTTGAATATCCTAGATCCTCACTGATGAAAGTCAGAGCTATAAACCAGTCTGAGAATAGGGATGTTCTGAAAAGTTTGTTAAGCGCTATTGGCTCATTATATAACATTTGCAATACAAGCTTATTAAATTAAATCATGTTATATCTTGATTTCCTTGCAATATATATATAATGGTCAGGAAGAGGGTGATCAAAAAGAGTAGCTTATAGTCTCACTGTATCTGCACTACAAGGGCGCCATCTAGGCATTTGAACCTAGAAAATTTATACAGTAGGCAGATATGTGCTGTTAAGATCACACTTTATTTTATGTTTAGATTGTTAGCCCAAGTCACTAGCTCAGTGGAGATGCAGAGATAATAATATATAACTTTAATTTATATCTTAAATATAAAAAAATAAAAGCCACTGCCAGTAATTAACACACAAACAACATTTATTTATGCATATATATATAATCATTTTAAAATTTGAGGAATAACATCTATTATTTAGGTTTTTTAATATTCTTTTAATTTAAATTATTATTTTAAAATTTTAAATTATCCACACAGATAAATTTTATATTTATTTTAAGATTGTTGAGTATGAATAAACTACATAGATTTGCATTTAAAAAGAAAATATTCTATCCCTTATTTAACCCTAGGCCAAAAGTTCACAGTGAAACTGGCGTCAATCCATCTGATACATTTATGTATTCAATGTAGCATGAAAATACGACAGCACAAAATACCATACAGTCAGGAATGTACACCTGAACAGTATAGTTAGAGAAGACATTGACTCTCAACCAAACAGGAATGCTACATCTGTTGACAAGAAGAACAATAAAAAAAAACTCCATATGAAGGGACTGTTTTCATCTTACTATCGCCTTCCATAGGCAAACAGGGGGTGTGTGGTGTATAATGGAGATCCTGCACATAGCGAACCTCATACTAAATCTACTAATTACACCAATATATCCAATCCATTGACCTAATTTAACTATGAAACAAATAACCTAAGATTACCCTCCCCTAATTAATTAATATAACTTTACAAATCTATAAAGCCATTCATGCCTGACTTAAATTTAACATTTATATAAGTTTGCACAGATGGATTTATAAAAGTTTGTTTTTTAATGTTGAGCATAGATTGACTACATAGATTACATGCTCAAAAACATTTTAAAATAAACATAAATGATCAAAATATAAAGTCATTGATGTAATTGCAGAGGGAATTCACAAGAAACCCAATGGTATTTGTCATAGGATGCCGCATTGACACCAATAACTAAAAAAACATCCAAATAAATACAATTTAGATATTCAATGTAAGATATCATTATTTACGGAATGTCTATATATTTTAATCAAATATGAAAACAAAACATAATTAAACATGAAAGAATCTATGCAAGCATCTATGCCCAACTTAAAAAATGCATTTAAATAATTTATACAATATTAATAAAAAATAAAAATGGAAATGATTTTTTTAGCAAACTTAAATGTATAAACTTTAAACATTAATTATCAATTTGAAATCTGAAAGTCAGATAAGTGTTCATTTTAAAATTTAGGTTTTTGAATATTAAAAACTTGAACAAAAGTTCTTAATTATTTTTAAATTTTATAGTTCATGTCTTACAGAAGGGGAATCACAGTTCCTTTTGCCACTTCCCATAACGTCTCTATTTGAAGTCCAGTCTGTTGTTCTGGAGGAGGCCTTAGCTAGTTCAATCTTGGTATTATAGTCATTTCATTTTTAAACAAGTGAGAGAGAGCAACAAGTGTGTCTTATTGCCCTTCTCACAAAACAGTCAAGCTGGAACTCCTTTTTAATTTCAATTTTTTTCCTTTTATAGTACTCCTCCAGATTCAATGAACATTGATTCCTGTTGCAATAATTCCATTATGGTCCGGGCCTTCATTGCTGCTTCTATATTGGACATCTAATTTATTTTTGTCTCTTATCTATATCTTTCAACTGACCTTTTTTCTATAAGAGCCCCAAGGGCTAGCTTGCTTTTCAATTAATTTATAAAACAATGATTTCCATTTACAAAAATATTTTATCTTTAGATCTTGTACTTTTTTTTAAAAAAAAGTACATTCAAATATATATATATTTTTTTCCATATGTCATAGCATCGGCCGGGACGCGAACCCACAACCGTCTGCAAGCAACTACTTGCTTGCATGGCGGCTGCGATACCTCTCGGCTAACAACGCAAGACAAAAAAATTTCTTTAAAAAAGAAAATAATTTTTAAAGTTTTGCATCTGTGCGAATATATATATGTATACACATTTAACAACTCTTTAATTTTTTCGCTTTTAGTTTTTATTTACGAACTTAGTTTTTATTTTAATCTTAAATTAATGTAATGACATATTTTATACTGTTACTATATATATATATATATATATATATATATATACACACACAGTATTGAAAACTTAGCCCATCCATTTCACTACATCATTCTGCCTTGCAACTTTTATCATTAATCCCAGATTTACACAGGGTGATGTTAGATTTTTAAGCAATACAATTCACATTTGACTTAGTTAAATTGACTACTATAGGTCTCACATGTGGAGAACATAAATCAATTTAATGACACCTCCACATATGGTACTATTTCAAGCGTATTAAAAGATAAATTGAGCATATATTAAAATGAAATTAATAATTGTTAATTATATTTCCTGATTGCTCCTTTGATATCAGTCCCTTTAAGGATCAGCAAAACTTGCAATCAATAAAGTGTCTTTTTAAAGCCTGAATCACATGGACTTGTGCCACTTTCTAAATCCATCAACAAATAGAATATTTTAAACAGGTCTGTATACAGACATCCACCTACACTTCCCTATAATATATCACAGATTAAAAATCAGTAAACTCTTAAATGTTCAAGGTGAATGGTATATAGTATAAAAATAGACAAAACAATATTTATAATTTAAATTTTCTGTGAATGAAATGAATGGATAAATTGAATACCAAATGCTGACTCTATGACACATTATAGAATTATAATATTATTATATAAATGAAAACCTCCGCCATATTTTTTGAGTTACACATAGATATATAATTATATTTATGTATATTAAAAAAATTAATGAATAATAATTATGAAAATACTGACTTTTCAAAAGATTTAAAATATAGGTATGTAAAATATATGAAATAACTAGCACACATTCACATAGGTTTTGTGCAGTTACTTATCAATTGCTTTTGCAATAAAAAATCAAAGTTATAAATTTGGTAGCTTTAAAATACAATTATATGATTCCACACATATGCATAAACATGTATATGTATTACTTACTTCATAAATTGTATTAATATAATATTACTAAAATATTATAAATTGTATTAATATGTAAGAAAAGATAAGAACAATATCATTTATTAAATAGGTTCACAACATAACAACAAATCTTACTTTGCAAGGGTGTGTGGTTTTCTCCATTACAATGCACTTTGATTTAATAAAAAAATATTTGGAGCTAAGATCTCCTCAATAGTTTTAATAAGAAAATGTTTTATGTTTATAGTACCTTTCTTCCTTTTTTTAACAAAAAATTGATGCATTTGTTCCAGGCTTCCAGCATATTGTTCACATGCAAAACTATAAAACAGGAAGGCACATGGATTTATATTTATTGTTTTTTTTTGCAGGATTGTTTTTTTTTTTTCATTAGGCAGGTATTCATAAGATAAAGAAAATGATGCACTTATTTGTTAACAAAGGAAAAAGAGACTGGCATACTTATATAGGTCTCTATTCCATATTATCTTTTTCAGCCATTTTAAGGAATAACATTTTTGCAAGGCAAGAATTTATATGAACTCACTAACAATGTTTCTTCCTTACAAGTAATTTATGACACTCTGTAATGATTAAAATTTATACCAGCTTTATAGAATCTCAAAATTAAGCTTCTATTAATTGTTTTTGCCAAAGATTTTTTCTTTTTTTATAATAAAGTATTCTACTTTCTCTGTCCTCAATCTGAGAACAATTCTCAAATAACTATCTAATTTCAGTTTAAAAAAAACCTAATTTATAGTAGTACACCTGAAAAGAAAATTTATTGTCAGCTCATTTTTTATTACTATTTTTTTTCTATTTAAAATTTCAGATAAATATTTTCATTAATTAATCAAATAAATTATCTAATCAATATACAAAAAAATTATTTCTTCAAAATCTGTAGCAAATGGTAATTAAAAAGAATTCATTTTTCATTAGTTATATTTTTAAAAATAAGAGAAAAATAACTTAATTTTAAGTTTATCTAACTTCCTAGTTATAAAATAAAATATACAGATTTTTTAATACAAAAAATTAAAACAATAAGAATAAAATAATATGTATATAAAATTATGTTTACAAATATAGATTTTTAAAATATGAATTTATATTTGTTAATTTTAAAATATTTTATTCATTCATTTTTGTATAATTATTTAAAGGGCTAGCTGAAACAAACTTGTGATGTGTTTCAATCATCATCATCTCATCATAATACTGTATATACTTTTTAGATCATAAAATGTGAGTTAACTATTTTCATGGTCTTAACTCCACAAAATTACAATATATTACTACCAATTAACTAATATTATGGCTTTAAATTAAATTTTATTCTATTATTAATATTCACTTTAGGCTGAAAATTTTGACCATTAATCTGCATTAAACTGCATTTCCTGATTGAACAAGAAGTTTAGTTATCAGCATAGAGACTGCCACAAAATACACAAAAATATACAACTCAATGCATCCCTTGCTTATGGATAATTTGAGAACTTACAGTAAATTTAGCATCAACAAGATAAATTATTTTTTTATCACAAAACCTACACTATGATAACTTTTTCTATTGTTACATAGGGTAAGGTAAGAATTAACCTAACTGAGCCTTGCTCATTTTAGACTAAGTGGGTAGACATATGAGCCTAATCACCTAAATATCTCTAATCTATCACCAAAGTTTATTTATTTTGAACAACAGAAAGTACTGGAGACCCAAAAAAGGTAATTTTATTTTGATAAATATTCAGAAATTCAAAGTGATCAAAATCTATTTAACTCTAGCAAAATAAACAACCTTATCTGTTTATTTGCTTCTGTTATTATTTACTTAATCCTCAATACTGTGTAGATATTTTAGAATAACTTTTATCATTATTGTGAAATTTCTAAAATAAAGAAGAAAACATTCTTCTTAAATTATATCAACCAAGTACTTTAACAGATTTGAGTAGTTATAAAATTGGTTTTTGTTATTTTCAAAACTTTGAACTATAGGCAAATCTACCAGAGCATCTTTCAAATACCCTTATTATTATATCTAATATCCTTAGGATAAACTAATTTATTCATATTCTTTAAAATGATATTCTTTAATCATTTTTATATTTTTCATCGTTATCTTCTGGCTTTATTGAAAAATTTCAAAGCCTTTTGTTTATTGTCATCCAAACTTAAATTTATCATGATTGTGTTTTATTATTCTCTTTGGATGGTATAATAACAATTTGATTAATTTCTCTTTACACTGTCTTGCAATTATTTTAAATATTGTTATTGTATGACATACTGATTTTAATAGGTGAGTATGATATGTTCAACTACCCTTTGGTAAAGTCTTATGGGATTTGTTTTTCCTTCTAGATTAAGTTTATGATTGTAAATGTGGTACCTTATGATGAGTACCTTTGGGAATTTACTTCAGTGTAACCCTATGTATGCATTTCAATCAGTCATAAATAAGTTGGTGGTATTTATAATTGTGCTGCAAATATACATGTATAAATCCATTATTTCTTAAAACAAATTTACTTCAATGCAACCTTCTTAAATAAAAAATTTAGATAATTTGCTTGTTGTGCCATTTTGTTAGAAATGAAATACAGAGAAAATAGAATTCTTGGGGGGAGGGGGTGTAAACATAGATGGTTCTTAGAAAAACAATGGTCAACATTTTTCTTTTTTGCTTATAGTCTTTTTGTAAAATTACTAACCGAATGTCTTTGTAAATTTTCGTTAATGTAACCCTAAGTAAAATATTTTTTTTTGTTTATTTTTTTTTAAGCAAGTTTACTGATATGTAATGGGAACATACACCATTACATTATTTTTTTTATTATTAAACATAAAAAAATAAAAGTTCGCAAATAAAAACTTATTTTTTTAAGAATTAAAAATTGAAAATTAAAAAATCATCTAAACTCTAATATATATAAAATCACACAGATGAGAAATTAAAAAAAGAAACTTTATTAAAAAAAAAGAAAAAGGTTTAAAACTAAATTTTCAAGAAAAAGACTTAAAAGATTTAAAGATAAAAAAATTAATTAATGTTATTGAAAAAAGGAAATGATTATTTTAATTAGTCAAAGTGAACTAGCCCTTGGGCATTTAAATGTATAAGCAATGGTCAGATAGGAAAACAATAGAAACTAATAGCAAATAAAAAAAAATCTCTGAGGAATCGGACTTCAATGAAAGGGTCTTCATCATCATGACATAATGTTGAGTTAATCCACAAAATTAATATAAAAGGAAAGGCTTGGAAATAAAAAAAAACAATTATTATTAAGAGAGGACAGATATGTGTTAAGTCAGAGAGGGTTGGAGGGGAAGGGATTGAAAGATGCACTTTCAATTCCTTCAGTTGTTCAAAAAAATGAAACATCATTTTCCGATATTGTGGACCACAGGACATCAAGGCACAGAAAAATACCATCAACCATAAAGGACCAATCGTTAACTGCACACCGATCTCCTTATGACTTAGTGGGAATTAACACCTTCCATTACAAGAAATTAGAGACTACGGACATTTTTCAAAACAGTAAGAAATATATAATTAATGAACATTTCTAAACAAAAAGAACTTTAAATGCTAAACTTTTCAATATTTTAAATAAAAGAATTTCCTATCTGACTAAATTAGTTATAATTTTATTTGATATATTTCTTTTGTAAAACCATTTCCATTTATTTTTTTTTGTTCTTTAAGTTTTTATTATGATTTATGTTTTTCGTTAAACTAAATTATATAAATGTTAAATTTAAGTTGGGCGTGAATGGCTATATAGATTTGTGAAGTTTTATTAGGGGAGGGTAATCTTAGGTTATTCATTTCGTAGTTGAATTAGGTCAATGGATTGAATATATTAGTATAATTAGTAGATGTAGTATGAGGTTCGCTACAGGCAGAATCGCTAGTATACACCACACAACCCCTCTGCCTATGGAATGGAATCGTAAGTCGGTAAAAAGGACCACAGTCCCTTCCTATGGAGTTTTTTTTATTGCTCTTCTTGTCAGATAGATGTAGTATTCCTATATGGATGAGAGTCAATTTCTTCTCTTAACCTATTTTTGTGCTGCCGTATTTGTATTACATTGAATACATTGATATATCAGATGGATTGACGTTGGTTTAGCTGCAAACTTTTGGCCTAGGGTTAAATAAGGGATAGAATATCTTCTTTTCAAATGCAATCTATGTAGTCTATTCATACTCAACACTCCAAATGCATTAAATTTAAGTTGGGTATGGACGCTTGCATGGATTCATTATCGGTTAATTATGTTTTTGGTTTTCATATTTGATCAAAATATATAGACATTCGGTAAATAATGATACCTTACAGTGAGTATCTAAAATGTATTTATTTAGATGTCTTTTAAGTTATTGGTGTTAATGCGGCATCTTATGATGAATGCCACTGGGTTTCTTATAAATTTCCCTCTGCATTCCATCAATGACTTTATATTTTAATCATTTATGTTTATTTTGAAATGTTTTTAACCATGTAATCTATGTAACTGATCTATACCTGACATTATAAAACAAACTTTTATAAATCCATCTGTGTGAACTTATAAAAATTAAAATCTAAAATCAAAGTTAAAAAATCAAGTCAAAATCCAAAGTAAAAGTTATTCTAAAATAATTTTAAATCTTATATATGTGTAAATAAATGTTTGTATGTTAATTTCTGGCAGTGGCTTATTTATTCCTTTTTTAAAAATATTCTTGGATAAGAATTTGTTATAAAATATGAATCTCTTCTACTCTGCTGAGCTAGTGACAATGGGCTAACAGTCAGAATCACAATATATAAAATAAAAAAAATTTTTTTTTAAAAACTTATGTATCTGCCTACTTTATAAATTTTCTAGGTTCAAACGCCTAGTGGCGCCCTGTGGTGTAGATATGTTAAGACTCTTATTATTCTGGACCGTTATACTTCATTATATGTATTTTCTCTATTTTGGTTTCCAACACCTATTTTATTTTCTAGAATAGTTTTAAATTTAACAATGCTTCATCAGTCATTTCTATCCTTTTCTGATAGTATATTTTATTATCCAAGTTAATTCTTTTTTTTACAATTGTATTTCTCTATATTATTTGTCAAGTTGACCACAGTTTTTTTGCCAACATATCATTCCAGATAATCATCAATGCCTTTTACATTACTTCCCATTTCTTGCTCAAATAATATATCTCCTTTTATATTTCTTTCCAAGTTCATTTTCTCCAAAACTGTACAAAATTTTGTAGTACTAATACATACCTCTATTGATTTGAAATTTGATGTGCTTATCTTTTCTTCCACACCAATATTTTCTTCAAATTCAACTCAAATGCATTTATCTATATTTGTAACACCATCAGATTATATTTTTCTTTCAGCTTTAACATTTGCTCCAAATAATATTTTTCTAACAATCTGTTTTCTTTAGTTAATGATCGACAGTCTAAAGACTAATCATGACCATTATAATCACACTCATCCTTAGTCTAAACAGACTTATTTGTTTCTTTCTCTACTTATATTTGTTTTAATATTTTTATTATCAATTATTCTTATATTGTTTTATTTATTTTCAATAATATGGAACCTGTTTTCAATGCTTTTATGGAAGTCTTGGAGTTTTATATTCATATTATTCTGATTTTATTGTATACCATTTTTCATATTATACATATTTTGTTGCATATAATTTTTCCTATCATGCATATTTTGTTGCATGTCATGCAAATTTTTAATCAATGCAAACAAAATTTTCATGTCAACCATGTCTGTCATCTCTATTGACAGATGTCCCTCTCTCTGAACCAATTCTTATTTTTGCAGCTCAGACACTATTGGTTATATAAGCTCTTCAATTTCTGCTTGTTCTATATTTGGTTGATTATGATTCTGAAATCTACTTTGGTTTTGCTCCATTATTATTGAACAAGCTCTTGTTATTATATAAATGAAAATAATTTAAATTATTGATCATTGATTTATTATCATTATAAATTTTAAATCTTATAAATATGTTGTTCCAGAGTTAAAAAAAATCATGTTAATGTTTAGTGAGTCATTAGGGATACAATTTAATAGTTGCTAAAAATGTACCCAGTGTTCTTAATGTGATAATATGTATAATTTTTATTTGTGTAAGAGATGGTAAATTTCTCTTATTACAAACTGGTTTTATATAAGGAGTGTAAATTCCTCTCATTGTGTAGCTATGTTGTCTTTATGTAAGAGATGATAAAATTATTTTTATTATATGTTAAATGAGAATGTACATGGATACATGCAGTAATATGTTTATTTTGCTTTTGCCACTTTATTAAATATGCCATTACTTTAGCCTAAGTTAGCTTGTTCACCCTATACACCTGGGTCTTTTTTTACGTGGACTTATTTAACACAATTTTGAAGTTACACGATTCATGTTTCACCAGAAGTCAAATTCAGATAATGCGCTATTACTTTAAATAATAAATTTTGCACACTTACGTTATATTGAAAGTAATAGCACATTATTGGAATTTGACATTCATCGTAGTAATTTCAATATTTTCAGTGCTTTATAATAGTAACATTTTATGCAATAATGAAATTAAAATCATGATTTCCACATTTTATGTATACACACATTAAATTTGTTCAAACATTGTGCATGTTAATTTTGCATTTTAAATCACATTCTGTTTTTGCTTTTTAAAAAAAAACGTAATCAATTATTAATCATTTAGTGTCCACAAGTTTATTTTTAAAAGGTGAGTAATAGCAGTGGAAACAATTAAATTTGACAATTAAAAATTAAAATCTGATTTTTAATTGTAATTAACAATTTAAAAATTACTTATGGTGACTTGAAATTAATGTGATGTGAAATTTGATTTTTAAACAGAATTAAAAATTAAAAAATTAAAGACAAATATAAGAATTTAATTTTTAGTTGTTAGTTTCATAAACAATTAATAAAATCATCATCTCAAAGATTAATTACTAATTACATTGTCACCAGAAAACCATTGACATAACATGAGTGTGAAGTTGGCGCTAGTTGCATTTCCTCTTGTGAAAAATCAGATTTTTTACCAGTTTGCAAATGAACATGTTTTTCGGCAAATAGCGATAATAATTAAAACATGTATAAAAAATGTAAATTACTGTACTGTAAATTATGCATAAAAATATATTATTTTGAATAAAATTAAATATTATAGTTAAAAAAAGTTTGTCATGTATCAATTTTTTTCAAATTTGAAATTTTTTATGAGTCATATTTTATTTCGTTATTTTTTTTTTTTTCACAAATTTTAAAGTAATTTTACATTGGTGCTTTGCTTTTATGCAAATTTTGAAAAATCACAGACTGCATCCCCCCCTTTTCAATGTAAGTTATGTCTATTTTTGCGCGATTTCATTTGCTCGTGTTTTCTGAGGAACCTACCTATTGTGTAAAATGAGAGCCAGGTGTATATTATTTTGAATAAGTACATAAGTTTGATGTGTTATTAGAAAAGAAATGCTTTTATCTGCAAAATATCTATTAAACTATATTCTAAGTTTGTTATTTTATTAGTAAATAATTATAATATTCTTTTATATAATCTTACTTATTAAGTTATTTTTCTTCAGCTAAATAACACTATTTCACTTGGGATTTTTAATTTTTTTTCAATAGCTTGAAAAGCTGTAATCACTTCATAAATCAGTTTGTTATTAATGGTAACATGAAATCAGTTAAATGTCAATAAAATGAATATAATTTTTATTAAATTGGGTTTTTGTGTATCTTCTTTATAATGACAACGCTTATCATTAATTTATGATCACACAATAGAATCACTATGTCATTTGGACATTTACCCTGATATATTAAATGCAAATATACTAATCTTTACTTTTGCATAGTCATACCAAATTGCAATTAGGTATTATAACATTGTAATATATATAAAAAAGAATGATGTTTACATTAATTTTTTTTTTTAGATTATTTGCTTACTTATTTTAAATCTATTTCAAGATCAATAAAATGCCCCTTTAATTTTGATGTATATTTATTTGAAATATGCACATATGTAATACAAGAGTCTTAGATATAAATACCTTTTATCTTTTATAAGTTTAGTTAGCCAGAAGTAAGAGATTTATTATTATTATTAATCTATTATTTATAGTTACAGTTTTGTCTTATTCAGTTCATAGGAAATATTAAGTAAGAAAGCTAACCTCACTTCTGAATATTTTTATTCATATGATACAGTTTTGATGTCCAAATACACAGAATATTTGAGGTGCATATTCCAGCATTATTTACCATTACAGTTTTAGCACTCATCATGTGACCCAATAAACAAGTTGTAATCTTATAATTTTATTTTTCTTATTTTTTAGCATGACCTTATAAGTAATTAAAATGACTTTATGCTAATAATAATATTTTTTGATAATAATGTATTTTGATTTGTATGTAATAATTATGCCAACTTTATTATAAAAGAAAATTATATCACAATTAATGAGGGAAAGTTTACTCAGAGGAAATTTTATTCCTTGGAAATGATTAACTATCAAAGATAGGTAGATTTTTTTTTGTGTTTTTGTTCGATGCTTTTCTTTTTAAACAACAATGAAAGGTGTAACATGACCAGACTGTTACTGTGTATTAGTAAATATATTTGTATTGTAGAAATGTTTATTTAAAAAAAGAGGATTTTTTGTGCTTTGCTTTACTAACTTCTATGATATTAATCTTGAGCCATTAGATGTACCCATACTTGTGGTTCAGATCCTATGAATATGGTCAAACTGAAAAAAAATGTTCCAAAATATGCTAGAGATGCTATGGGGGTTAGATGATAAATTTAATTAAGTGAGAGCTGAAGCTAAAGCTGATAACCAGACATTAAGTGCTAAATTGGACAGTAAGTTTAAGGAAACAAGAAATGAAGCTAAAATGGACAGACAAACATTCAGTACTGTTAGATGATAAATTAAATTAAAAAAGCCTGAAACCATTGCATTCAGAAACAACTACAATACATTCAGTCAAATGATGATAAGTAACTTAGATGAAGATATAAAGGAGATAAAAGCCCAGTCTCAAAGAAAAAAAAAACTCAAGATGAAAGGAATAGTGATAAATCTTCTTCAGATAGTGATTTATCTTATTTAGATAATGTTTCCAAAATTAGTGGTCACTCTGTAGAGGTAAGAATCATAGAAACTCAGTGGTTTTATTATCATAATGTATATGACTACAAATGAAGAAAATTTGTTAACAAAGAGAAGTTTAAAATAATTGAAGATATAAGATTCCTACAAGGAATTGTGTTTCATAAGAAATATGTAAATGAGTGCTATTTTAAAAGTAGTACCATAATGAGTTTAAAATATATTAACAAGTTTTATCTAAATGATAGGCATGAATATAGTGATTGTACTTATGCTGGAAGAAATTTTAAGACTGATAAAAATTTGGGGTTATTATGTGAGTTGAATCTTCATAAAGAGTTGATGAGTAAAACATGTTGTAGGAATTTATATATAAAAAACTGCTATATCAAGATAGACAACTATGGGAAGTTATTTAGGAAGAATGATGGCAGAGCAAAAATGAAGTGTTTAATTTATAGTGACATAGATTTCTAAAATACAATTGGTCTGAATACATTAAAATATGTACGTAGAAATGGCTATAGCCAAGAATACTTGGCTTGTGGTTAAAAAGGCAATGGGGATTTCATTTGGTATAAAGAATCTGTGTTTTTAGATGAATTAGAAAATGAATGTCTTGGAAGGAACTTATGCCATTTTCTGATGTTAGTGATTTGTTTTATCAATATATAGTAAAAATGAAATTTGCAGTGGCAATCTTCATATTGATAACCTTTATCTTTTTCAAAAATTACCTGTTTATATTTGAAATTGTAGCTAATAGAAAGGGATCTCAAAATTTTGATGGGATAATGCCTATTGCATAATTCTGAACAAAAAACATATAATTTCTTTAGTGTGATTTGTTTTTTAATAAAAAACTGGTTTAAATGAGATTTGCCTATACATAAGTTTAATTAAAATGAAATGACTATATATGCTAGTGCACTCAATGTTATTATGGTCTAATTTATTGCTTTCTTGTTTTGAGAATTATATTTGTTCATTATAAATGAGAAAAAATGAAGAAAAAGTCATGTAATTAAGTTAATATTTAAAATGGTTTACTTGTTGTAGTGAGATGTTTTAAATCCTTAAATTAATATCTTTTGCTATAGATTATTCCATATTATAGTTAGCCCTCATTGTAAATTAAAAAAAAAAGATATATATAATTTTTAAAAGAATAATTTTGTTTTCATTTTTATCATATACAGCATAGTTATTGTCAAAATTATCACTTTATAAATAAAGATCTGTTAGGTCTATTTGTTTCATGTGTAAAGCTGGTTTTCATTTCAAAGTGTGTATTTTTTGAAAGTTGTGAGATTAAACTCTTTTATTCAAATTTAAGCAAGTAAGTTATTGTAAATAAAAAAAAAGGATGATTGAAATAATATAGACAATTATTTTAGTTTCAATATTTGTCAAAGAATATTTGTGTGCTGATATGTATTCAAAAAAAATAAGGGAGATATACAATTTACATTTAAAAAAATTATATAAAAATTAATTATTTAACTTGTATTTTATTATTTTTATTAAGATAAAAGTTAATTTTAGAAATAGTTAAATGCAAGGCATTGAAAAACAAATGTTCAAGGTGTGTGTGTGGGTATGCAAATTGGACAATCGAAAATTTTAGCATCACGTGGTTTCTAGAAGATAACCATGGTAATATTGAACGTCATTAATTTTGCAGAAAAAAGAGTTGTTTATCCTTAACCAAAAAAGCTTGGTATTCCGATCCAATTAGATCATCTTCTTTTAACCCTTTTCCCGCCTCTTACGAGGCCTCTCGTCGACATCTGATGTCACTCTAACTCTGCTAGTTCTTATGTTAGAATATTCGTTTGACAGGTATTGATTAGGTTTTTAAAAGTTCTGTAAGATGGTGCCCTCTTCCGAATTATTTTACAAGTAAAAAATCAAAAAAACCACATTTAAACCTAAACAAAGAAAGAACATTGTCAGTGATTGGTTGTCAGCAAGCTCTCAGCTGAAAAAGACATTCTGATTGGCTGGAAAGAACAAAGAAACCGCCTGATCAAAGAAAATAAAGAAAAACGCTGAGATTTTCATTTCGAATGTGATTGATTTAAGTATTTAAAAAAGTATAATTTGAGAAATTAAAATAATTTTTAAAAAATAAACTAAAAAAACAAAATTATTTTCGAAAAATATTGAAGATTTTAGTAAAAATATTTAAGATTTAGCAAAAAGAAATCTTTACTTTTCAATAACGTAACATTGAAAAAAAGCGTTTGTGTCAGCACTTTTTTGTTTAGACATTCACTTTATATTTGCCGAAATTGAATATATTTTATAATAAATAAATAGCAATTTATTTTTGAAAGAACTTTCGTTCTCTTTCATAACCTGAAAAATTAGTAATATACTTTTTATAAACGTATCTGAGTTGAATTTAATATTATAGGCAAATATGTTTTAACAATAGGCTTTGTCTTCAGTTTGTGAGTTGGCCAATTAAAAGATTTGATTTTTACCTCATACAACCAATAATATAATTAGCAGTTTAAGGGTTAATATAATTTAAAAAAAAATGGCACAAAGATATCTGATAGGGCTCATTAAGCCTTCATCTCACTTGTCTACAGTATGGCTGAGCCTCCATGGCATAATATTAAAATAAAACAAAAGCCTAAAATAAAAGCCTATCTAACAAAAAAGAAAACTATCTTTTCTACATCTAAGCATTAAAGAAGTTACATTTTAGAGATATCCAGGGGGTGAATGTTATTGCATGAACTAATTAATAGTTTATCAACATTTCCAAGAATTCTTAAATTTTTGTATTCTCTGTAATTATCTAAAGATGTTTGGGAACAATAGTCTTAAAAATTTAACCAAGATGAATTTTCTTTAATAATCTTCACTTCTTATTTTATGTACAATTTTTCATTGGGAAACCCACTGAAAATCGTATTCGAATGTAGAATCTAGGTTTAAAAAAAAAAAAGAAATAAAGATATTATTTCCATTAATAATAATTTTATTATGAATTGCTGCTATGTATTTTTTCTCTTAGAACACTCAAAGAAATGTTCTTTTAAAATAGCAAAGATAATTTTTAAAAGTATTTTTTTTGCTTTATATGTAATACATGTTTGCAAACATCCCATGTAATATTTTTGGTGTGAATGGTTATATATATTAAGAGTTATATAATAATTATTAAAATTTATTATAAATTTTAAATCTTATAAATACATTATTTTAGGGTAAAAAAATTGTATAGATATTTAATGAGTCATTAGGGATATAAGTAATAGAAGTAAAGCATTGGTAAATTTAGTTTATTTCCTGAATAATTTGAATAGTGGCTATCATTTATCTGGTGTTGTCATACATAGTAATACGTATAATTTTTATTTGTGTAAATGATGGTGAATTCCTCTTATTACAAACTTGTTTTATCTGAGAGATGCAAATTCGGCTCATTGTGTAGTTATTTTGTTTTTATGTAAGAGATGATAAAATTCCTTTTATTACGTGTTTTTTTTATTATTTTTTTATTATTTTATTTTATTTTTTTTAATGTACATGAATACATGCAGCAATATGCTAATTTTGCTTTTGGCACTTTATTAAATACGCCATTACTTGTGATCCTAAGTTAGTTTGTTCAGAAGCATACAATATATTGTTTTGAATAAGTAGATAACTTTGATATGTTATTAGAAAAAAACAACTTTTACCTATGAAATACATATAAATTATATTCCAAATCAGTTATTTCATTAGTAAATAATTATATTTTTTTATATAAGCCTGCTTAAAATAATTTTTTTCCAGCTTATAGAGAACATCGCTGAACATAAATAGCACAGTTTCACTTAAGATTTTTTAAAGTTTTCTTTAGTACTTTAAAAAACTGTAATAACTTTATAAATACTTTTGTTATTAATGATAATATGAAATCACTTAAATGTTAATAAATGTATATATTTTTTATTAAATTTGGTTTTCGTGTATCTTCTCTATAATGTTGACACATTAATTTTTCGTCATATGTATTAGATTCGCTATGGCATTTTGACATTTACTCTGAGATATTAAATGAGCATACATTATTTTTTTTTTCACCTAGCCATACCAAATTGATATCAGATATTATAGCATTGTAATATAAAAGAGAAAAGGATGATGTTTACAGTATAAGAAACTAGGATTATTTATTTACTTATTTCAAATAAATTTTGAGTTCAATAAAATGACCATTTGATTTCAATATATATTTAATTAAACTGTACATATGTAATACAAAGATCTTAGATATAAATACATTTTATCTTTTAAAAGTTTAGCTAGCCAGAAGTGAGGGATTTATTATTATTGATCTATTATTTATAGCTACAGTTTGGGTTTATTACTTTGTAAGAAATATTAAATAAGAAAAGCCAACATTCCTTCCCATTATATTTATATGTATAGTACAATTTTGCTAACAAATAAGTGGAATATTTGAGGAGCCAGCTTCCATCATTATTTACCATTACAGTATATATAATATACTATTACTTTAGTCTATAAGTCGTATTACTAAACAGTGTTTCCAAATACATTTAACTGAAAGATTTTCTATAATTAAATTCATAATTAAACAATAGGAAAATAATTTACATTAAAAGTAGAATTTTAAATATTTTAATTTAAATAATAATTGCTAAGTTAATAAAAAAATAAAAAGTAAAAAATACAAAAAAGAATTTATTAAATTATATAAACGTACATAAAAATAACAAATACATTTAAAATCACAAAAAAAGGGAAATTTATTTCAGTTTTGTGTTTACTGCATAACAACTTTTAATATTATTTTATGTTTAATAAATAAAGTTGTAAAAACGAAGATTAATTATTATTGTTATTATTATTTAAAAAAAAAGTTATTGAATTTAATGGTATCCAGGATTGTTGCAGATATGTTGATATGGCTTTGCAACGAATACATGTATATTGATAGTAACTTCTTGTATATTACAAAAAAAAAACCCATTTAGGAATTTTAATGGGGTTAGTAAATAAGATATTTTCATGTACTTTTTATTTAATTTTAGCCCCCCAAAAGTAACTTATTAATAGATAAAATCATATTCTTAGGACGTTTGTTTATTCTCAATTTTATAACTTTTTGTTCACAGAATGGTTAGATAGTATTGAAACATTTTTGCATTGACTTTATTTTTTAATTTGTAACTTTAAATAGTTTTGTGAAAAGGAGTTATATAAGTGTAAATTACTGAGAGACTTTGTACTTCTAAAACTATAAAAGATCAGCCTTTTTTTATTTGATATTATGAAAAGCAATTGTAAAAAAAACCCAGATACATTTAAAAAGCATATATGATAAACTTCATCAACTCATACAGATTGTAATACTGCATGATGACATAATAGATGTTCAATCATACAAATGCATTTAAGGATTTGTCGAATTTTTATATTTTAGGTTTTTAGAAATATTGTTTTGGTTGTATAGTTTACAATTTATAATTTTTAAATAAGAATTTTATTTATAAATCTTTGACCAAATCACGTAATATAGGAAGACATTAAAAAAATTATTTCATTTAAAAGAAGGTAAATTGTAAAAATATGGCACTAAGAATATAAGATTAATCAATATGTTTATGGGGTTAATATTAGAAATGTAAACCTATATATAGAGTTCGTTATTATTAAATTTATTCTTTGTTGGATTAAATATGTGAAACAACTAACAATAGAAAACTTACAAAAAATCCGCAGTTTAAATTATAAAGATTATGCAGTCTTTTTTAAAGAATTGCAAAATGAAAACCATTTATTAAAAAAAGTGTAGCTAAAAATAAAATACAGTGGAGAGCTACAATGAGAAACAATGGTAAAGACTTTCTGAAAAAAAAAAGCGGCAGAATTTAAGCTATTTTACACGTAGATGTAATTTTGACTTACAAATTAATTTGCATAGGAATCGCGAAACTCATCTTTAGAGTATTATTATTTATCTTTCTATTCTTTCTTTCTTTGAAATTAGAGTGGTCAAATTCATTTGGAACGTCTTAAGCTGCACCTGATAATATATTTTGATATAAATTTATATTCAAATATGTAATTTGTTTCAATGTATTTGTTGAATTCAATTTATTTGAAAATAAAACAGCCAGAAAAAACGATATTAATATGAGGTAAATTATAAAAGCAAAATAATACAATATAACCTTTATTCACTATTCCTTTTGTTGCTACAACACAAAGCCTCTTTATTCATCATTATTTCAATGTTACTTTATTGCTTTTTTTTAAAAAGAATCACGTTTTGACATAGACTTAGTTTCTTCTCTCTCTCTCTCTCTCACATATATATATAACCTTGGAAATTATTAGATAATTTTATAATAATAATAATAATAATAATAATAATAATAATAATAATAATAATAATAATTAATACTAATGTTAATGATCATAACATTTTAGAAAATAATTATATCAAGGTTTTGAAATAAATTCTAAATTATTATAAATGCTATATAAACATTTTAAGTTTTTTTTTAAGTGTCAACTACAGATGAGAATTATGGGTAAGTCGTTCGTATATCTGCTTGCCAAGTTTGGGATTTGATACCGCCTAAGACTTTGACCATATTTCCAGATGGTTGAGAGATTCTAATTAAACATATGAATATTGACTTATAATAATTGATTTATAATAAATTTTGAATCATTATAGATGTTATCAAAAATCATTAAAGAAGTATGATTATAATATTTTTTAATTACAAAATGGTGTTGAGGAGTAGAGTTTAACATACTTTTCTCTACACTTATGCTTTTCAATTTTCAACTGGATATAATTTTGCATACTTTTTAAGTAAAATGACATTTTTAAAATTAAATATAGGATTTTTTAGGTAGCCATTTAACAACTAATCCAAATAACGATTCAATTATTGATTGATAAATGACTATCTAGCAATTTTTAGCACTCAGGATTATTATTGGTTGAAGAAATGAATGCAAATTGCTCTGGAAATGATAAAACGTATTGAATTGTAATTAATCTTACAGTTTTTTCTAATCTGATTTTCTCATAAACCTAATTTTTTAAAAAAAAAAATATTTACTCAATCAATAACATTTTCAATATCAATCTAACCAACAATAGATGGGCAAATACAAAACGCTTTTAGCTTCAGTTGATGTTTTATTTCTTTTTAAAATACACATTCAATGTGTTGATTCAATCAAATCCAGCAATGCTAACCGAGCTATAGGATTAATTAAGAATATTGTTTTAAAATTTTCACATTTTATTCTAAAATGATAAAATTTAAAAATAATTGTATTAGTTAGGCCTTTTTAACTAACAGAATCAAAACTGTTAGAAAAATACTACCAGGTATTATTGATTTATAAATTATATTATAAATATTAAACTTTTTACTACTGGAATCTCATCAACTTTCTGTGTTTTTCAGTTATCACTTTTATAACTTTAGTATTATGTTTGCATAATTTATTTTTTTCTTAGATGCTTGACATACTTCTACTTCAATATATAAATTACATTTATTATTTTTATATTTTCAATGAATCTACTCTTTTTTTTGCTATTAATTTATCATTTCCATTTTTAGTCATTGCCTACTTTTTTGTCTTTGCTTTTTTTTAATCCAAATTTTAATTTTCATTCGAATTAATTCAAACTTAGTCTTTTTTCTATATATTTTTTTAAATGTAAGCTTTCTTAGCATTATATCTTTCATATCTCAAATTATTATAAAGCCTCTGCAAATTCTTCTATATTCTATGCAATCCATATTTTTCCTTTTTTATACCTTATTCATCATTTTATAATTAATTTATATTCCATTGTCTTTATTGTAATGTCTTTGAATATTTTCCTTGTTTTTTTTTTTTTATCAATATTTTTTATCCAGCATTTCAAAAATTTCTTATTTCAACATTCCCTTTTCATTTTTCAATTATCTACTCTTTTCATGCTTCATTTTATTTTACTTCCTATTTTTAAATTAATCGCATTTATATTTTTAATATCTTGTTATCCAAACTTCTATCTGTTCCAGAGTGAACTCACGTGCTTCACATACTTTTCTAAATAAAATTTGAAAACAAAATAAATCTATTTAAAAGTATTCATATCATGTAAAGCTTTCCATATACAGGTTTGTTTTTATAAATTTAAATTATATGTTCATTATTCGTTTGCTTGTTTTTTGTTTTATAAAAACTTATGTCTTTTCCCTTTTTCATTTCTTATCTTCAACTCATAATTATTAGCATTTTGACCAACTTTATCTTGTTATATTTCAGCATTTCACTGTAATTACTTACATTTACAATTTTTCTATTTTTTTACACATTTACCATTTCGTTTTTATTCCAATTATTTTCTAATACCCCCCCCCTTCCATATATATATATATATATATATATATATATATATGAGTAATAACCAGGTCTTTTAGAAATGCTTCTTCTTGTCATCATCATTGTATTTTTACAGAATGTTACTTATAAAGTAATTTTTCTTTATTGGATCTAAAATAATATGTATACATATTTATGTTTTAAATACAATGGTCAAATATCCAACATAAAAAATTATTTGTCCACAATGTTATTATAGATATATACTTAATATATGAATTAATCTAAATAAAATTGAATCAACCAGCCAATTGTATTTGCAATTATTTAATTATCAATTGGCTTTTATCTCTTATTGAGATCTTTTCAAGATATAGTTTTATACATCACATGACATATCAATTAAATTTACTCCACTTATTGGACATTATTCTAACTTCAGCAATACAATTTACATTATATTATAAACCTATAAATAAATGACATCAAATAAAAATACATAAAAAAATAAAACTATATAAATATCTACACATATATTTTTATATATCTATACAAAGGAATATTCTATTTATATAGGTATATAAAATATATGTATAGGTATTTATATAGTTTTATTTATTTTTATGTATTTTTATTTGCTGTCATTTATTTATATGTTTATATGTATAATGTTAATTATGTTGCTGAAAATAGAATAATGTCCAATAGGTGGAGTAAATGGTTGCATAACTTTTTTCTGCTTAATTTATGTATTATTATTGTCATCATTTACCTTATGATAATTTAAAATATTGCGATAGTATATTTTTTAATAGGTAACTTGTTATTTTATATAAATTAAGAATTAATAAGAAAAATGTTACATTTAATAGAGTGATATATATTATATATTTTAATTATTTTATACAATTCATACCTTATATTCTCTTATGATTGCTTTGTTTTTACTTGACTGCTAATTATATTGCTTAGTAATTTCAAAAAAATCTTGAACGTTATTAACGATTTTTAAAATTTTTATGATGATATAAAAGTATGCAAAACAATTAAAGTTTTTATTTGTACAATAAATATAAAGGCAAGGCAGATATTTTACCATGCATAGGATAAATCAACTTGGTAAAGGAGCTACATCTTAAAATTAAATAAAACAAATAAGCAAAAAAACAAAAAACAAACAAACAGTAAAATCCAAACTCTTTATTGCAAAAATTAACTATGTTTTTAAATAAGACTTTCTAATATTAATATTTACATGTCTTTTTTATCTTCAACTTAATTAGGCTGTAAAGACATTCATTTTTTAATTTACAAATCAACAAAATAACAACTGGGTAAACAAATGAATATTAAATGTTTTTTTAATGTCCATTCTTCAATTATCAAAATACAGATCAAAGAAGTCTGACTTCAATAACATCTAATATCCATTGATATCCCCAATACTTGCATATTTTGTTTTAAAGAAGAGAATACAATGTTTTCACTAACTAAATAATAGACTTTTAAATTTAAGAGTTTATAATTAGCTACTCTAAACTATATATATATATTTCAATACTCTCTATTTATTTTTTGCGTGTATATAATAAATTTCTATTCCAATTGCTTTATATATATTTTTAAATGTCTTAAACAAATCTTAATTTTTGGACGATTTTTTTAAAAAATTTTTTCAGCACCGATTCATTTCATACATTGTTTTGTTGTTTTTGTGTAATTATACTACTAAAAATTTTTTTAAAAAAATTTGAATTTATTATTTTCTAAGATTAAAGTTCTATGAATTCAAATTATCTTTTTAAAAGAAGTTTTACAAATGATTATCTTATTAATATGTTGAATTCTGATTTGTAGAAGACTAAAATGTCAAATCTTCTTGTCATTAAAATGAATTAGATTTTAAAAATTAGATTTGGAATTAATCTAAGTTTATTGAAATGAATATTTCTATTATTTGCTTATTAATTATTTTGTAGGGTTTAATATATTACTTATTTCGAACTAAGTGAAGCATTATTATTATTATTTATGATTTAAATGCTTTATAAAATATCTGACTTTTTTTGGTTTTTAAAAAATCGAGGAAAACAAAATATAATATATTAAAAAGTAAACATTTAGATTTTCAGATATTTTTCATAATTAACTCATAAACTTCTATTTATCAAAACTTTCACCTTCTATATTTTTCATCGAATTTTTTAAATTTACATCCGAAGATCTGTCTATATATCTATGTGCATTATCTTTTATTTTTTTAAAAAAATACCTCTTTGTTTTAATGAAATATTTAAGACCTATAACACCATTGTTTTTGTTTTATTTTTTAAATATATCTTTGTATCATTGGTTTATTTGTAGAAAAAAAAAAACAAAACAATTCCGACAATTACTTTTTTTTATTTTAACCTATTTGTCAACTTTTTAAATCCTGTTTTTAAAAACATAACTGAAGTAACTATAATATCTACATGTTATTTATATAAACATTTATTATTGTTGTTTTTTCAGTTAATTTTATAATACTGCAATTATATAACTCTAATAAATTTATATTTCAAAATGTCTATAAGAAACAAATTAAATTGTCTTTATATACATTTTTTGAAATTTAAAAGTATTTATGTCTTTGTCAATATGTTATTGCTTTCACAAGATTAAATTTAGTTTCAAAAATAAGTTCACAAAAAATGTATAATCTTAATTTATTTAACAAGAGATTAATGAAAATTAAATAATTCAAATAAAAAATATTAATCAAATAAATAAATTGTAAAACAATAATTATAAATTTTTAATGATCAATATGCAACTTTAAAGTTATACATTTTTTTCTAATGAAAAAAATAATGCTAACAACATAATAAACAATGGCGATCTACAACGATCTAATTTACAATTTTGTATTATCATTTTGTCACTTTTAACCAATTGCTTTAAAGATTATCTGCTTTTCACCAGACAACAAAACACTCAGGTACTTAAATACTTCTTAGATAAAAAAGATTCAGAAATATAATTTAATACATTGTACAGGCTTAAACCTGCATTTATATATGTAATATATGCGGGGTTCGAACTCAGACTTTTACACGACCCACCACTCTCAGTGCCATCTGATATTGCTGACCCACCTGATCACACACATGTTGAAAAGATAAATAATCACCAATATACATATTTCATACTAAACCAGCAATCATCAGTTGGTCTAGATTACTATCCTCAAACATATATATAATCAGTATTCAGCTTTATATTAAGATAGCCAATCTATATACTTCAATGGACAGGCTTCAAACTATTCCAACTCACAACTCTTTAGCCTTCCATTTCATTGAAAATCTGATGATGGAATATTCAAAGTCATTGTTAGTGCCAAGGTTGTCATCCTACCCATGTTGACATATAAGTCATTCTGACCCCTCATGTACAGGAGAATAATTCATTTATACGTACATATGCTATATATATGTGTGAGGATAGTAATCTAGACCAACTGATGATTGCTGGTTTAGCAAGAAATACGTATATTGGTGGTTTTTTTTTTTAACATGTGTGTGATCAGGTCTGAGTTCGAACCCCGCATTATATTAAATATAATTTGTAAAAATAATACACACATATGTCTTTTTTCAAAAATTTGGTTTTTATCATTGGATATTAATAGTTCAATTTCTTTCCTCATCAATTAATAAATCATAATAAAGTTGAGGATTATTTATTGTTGATAATGTTTCTTAAAATTGTCATATATATGTTATAAATATTCAGTTATATAATTACACACACACGTATATATATGTATGAAATTAGCATAGCTTAATGCAGCATAAAGTCATAGACTGTGCTATATTATATACCAAGCCAATCTTAGTCAATGTATATTGTACCGGTCGAAACCCACCACCACCGCAAGTCAAATCGGATTCCAACTCAGCTGAACCAAAACTGAATTCAAACCCAACTCAACAGCTCAGATAGCAGAAATCAACGGCACAGTGCTATGCGCCAAGAACTAGCTCAACGGTTGGTGAGGACTAGAGACTCCTGAGTAACACTAATATCTAAGAATTCATATACTTTGAATAATTTTATAAATTGAATCATATGTATGGTCGGGTTGCCAACACAGACAGCGAGTATCAACATTGAAATAATTATAAAAGAATGATGAACTGAGAAACCAAGTAACGTTAGAAAATATTTAATAAGAATAATGTGTTTCATTTCCATAAAACATAGAATGCATTAATTACCTCTAGTCTTTAAGAGAATTTACAAATATAATAATAATGGCAGTCCTTATCATATGCCAACAAGTATCACACAGCATGGAATTCTATGTCTATGCCCCCAACGAGAAATATAAAGGCAGATAAAGGTACTCATTTAGAACGGAAATGATTGCTCTAATTTTATTACCGTGGAATGTGAGATTTATATTTCACATTCGGGAATCTATTCATGAAGAGCAAAACATAATTTTAGGGCATAACCTTAAAATTGATTTGAAACTTATTTAATTAATAATATATTTGAGAATTTGTTCGACTTTAATTTAAATCACTTCATCACGAATTACGAGCATGGAGTGGGTTTTACCGGAACAAAGAGGCAACGGTACTGGTGGCTTACGAGGCAGAGAGTAAAATTGAAATACAATCGCTAGTCGATGATCGAAGTCCTATGGCGGCTTGCATCTAACAAGTCTTACGCCCTTTGACTAATGAATATGAAAGGAAGTACTTTCTTCATTGAGAAATTTAAAAAGAGAATATGATCACTGACCAGCCTAACGGAGCGGAAGATTGCCCTGCATCAGCAACGTTCGATGATGATGACTTGATGGTCATCGTTGAAAAATAAAACCCATGTTGAATGCTCTACGTGATGACTTGACCAATTAATTAAAGTCAAATGAGCTTTTATTGAACTATTTTAAAACATTTATAAACTATATTAATTATGCCCTAATTATCGTGCTCTTCCTGAATATTAATACAAACTAACAAAAGTTGAATTAAAATATATTTAACCCTTTATCGACCCGGTTTGCAATAAAAACATTTAAAGATTATATTAGAATAAATACATATTGGTGAATACAAAAAATAGCTGGGGCATAGATTAAAATGGAGCTAATAATTTATTATTAGCTAATGTAAAAATAGTAAACATGTAATATTTTCTTTTGACTCGATGATTGATAGAACTTATAAATCTAGTTCTAATGGGCGAAAATTACTATTTAAAATTAACGTTATATTATTTGCATGAGGCAAATGGAACCAAGGAGCTCATCGAGTCGAAAGGTTATTGGCATATAATTTTAAATACGACATTAAAGCACACAAATATATATATTAAATGAACCGCCAAGTAAGAAAAGAAAAAGTTTAAAGACTAGAGATTTAAAGAATTACGAGATAGATTTACAGTAGCATGAATAAAAGGTTTTATAAAAATTGTTACATTAAAGAATAAAGAGCTCTTAAAAAGGAGGAGTGTAAAATAAAGTTCGAACTGGCCAGAAAGTTTAACGTTCATTATAGAAATATATTACCCCTTCCGCTGGTCCTTAAGTTGCACCTCCAAGTTGTTGAAAATGTAGGCATCATTGGTTGACTACTGGAACAGTATTTTAGTAGCTTTCATAATTTTAGCAGAATGATCGGTCCGGAAAAAGGTTCAGCAGCTCCATTGAAGATTTCTCGGGACTTTAGGAACCATAGCCAGATTCCTGATGTTCTAGCCCTCTATCATGATGAAATACAATCTTTATGCGCACAGAGTTCACTGTACTACTCTACAACAAAGCTAGTCTTTTTTTCTCCTGATTTCAGGGCTATATATACTGTCCCGATGCCTTCCGGCTAGCGCTCATTTTATTATCAATGTGTTTTTTTATAATTAGTTGTTTTCAAATACATTCCTTCGATAAGGCTTTCAAACTAATTAACTTGAATTCCTTCTCTAATTGAAAATGAATTCTTAAAATCTGAAAATGATTTAATTAGAAAAATGAATCTTTATCTTTTTCCAATTCATAAAACTTTACTATTGTTTTTAAGAATTTTAAAGCTTATCGAAGGAATGTAGCTTTTAATTAACGAAACTTTACAAATTATTTAAAGGTGAAAAAAACAAGTATTCCCGACGCAATGAAACTTTCGAACAATTATATATATTTAATATTTACAAATATATATATGCACAATCCACGCAATTTAATATATATAAATTCATGAATATTTTATCATGAATTTATTTAGAGAATTGATCAATTTTAAACTAAACTAATTAATTTTACTATGCATTTGAAATAAGTTATTCATTATGGAAATTAGTGTGGATTGAACGTATAAAGCCCCATTGCATCGGAAATTTAAGGTTAGTATTAGGGTTTGAAATGAATTTACAACTAAATAACATGAAGCTAGGATCGAACTCAGATCCGACTGCTTCAATATAGTGTATAATAGCTCATGCTTTGCTAATAAACAGTTATTAGAATAGAAAATAAATTGTTTATTGAACTATATATGTACAGTATTTTTCAACATGCACATATACATAAAACAAACACTTTTTATATGTATAGTAGTAATATAAATCAAAATTACAATATAAACAAAATTTTAAAGATAATAATACAGTTATTAGTAATTATTGAAGGGATACATTTATATATATTTTACTAAATGTATGTTCAATCACACATTCACTGAAGCAGCAGCAGCAATAATAATAATAATAATAATAATAATAATAATAATAATAATAATAATAATAATAATAATAATAATAATAATAATAATAATAATAATAATAATAATAATAATAATAATAATAATAATGATGATGTTGATGATGATGATGATAATAATAATAATAATAAACTAATTATGATATTTTTATTTTTAAAATAAAGTAAATAGCAACACATCTGATTTTCCTCATTAGTTTGAATATTCACTGGGCAATTTTTTTTTTAAATATATTTTTTTATTGAGAAATTAGGATCTCTCTAATTATTTTGACATTTTAAAAACAAAGTCAATCTTTAGTGTGTTATTACTGTTAGCTTTACAATCAGAAAATATTTTATTATGCAAAGTGCAGCATGTCACATTTGGAAAGGATAGCAAAGGAAGAATAAAATGAATCTACTTTCAATATAATCCAAATAAATTTTATTAATAAGTATAATTACATATTGCACCCAGAGAAGGAAAAATGAGTGTTGAATATAAAAAAAATGTGCAAAATTTAATGAGTTTTGGTTTGTTTATTTGCATTTTTCTTTGGATGCATGTAATTGAAGTCACACAGTTAGATGCAGCATAGTTCTTGTTTCACTGTATATATAATTAAGTAAAGCAAATTACTCTCATTAGTCTTTAATCAAAAATCATGTTTAACAAAGACTAAAAATAAAATGAATCCATCTATTCTTTAAGCTTTTGATATATGCAAGAATATTCTTGCTAACATTAATCAATATTTAGGATAAACTTAATATACAATCTGCATAAACACAGAACATTGATAATTATTAAATTAATAATTAATTAGACAAGAATAGAAATAAAATTTGACTTTCAATAAACTTGTTTTAATAATCAAATAGAAGTTAATAATTATAAAAGTGAAATTATAATTGTTTAGTGTATGCTTAATTAAAGGAAACAAAGCACTTTCTCCCAGTCTATATGAGTAAATAACATTCTGTTGATTAAGAGTCAAGAATCAAATGAATTTTTTGTTCTTTAAGCTTTTAATATTAGTTTAAAATAATTAAATGACCAAAACAAAACATATGACCATTTTTCTTATAGTTATACAATTTGTTAAAACATTAGCAACTCTCTCCAAGCAGTCATGCATCCAGTGTACACCATTAATAATCAATGGATTCTAGAAGATTTATGGATCAAAATACCTATCTAGTGTCTGGGTTCAGACCTGTATGATTATATAATGAATAAGCATGGATTGAAAACATTATTGTGTTTTCATTTTGTGCTCATAATTTTATAGTTAACTAAAATGTATAAGGTGGTTGCTGGAGGATCACATTTGATCAAAGGTCTGAGTGCAATTGTCTCAGATCCAAGGTTCATCATTGATAAAGGGCACAAACTAAAAACTATTCTGAAAATATTGGATGGTTAGGTACTAGACAGGAAGTTTGATGATGAAAATGTTTAGCATTCATTGATTACTCTTGTTTACATTAGGTGGTATTATTGTTTGGAGAGAGTTACTACTAGTTTAATAAGTATTAATGCCATATTTTAATTTGACTGATAATTCATTTTGAATTTTTTCCACTATTGCCAAAAAAATTCTATAAATATCGAAAGCTTAAAGATAGGTCAATCCCTTTTATTCTTTCATTTCATTAATAAAGTACAATTTATTCATAACCCAAGGAAGGATTATATATATATATTGTAACAGGCACATACGCCGTTACATTATTTTTTTTTATTAAACACGAAAAATGAAAAGTTCGCAAATAAAAACTTTTTTTTTTAAGAATTAAAAATTGGAATTAAATATCATCTAAACTCAAATATATATATATAAAATCACACAGATGAAAAAAAATATTAAAATAAAACTTTATTAAAAATAGAAAAAGTATTTTAAAAGCAAAAACTTAAAAAGATTTAGAGATAAAAATATATCTTTAAGTTTGGAAAACAAATTAATTAATGTTATTGAAAAATGGAAATGATTATTTTAATTAGTCCAAGTGAACTAGCCCTTGGGCATTTAAATGTATAAGCAAAAGTCAGATAGGAGAGAAAAACAATGGGAACAGAATGGCCAATGAAAGAAATCACTCATGGAATCGGACCTCAGCGAAAAGACCATCACCATCATCGTGACATAATGTCCAGGGGATCCAAAAGTCTACCATAAAAAGTGAGTGAAAATTAATGAGAGGACAGAGATGTGTGATAGTAGTAGTGATATGTGTTAGTGTGGAGTTAAAGGAGAAGGAATTGAAAAGACACACTCTTCAATCCCTTCAGTTCTGCTAAAAAAAAGAGAAAGAGAAATGACATTGTTTTCTACATTGAGGACCAGCTAAAGTAAGACCTTCGGATGAATAAATAAAATGGCTAACTGGATAGAAATCTCTTCAGGACTGCATGGGAATTCACATTCAAAATTGCAAGCAATGGATAAAGATGAACGTTTTAAAAATCATAAGAACTTTATGAACATTTTCAAAACAAACTCTAAATTCTAAACCTTCCAGAAATTATTACAATAGTATTTCCTATCTGACCAAACTAAATTATTTATTAATTCTCTTTATTTGATGTATTTCTTTTTTAAAATCATTTCCATTTTTTTTTGTTCTTTTAAGTTTTATTTATGATTTTTGTTTTTCGTTAAACTAAATTATATAAATGTTAAACTTAAGTTGGGCATGAATGACTATATAAATTTGTAAAGTTATATTAATTTTATTAGGTAGGTAATCTTGGGTTATTTGTTTCATAGTTAAATTGGGTCAATGGATTGGATATATTGGTGTAATTAGTAGATGTAATACTAGATTCGCTACATGCAGAAATGCAGTATATGCCGCACACTCCCATTTTGCCTATGGAAGGGATTATAAGATGAAGAACACAGTTTCTTCCTATGGAGTTTTTTTATTGCTCTTCTCATCAGATAAATGTAGTATTCCTATCTGGACAAGAGACAATTTCTTATCTTAACCTATATTTGTGCTATTGTATTCATATTACATTGAATACATCGATATATCAGATGGATTGACATTGGTTTAATTGCAAACTTTTGGTCTAAGGTTATATAAGGGATAAATATTTTCTTTTCAAATGCAATCTATGTAGTCTATTCATACTCGACACTCTAAATGCATTAAATTTAAGTTGGCTATAGACACTTGCATAGATTCGTTATTGGTTAATTATGTTTTTGTTTTTCATATTTGATCAGAATATATAGACATTCGGTAAATAATGATACTTTATGGTGAGTATCTAAAATGTATTTATTCGGATGTCTTTTAAGTTATTGGTGTCAATATGGCATCTCATGATGAATGCCATTGGGTTTCTTATAAATTTCCTTCTGCAATTCCATCAATGACTTTATATTTTGATCGTTTATGTTTATTTTGAAATGTTTTTAACCGTGTAATCTATGTAACTGATCTATACTCAACATTATAAAACAAACTTTTATAAATCCATCTGTGTGAACTTATAAAAATTAAAATGTAAATTAAAGTTTAAATCAAAGTTAAAAATGTAAGTTAAATTTTAAAATGTAAAACTGATACTAAAATAATTTTAAATCTTATATATGTATAAATAAATGTTTGTGTGTTATTTCTGGCAGTGGTTTCCTTTATTTTGAAAATGTTTTTAGATAAGAATTATTTTATTATCTTTGCTGTTCCACTGAGGTGGTGACATTGGGCTAATGGTCGGAATCAAAATATCTAAAATAAATTTTTTTTTTTAAACTTACGTATCTGCCTACTTTATAAATTTTTTAGGTTCTAAGTAGCCTAGTGGCGCCCTGTAGTGTAGATTACATTAAGTCTTTTATTATTCCAGACTGTTATAATATATATATATATATATATTGTTAAGGCACTCTGTGTGTCCACAGTCTATCAATCTTCTAACATAGTTCAGATAAATGACATACTTAGAAATTAGTAAATGGTATCTATTAATTCAAAGGGCATTCTGATAAATATATATTTGAAGCTATTAATGAAGCTAAAAAAAGATACAATTAACTGACTATTGAAAAAAAAATTTTTTTATTCAGAGGTCACTCCAGTAAATATATATTTAACATCATAAAGCTAGAAAATATTTGAAAATGTAAATTTTAATTTAGTTGTATTAAAATTTGAAAATTTATTTATATAATATTAAAATGTTTTGTTTAATTTAGGATTAAACTTAATTTTTTTTTGTTTATAGCAACTAATTAAAAACAATCATGGGTCTTACTGGATTCCAACATTAAGAAATGGTCTAATTATTACTAAAGCTAGAAAATTATTGACCAACTATCCCAAAAAAATATTTTTTTGTTCAGAGGGCACTCCAGTAAATATATATTTGAAGTTGTAGAGCTAGCAAATATAACAGATATATTTAAAAATGTAAATTTTAATTTAGCTTTATTAAAATTCAGAATTTCATTTATATAATATTAAAATGTTTTGTTTAATTTACATTAAATCTTAAAAAATATTTGATAAAGCAACTAATTCCTCAATAACAATAGTCTCTGCCATTAAAAAATGCTTGGAAAAATGTGATTTTAATCATAGAGGTATAGTATTTAAATTGTCCTGAAAATGTGACTACAGTATATAAATTTATGTTTGAAATGTGATATTTAGTGAAAGGAAAAAATAGATGCTATAGTAATGTATTCAAATTTAATTTTTGTTAGTGTATTAGTACATTTATGTGAAGAATTAATAAAAAATACTTGGCTAAAAATTAGTACAAGGGCTTTTAACTTCAGAAGTATAGTATTTAAATCACAAAGAAAATGTGATCATAGTACATAAATTCATGTTTGAAATGTGATATATAGTAAGGGGGGATGCTTTAGTACTGTATTTACATCTAATTTTCATTAGCATATAATTGAAGTTGAAATGTTGACCTTTCAAAGCATCTATATTTCTCATGTTTAATATATAATATTAAAATCTTTTATTTAATTTACATTAAATCTTAAATTTATTAAGTGCAAACTGTTGACATAGTAATAACATGAAAGGCTAAAACTTTTGACAAAAGCACTTTAAAAATGCTTAAGTGACAGCCAATCAGATGTAACAATGACTGCATGTGGAATTCTTAATTCTAAAACACACTATCTGAAAAAGATGAGACCCATCTCTTCTTCTATGCTTAAATTTATATATAAATAAGACAGACTTTTAGTTCAAGATGCTTGAGTCTGGCTTATTTATATATAAATTTAAGCATAGAAGAAGGTGGGTTCCATCTTTTTCTGATAGTTCTGGCTTGTGTTTTAGAATTAAGAGTTCCATGTGCAGTTATTGTTACATCTGATTGGCTGTCACATAAGTATTTTTAAAGCTCATCTGACGAAGGTTTTTAGCCTTTCACATTATTATTAAATCTTAAAAAGTTTTGGATAGCATATAATTGAAGTCAAAATGATAGCTTTCTGGCAGGCTATATTTCTCATGTATAATGTATAATATTAAAATCTTTTGTTAATTCACATTAAATCTCAAATAAAAATTTGTTAAAGCAACCATTAAAAAAACACCAGGTTTTACATAGCCTGGATGCAATCTGGTAGTTGAATATTTCTGTAGCACAATTCAATTGTCTAAAATTAATTGTAATATGCAAATCAATTCTATAACATCTAAATTTATTGACACAAATTCTAGTAAACATAAAAGTACTTTTTTTTGAAAGTTAGCAGTATTTTACTAAAATTAATTTAAAAAAATTTATAGGAAAAAAAATTACAACTTATAATTAAAAATATTTATTATCATTTAAATATGTTTTTTTTTGTAAGAAAATCCAATATCAGCTTTTACTTTGGCAATGCTGTTTCAACCATAAACTAAAAACAAATCTCAGTATTTGTAGAAGTATAAAATTTGTTCACTATGGTGAAAGTTATAATAATATTTTATTTTATAGTCAGCATTGTTGATACTTATCTGACCAAATAATTAATGTGAGAGTTAAATCTTTTATGTAGTAACAGATAAATATGCGTTTAGATCAATAATTAGATGAATAAGTATATTATTTATGAAAAAATATGTGAAAAAAAGAAGTTTGCTTAAATCCTAAAAACAATACCAGATTTTACCCAAATATGAATTCCACATTATAGATATAGTCTTATATTAGAATGAATTTTATTTACATATATATATATATTCTTTTAATAATTTTTTTCTAGTGTTTATTTTAAATATTATTTTTTAATTTAAAACTTTTGGGAATGAATGACTTTTTATATTAAAAGTAAAATTTGTTTTCGTAGCTATTAAAATATTTAATTTGTTAATTTATTTGAATAATATTAGATTTCACTTTTTTATTTTTATAATATTGAGATCAATATATTTATAAATATTTTAGAAATATAATATAGCAAGTATAAGTACTTTAAATGATTGGATTTTGTTGGTTTATTTATCTATAATTTTTTTTATTAACATCGAAAGATAATTTTAAGACTTGCCTATTATTATAATTGTTATAACAAAAAAACATTGATACACTTTTCATTTTGCAAACATGTCCGATTCAAAGTTTAAAGTAATTTAATGATTTAGCCCTTCAAAACTTATGTTGAATAAAAGTAATAGAATGACTTTACTGCTGTAGTTCACTTCAAACAACATAAGCAACATAACTGAATTATTATCCATGGATCTTAAACTTCAGCAACTACACTTTACCACTTCATCAAAAACTTGCAGAGCAAAAAAAAAAACATGTTAATTAAAAATAAATATCTATTTTTTACATATGTCAAAGCATCGGCTACCAACGCTTTGAAGTTATATTGTATCATATTTTACAAAGTCTATTTGCAAATGGATAGTAACAATAATTTTTAATAATAAAAAACAAAACAAGCAACTGCTTGCAAAGCAGCTGCGCTGATCTCTCGGCTACCAACGTTTTGAAGTTATATTGTATCATATTTTATAAAGTCTATTTGCAAATGGATAGTAATAATAATTTTTAATAATAAAAAACAAAACAACGTTCATAGAAATACATTTGCAGACAATTTAAATATATATATATATAATTTTTAACTATACCTACTAAGATTTTTTTCTTTATTTTTTTTTGCTTAAATATGAAATACATTTAATTTTAATTTTTTTTATTATATAGTAATTTATGTTAATTAATCAATACTAGTATATTGTAAATACAGAACTTTAAGATGTATTTAAAGGGGAGGTGAATACAGATTTTCAATCTTCCTTTAGGTTTCCACTCTATCTTATCATAGCCGATACACAAGGAGACACTCATGTGAAAAAGATAAAATCTCCAATGTACATATTTCATGCTGAACCAGCACTCATTATATGTGTATTTATGCGTGGGAGATGATGGTCTGGACCAACTGATGAGTGCTAGTTCATCATGATATATGTATATTGGAGATCATTTATTTTTTTCACATGTGTGTGGTCATGTGTATCGGCTATATAAGATGGATAGCTGAAGAAATCTTGAAAATCTGTGTTCAAATCCCCTTTAATTTACGTTAAATAAATTACATAGAGAAAAAAATCAACTCTAGCTAGTCAGGTCAATAAAAACATCAAATAATTTATTTTATAAAAGTTTTCTGAACTGCAACAATCATTGTTTCACTAGTTTTTATTTACTCTTCAAAGTAGGTACATATATTGGTTATTATTTAGTATTCTTTATTTATATTATACAGAACAAAAGTAAAAACATTATTCTTTGTCATCTATAACTTACAGAAGAAACCGAATCTATTTATGCTAATTATTCTTTTAAGATAATAATTGTTTTAAAATTTCTTTAAGATTTTTGAGCATATAGACACATGTTTACATGTGTAATTAAACATATACTAAATAAAATAATTCATTAATTGATAAAAGAAACTGAAAAATGTCACAATATTTTTTATTTTTATCATTTAAATATCATATTTTATATATGTTAAAAAACAGACAAATATTAACTAAGTTAAAAAGCATAGTAATTTTGTTATTTACTTTTTAAAAAAATATCCAAATGAAATTCCAAGCAAGCAATGTTAATGTTTTAAATCTTTTAATAATTTTATTATGTTATTGTTTTAGCAAATCTGATATTTTAAATAAAAAAAATCTATAGAATAGTCTTTAATCTTATTAAATCCCATAATGTGTAAAGCTTTTAATTTAATTACATTTTTTATTAATGTATTTTTTCATAACTTTTATCATAGTATTACGTTTCTGATTATTTAATAATGATAATAATAATAATAAACTTATAAGAGAAAACTATATATATAATAACAGAGTTCCTATTCACAAGAGAAGAGAGAAAAAAACATAGTTTAGCATGCTTTTAGCTTGTAGAATTTAAAATAATTTAAAGTCAATGCAGTGGATGAAAGTTTTAATAATTGCTGGATTAAATGCTGTTGGATTGTTTAATAGGATCATAAAAATAGGCAATATTTCATTTGAAATTTTTTTTCCTTTTGTAAAAACCATACATATATTGTTGTTAGAAGATTTTTTGTTTTCATATATATATATAGTCATCAAATGTTAAGATAACAAAATTGTTGGAAATCTGAATTGAACTATGGGTATTGTTAAAGGTTGTCTCGTTTTGATTATTCAATGTTATATAGTTGATAAAGACTACAAAATGTATAGTTGAAAGTACTTCTAAAATAATATAATTTATGTAAATTGTACTGTATTTTGATATATATATTGATTTGTATATTACATATATTGTGAAACGAATACAGATATCAAACTTTATTTATTACACACACACACATATATATATATCATAGCAAATGTATGTTAGTATGCCTGGAAAAAATATATTATTTTTAATCGGTTTTCTGTTTGACTTAGTGCACTTTCTGTGCCAAGCTCTAACTTTAGAAGAAGAATAACATATTTCATCAAGCAGTTATACGAAAAGTACACTAGGCCAAATAGAAAACTGATAAAAGATGAATAGCACACTTTTTTAGGCATACTAACAACATACTCATATGTGTATAAAAAATTATGATAAATAAATAAAAGAAATAAAATTAAAATATTTATATATGGTTTAACTTTCTCATAGTGAATATTGTTGAAAGTTTTTTTGCTACATTTTACGCAGCATGCAACAATAATAAGAGTTTTTTTTTTACGTTATATAAAATACAACAAATTGAATGCATATCTTCTGTTACTATGTATATTTATTTAACTCTTGGTTAATTAGTATTAAAAATTAGCATCATTTAAAAAAAATAGAAAACTTGAAAACACAACAGATCTTTTATAAGCAATAATTATTATATGCTGGAAAAAAAAATACAAAAAAGAAAAAAAAATTAAATCAAAATAATACTTTAACCAAGATAATGCCATTTTGTTTGTGGAAAGTATTGATTACAAAAAACAATAATTAGTAGTTTATGAAATTACTTGTTACTAAAATAAAAAAAAAAGACAATATTTTTTTTAAAAGTTCATAGTTTCATCCATTTTTTATAATGTAGTTGGTCCAATGACTAAATAAAAAAATTAATACAACATGAAATGAAATATTTTAAAACTTTTTACAATCTTATACTGAAATTTTCAGATTTTTTATCTCTTTAGTTGATGAAAAAAAGTTTTCCATTTATTTATTTGTTTGTTCATTTAAAAACAAAATATTTCAATTATAAATCATGATTTCTTCAAAGTTGTATTTCATATTGCTTTAATTGCACAATGTTTTGTCATTACTAACTACTTCAAAATTCTGCAAATAGAAATTAATCCAAATACTCTAAATGATATATGTTAGAAATATGTATAATTAAGTTGAATTAATGTCGTTTTTTAAATTCTTTTTCTAATTATTAAATTTATCATGTGGAAATCAGACATTGGTTCTCCATTAACTTCAATATATTAAAAGAATCCAAGGATTTAATAATACCTTGTAATATTCTGAAGACAATGTAAATCTATTAATCAAAATGTAATGCGTATGTTACAAAAAATGATTCTTTAATTTTTTTTAAAATTTATACATTAAAAAAAATTTAATTCTCCAATTATTAAATGTAATTTAAAAAACACATTTAGATCATTAGCAAGGAAAATCAAAAACTAAATATTATTTGTAATATTATTTTAATAAAGATTAATATAGTTTATATTTCATGATAAAAAAATTGTCTAGTATTATGATAGAACAAAAAAAAAACATTTAAAATCTTATTTAAAATTAAATTGCTTTTTTAAGAAGTAAGGTTTATATATAAGACAGAGATAACATAATTGAAAACAAGATTGAACTATATACATTTATAATGACAAGTATCATTTGTTTGAAAGAGAATAATATTATATTCATTTTATTTCTACTTATTAAAATTGCCTACTTAATTTTTCTTTTATTATGGTTTCTCTCTTCATGAAGAGTCTTAACACTTTCAATATCAAACCTAAATTTATATTTACATGACTTTTATTATTAAAAAAACTGAAGTGTCCATTAAATAATTATTATTTTTATTTTTCAGAGCTTGTATAACAATTCATGCTCCTTTAATCTTTTTTTCAATACTGCACCTCGATTCACTTATATATGATGACATGTATGGACAAAAAATTTGATACACAACATTACTTTTCTGTTTAACAGGTATGATATTTTTAGAATTATTCACTAACTTTTTAACATTATTTGTAACACAAAATAAAACATTAAACACATCCTTATATATATATATATTGTGCACTTTTATTGGCTCAGTCTATTCTAAAATAAAATTAAAATTTTGGTGTATAATTTTATATTTTA
>JAQFVV010006419.1:279341-627162 GCA_028023455.1 Epiperipatus broadwayi
AAAATATCTAAAATGGGAGAAAGGTTGAAGAAATTAGAGAAAAAATTAATAGATCGAATAGAGAAGAATAAAGAAGTAATTGAAGAAAATAATACCTCAAAAGAAATGAGTAATATAAACATTGATCAATTAAGAGAAAAGCAGAAGAATTATATAGGTATTTTGTTTAGTAAAATGAAACTGGAGGATAGAATACTTGATAATGATATTAGAGTTGCTGAAATTAAAGTAAGCAATCATGACAGATGAAAAGATGTAAAAGACTTATTGTGGTCACAGTATAATAAATTGAAAAGTAAGCAAAAGAATTATGTAGATAGTTTCCTTGATAAAATAAAATTGAATGATTTAATGTTGGATATTTATTCTAAAAGTAAAATGATTCAAGTGAGTAATCATGATTGATTGAAAAATTTAAAAGATTTAGGAAGGATATGTTACAATCAAATGTTTCAAAATGGACTTAATAATGAAAACTGGGATAAAATGGAATGTAAGAAGGAAGTTATTAATAATCATAGAGAGGAGTTAAATAGGTGACAGGAAACCAAACATGTTAAAAGTTGCCAATCAGTTGAAGAACAGTTAGATAAGGAGAATTCCATGGAAGTAAGGTTTATTATAAAAAAACCACTACAAGGGGATAATACAAAAAACCATTTAGAATCTCTAAATAAGTTAGAGAAATTGTTTTCTTTGTGCCCCATGTCCAAAAAGGGAAAAATGGTCCTTTCTAATATGTTGCTATATGTAGATGCAAAGGATTGGTGGCAGTCATTAGGTGAAACACCTGGTGAATATGAAGATTTTAAAAATATAGTACTAGTTGGTTTTGGGGAATCTAACCCACAAGCTCAAATTAGATGTCAGATGATATCAGAAAAATATTGTTTTCAGTCCCATAGTCTTGTGAAGTTTTTTCATAAGCAAGCTGTTACATTAAAAACTTACATTTCTTCTATATTGAAAGTTCAAATGGTAAGATTGAATAGACAAAATCTACCATATTTATGTCAACAAATTTTAAGACTAGTGGATCAATATAATAGTAAAGATATCATTAAATTGTTAGATGCATTACAAGTTAGTGAACTTAATATTGTTAAAATGACTATGGATGTTCATGAGAAAATGAATTACCATATTGATGATATAGAATGTGAAGTTAGGATATTTCACAAAATTATGAATAGAAAACATTATGTTGGTATTAAAAAGGAATTTGAATTGCAGATAAGTCAGCCTCTAATTCTGAATAGCCAGAAAAACATAAGTGAAGTTACTGCTATTTCAGAGAGAAAGGGACACCAAGTTATAAATAAATTATTATAAAGTTAGGGACGTCTTAGTGATTGTGTGTTCCTTACAAAATTCTAAAACAGATTGGAGAGAATGCTTTCCTGCTATCAATGCCCAAAGCCTCATTCCCTATTCTGTAAGAGACTAAAACAGAAGCTGTCAAAATTAGTGTAATAGGGATTATCAATTTAGTTATTGTGATATTTACAGTTTATTAATTTAAGGACAAATTAATAAACCTAATAGTAAAGTTAATGTGATATTTAGAGTTTATGAATGGTTCAAAGGCATTAATAGACTAAATAGTGAATTTCAAGAGTACAGGGAATTTTGTTCATTTATTTATTATAGAAAGCCATGTAGTAGAAATCAATATAAAAATTTTTTTTTTCAACGTTAAGTATTATAAAATTTAAAATTAAATGAAGGGAGGGGATGTTGTGCACTTTTATTGGCCCAGTCTGTCTTTCACTGATGATAGAAAATAGCTTGAAATCATGATCTGAAAGTGGAATTAAAGTTAGAGATAGTGAATGCTTGCTCTGACATTTATGTAAACATATGCTTGATGGTGCTTTTGGTAGAACACCATCTGTTGACATAAATACAAGCATTAGCAAGTTTTTAACTTGTTTTTTGTTTTTCATAAATGTACCTTTGAGGTCTTTCTAGCAATGATATATATTGCAGAGGCTTCTACTATGTGGTGATGCTGAACTGAGATCAGACCCATATAGCTATCTGGCTTGCTATGCTGAGTTTGAAGACATTACATGTCTAAAAGATTCATGCTTGCAAGCTGAATAGAAACTGTTTTATAAACGCTCAGAGTTTGTGTTTATATCTAGTTTCTAAAATTCCTGTCTTTCACTGATGATGGCAAATAGCTTGAAATCATGATCTGAAAGTGGAATTAAAGTTAGAGATAGTGAATGCTTGCTCTGACGTTTATGTAAACATATGCTTGACGGTATTTTGGTAGAATGCCATCTATTGACATAAATACAAGCGTTAGCAAGTTTTTAACTTGTTTTTTGTTTTTCATATATATATAAACTTTCCTTTGAAATGTTTATATAGATATGTATTATTTATTCAAAATTGAGCATATCCATGTATCACTACGTTTTAATTTGTAAAGTTTATTGAACAAAATGTTAGTTTAAAAATAAGATTATAATTAAGTATAAGAATAAAAACAATTGTATCATTTTTAACCTGAAGTTTAAATTAATGGTTAATTTTTAACGATATACTTAGGATTATTGTAGGATATATCTATACATTATTTGATTGATTACTAACATAATTCTTTTGTTATATTTATATCTTGATCAATGACATTTAATTTTTAAAAATTCATTTATTATTAATATTTTATAATGTATGTTCTTATATTTTTTAAATAATGTATTATCCTAAAGATAGACCAAAAGTTTTCTTTAGTGAAACTCTTAAAAATTTTCTAATATAGCTATAAATTAAACTTTGCAATGATATTGAAAATTTTATTATCCACATATGTAAAAGTTGATTTTTTAAACCTTCTCTAAGTTAATAGCAATTAAAATTAATCATCAGAAATATTTTATCAACATAATTTTATATATAGCATAATCTATATTTCCATTTACAATTAATTTATATTTTTTTTTCATAAAAAAACTTTATTATAATTTTGAAGGGTTGAGTATAATAAACTAGCATATATTAAAATCAGTTTACATTTTAAATTTAAATGATATTAAGTTATTAATTTTAAAACATTTCTTTTTTTTTCTTTAATAGATTTCTAAATAAAAATTCAAATTATATATAAATTCCAAATTTTTTTATATTATTTAAACCAGTCAATATAATGGTAATTTAATTTGTGATATATATTTAATTTTATATCAATTTTTTTCTTTAAAAAAAAAAAACACAACAAAATGAATCATTTATCTTAAAGAAAAAAAATTGATAAATACAACACTGCAAATTATATGTAAACATTAGAATATTCAAGTTTTAAACTCTTATTAAATTTAATATTTAGTCATTTTGAAAGAAGTTTTGCTTACATCTGATTTTGATTTGATTTTTTCTCTGTGTAATATCAATTGTAATATTTGACAACTTTATAAGATCTGAGATAGCATATATAAAAGGTCATTTTATGTCATTTTACATATATTTGGATGTCTTGCAAAGAAGATCAAAACATTGATATTAAGGAGTGTTTATAAAGCTGATTATTCCATTGTGTTCCTGCAAAAAAATATGCAATAAATTCTGTCTTACTAAGAAAGTTAGTAAACAAAAATAACTAATTATATCAGCAGAGAAGTACATATTAGTTTTACTAATATATTATGACGAATTAATGCCTTTTCTTTTAACATTACATTTATTTTAAAGCTCTCTTAAGATTTTCATAACATTTTTAAAACTCCTTATTCATATTTGATCAACAATAGTTTAGAAAATGATATAAAAATATTGAAAGGCTCTCAATTTAATATTAAGAATCTAAAAGCAGAAATAGTGATTCCTAATAATATGTAAGTAAAAAAAAATCTGTACCTCTCATTATAATTGGTTAATTCCATTGCTCAGTAATTTTCCTAATCCTTTCTTTATACATGTATTATAAGTGTATGTCGCTGTTTATATGCATAAATAAACAAGTTTTTTTTTAGCTTAAAACTAATAATTATTATTCTAATTTCCTACCTTAAAAATAACTAGTCTCAATGCTTTATAAGCTATCTTTTAAATCCATCAAGAAGGAATGAACCATCTCGTGATATTTTATTTATTTGTATTTAATTTCAAAGACATATCAATATTTTTGCCTTGCTAAATGAAGTTTCATATTGCTAAGTTATCTTCGATTTTATTATAAATGTTCATTTTACATAAAAAATGTTTTACCTATACACATTAATTATTAAACAAATATTTAGAATCGCATTTAGATTTAATAAAATAATAGTAATAAGTGGATAGTATGTGCAAGACTATTTTATAATTCTTGAAGCTTAACATTATTTTTGGCTGACATTATTTTTTTCAAAAAAAAGGACAAGTATGTTTTGTAAATAAAATAAAAAAAGGAAATGGAGAAAAATGTGTTATTTTAAATGCATTAAGCTTTATCTAGATGTAAGATAATGTAATTTATCATTTAAAAAGTTTAGATATTTTTTTTTGAAATTTAAATAATTACTATTCAGAATGTATTTTTTTATTTCAAACAAATAAAAATATTTGAAAAGGCATTGAGGAAAACTTTATAGAACATTTCAAATGCAAAAAATACACTATAATAAAAAAAATCTATTCAGATATCATATTACTAAAATTTCGTATTTGGTTTTAAATGTTAGGAAGAAATATTCAACTCCTTATTTTAAAATACTTAAATCTAATATTACATGACTATATACATCTTAAAAACATTAAATAAAAAAAAATAAGGCTAGTTTTTTAAAAACAATAATCAAAGAAACAGTTTGCCCTTCAAGGGATACTTCATTTTGGATGATTTTGTAATATTTATTATCTAAAAAGTATGCGATAGAGTTTATAAATTCTTCATCAACATAATTGCACAAATTTTACCATCAATTTTGTATTATATTAGCTACGACTTGGAATTGGCTTGGGATTTTTATGATATTTTATAAGCATGTGGATATTTGCTTTACAGATGGACTAATAAAAAAAAGCCCCTATAGATTTCTTCATGCAGACTACATTTATTATATAAGTAATTTGAATAGCATTTATAGAAATATTATTTTTCACAAGACATCATTTACAACAAAATGTGCATTTTAGAATATCATATTTGGAGTATCTATAGGTAAAGTCAGAAAATTTTAAAACAGTTGTTATGTATTCTTTTTTGTTCGATGCAAAATATACTGTTAACATGACACTGAAGTTTGAAGTTTGTCCTTGCCAATTAAATATAACCCTCAGTAAATGATTAATATTCAAGGTTATTCAATTTCCTTTTCTCTAATGGTTAATTAATAAAACAATATGATGAAACAATACAAGAATAGTAGTGAGCAAGAAAAGAGTGAAGGTTGCATTTGTAACAATTTTTTAATATTTAAAGCCTTTTCTTGTATAGAAATCTAGTTTATTACCCTTAGAGGCCTGAACGGCTATTTTGAATTCCCAGAAAAAATTACAGGACATACAATTTTAAATGAATTGTCTAATTAATTACAATAAATATATATATATACATTTTTATAAAGTGCAAATATGAAAGAATGTAATAAAGCTGATAAAGTAGTCATTACCACAAAAAAATAATAAAAAAAAAGGATATTTTTCACATTTTAAATTTTTTTATTTTTAAATTGGTTCACAAACTCTCAATTTTGGATTAGTATAACCTAAAATTACAATTTCATAGACAGCTTCATCACATTCGTCATAAAATGCAGAAAAAAAATATAACATGACCTACCTGAGTTACAGTTTGTTGGAGTAATGTGGCAAAAGGTGACAATTTCAGTTTCGCTTTTTTACTAACCAGCCTATATGTTCAATTTTTGCAAGCAGTTGTTTTTCTAGGCCCTCTATATGGGATATCTATTAGAAATGCAAGGTTTTAGTGTGGATCAAAAAAAATAACAGTAATAACTTTAGTAAAGTGTAAGTTATGAGTGTAAAAAATAATTACTATATTATTGGAATATCATGGGAGGGAGGGCGAGCTAAATTATGCATTATTTCATAGGAGACCATAATAGCAAAGTATGCTTCAAAGTAATTAAAAACTTATCTACAATGAAATGAATAAAAACATAGTATGTGATGAAATAAATTAAAAATTTGTTTCTAAAATAAAATAAATAAAAACATAGTAAATTCTAAGTTATGGGTGTAAAAAATAATTACTATATTATTGAAATATCATGAGGGTGAGTTAAATTATGCATTATTTCACAGGAGACCATAATAGCAAAGTATGTTTCAAAGTAATTAAAAACTTATCTACAATGAAATGAATAAAATAAAATAAATAACCCAAAGGAATTATGAGCAATTATTATATATCAGTGGGAGATGATGATGATGACTGTTGATTTAGCATTGAGAGGCATTGTAAATTATTTAGAATACCAAAAAATTGATCTCGGGTCATAACTCTAGCAAGTTAGCAAGTACCGGTTGATGCAAATATTCATTTTTAGACCAAATAAATTTTAGTTTTGGTATGCGTGATATAGTACAAACATGAATAATCATACCAAAAAATTCATTCAACTCAGCGGGTGACATACCAACTCACTTCGGTAATGCCTTCCACTCTGAAACATACCTATTGCTTTCAGTGCAAATATATAATTTTGTATAAAAAATAAATGAAATAGATCAGCTGCAAATATATAATTTTGTATAAAAAATAAAGTAATAATTTACTAAGGCTGTAACCTTAGAAATAAGCGTCTGAAAAATAGGAAGGTAGGAACCTCTATAGGTCTTAAAACACAAGCTTACGCTATGAAGAAAAGAGGGATTCTCTCTTTTCTTCATAGCGTAAGCTTGTGTTTTAAGACCTATAGAGGTCCCTACCTTCGTATTTTTCAGACGCTTATTTCTAAGGTTACAGCCTTAGTAAATTATTACTTAATATAATAATGGGCGTTTAATAAAATTTATAATTATAAAAAATAAATAAAATAGATCAGGAATTGAATACTCTAGGCTAATGGTGAAATATGATGAAATCTCAGAATCAAACACAAACAAAAAAGTCTTTGTCAGAATCAATCAAAATTACGTTCAGTGGCGAAAGAAGCCATTTGTGCGATTATTTTATTTATACGTTGATAAAATCTAGAAAGATAAAAAAAAGTATAAAATTTTAATAACATACTTTACAAAAATTGCTATAAAAAAATCTAATTTTCATCGCACAGAAAATTTTTTTAGATGTACAAAAAGATAGAAAAATGGTGGAGAGAAAGAAAAAAACCATAACTGTGATGTATACGGTTTGCACGCTATTGCGGTCAAAATTGCAAACTTTTTTTTATGTGGAAAAAAGCGGTTTTCGGTTCTAAAGGGTTATTAACAACAAAAAACTTCTTGAAACTTACAAATTCAATAATCATGTAAAAATGTCACATTTGTAATCAAATGATGAGAAATCATCTAGAATCAAAAATGAAAACCTTGGTTATGCCTTTAAGTAATAATTAATATTCCTACATATATAATATAAAAAATAAAACATACTAACATAAATAAAAATAATTTTATTAAAGAAATATGTTATTTTTCAATTATAACTTATTACTTATACATTGTTTAAAATCTTAAAATTTTATTTATAATTATTTCACCTGAACTGATTTAAAAAACAAGGAGAAGATTTCTTTTTAAAATTAAGTTTCATAGCATCCTTTGTTTTTTTTAAAATTAAAATAATTTTCTAATTGTATATTAAATCAAATTTAATTTTATTTAACATTAACTTATACACTTACACACACATTTATTCATATACATACATATATTTATAGTAATTTATATAAGTTTGTATCAAATTATTTAGGATTTAAGTTTTTAACATTAATATTTAAATCCTATTTCACTAATTACAAAGTATTATGTTATCAAAACTTTTTTAATTAATAATATTTGATCACTAATTTTGTAGAACATAAAATGGTTATTTCAATATATCTATATATTGTAACCATTTGGTTACATTGCTACACTATTAATAATAAAAAGATAATTGACAAAATGCTCCTTGGGTTTAAATGTAGAATTGTTTAATTAAAGTGGAAAATAGTATTTAATTTGTCTTGCATTGGTGGTCAAGAGGTCAGCGTGACTGCCTTGCACTAAACTAGCAGACAGTTGCTCAGTTTGTGGGTTCATGTCCCGGCACATGCTATGACACTTAAAAAAATAGTATTTAATTTTTCCATGCATATTTTTTAATAATTATAATGGGTCTGAAATTAGTTAAATGTTTTATTTTCATTCCTACATGATAGTGGGAACATTCTAGACAGTTTTCTTAACATAATTGTGAAACCTCTTTATCATAATATGCATATTTTAATATGTATTGTAAATTGTAGAAGTTGGTAGAAAAGAAAGAAAAGTATAAAATCATATAAATGATTTTATTAGTTCTCTTTCTTCAATAGTTTTATTTAATTATCAGTTGCTTTTAATTTAAAAAAAAAGAATTGTACTAAAAGAAAAAAAGAAAACTTTCTCTTTTTAGTAAATTGTTTAATATTTAATTTTAACCCTTATATGACAGATAAAGTTTTATGTTTAAAATAAGATTTTAATGCTTTTGGTAAATTTTACTTTTAATTAGAGTTGTTTTTCTTTTCTTTTTATCCCTCTTTATTATAAAAAATCAAATCAGTGTAATTAACTGATTATCTTGTTTTTCTTTTTCACACAAAAAAAAATTAGTTAAAAAGGAATACCAAGAATTTTATAATGTTAATTTAAATTCTTGATTTGTCTTTCAATGTCTATGATGAAGGAGGAAAATAGTTGAACAATTGTATTTGTAAAAATGTACATAATTGGTTATGAAAATTATCAGGTTAGAGACAGATTGTGATTGGATGTATTTAAGATTGTTCTAGAAAAAAATAATGGTAGTGTGAATATGAGAAAAAACAAGGGTCTGGTAAAAAGTAGAGATTCCTAACCTAGATGTTGAAGAGAGAGAGCAGTCAAGACCTAATTCAGATGTGAAAATAAAGCAGAAATCTTTATCAAGTTGTTGCATAATACAGCAGGAAATGCACCCAAGTTATTGCATAGAACAGCAGAAGATTTAATCAAGCTTTTGGCATATTATGAATTTACTTATAAAAGGGTTTTACAATGAAAACCATATGCTACTTCAGTTAAAGGTTAGACATCATCTTCCTCCTTGTAACATGTCTTCACTGGAATAAATATGTAAAGAAGTTGCCTCCTAATGTAATATGCAACCTTTCTTCAACTAAGAGCATGAGTCTCTGTCTGTGTTAGTCTCACCTGAACCTTTTAGTGAAAAGAAATGGATGAAATTTGCTATTTTTTAACCTGAAATTACTGCACATCAAGAAGAGATTAAGTTATCCATGCACATGTCTAGAAGCCTTCAAGAAGCAACTCAATTGAAAAAACTGGAAATTGTAACTGGAAAGAAAAAGTCCATAAAAAATAAAACCATAATTAAAGGTATTTTTGTGCATGCACATTACATTTTCATTTATAATGAAAAAAAGAAAGACATTTTTTGTTGTTGTAAGAATTGAAGATTTTAAATATTTTTATTAAAATAATACTTTTAAATTGTGAAATTGTTTTTTTTAAATTCATTCAATTTTCTGTTCAAAAGTATGAAATAGTTTTTAGAAAATTTAATTTTTTGTAAATTTAATTTTTTTTTTTGGTAACATGTTTTTATCTTTTCATTTATTTTCTCTCCTAAAACATAATAGAAAGTTAATTAAGTTAAGTCAAAGACTTTTATTTTTGATTTTGAAAATTGTTTTTCAACTCTTAGTTATTTTTAAAAAATAACTTAATTAAAAGTTAAATTATGAATAGAAGTCAACTGATTGATTATAATTTTTATGAAAATATATTTTTTTGGAAAACATGAATGTTTAAAATTTTATAGTATTATGACATATTTTTTGTTTGTTAATCAATTAGTTATTAAATAATTGTTTTAAAAATATTTTTAGTTTTAATTTTTTTTATTATATATAATTCCTATTTTATAAATTGCAGTGTATGTGACTTTATTTTATGTTCTAGGATTTTTTTAAAACTGACCCCAATAAAATTATTTACTTATAATAGGTTAAATCTAAAAATTATTTGAAGTGATGTATGATAAGCTGCTTTAGTTATTTATCTCTTGTTCATAGTAATAGTATATAGAGTTCTTGCTTCATGAGCTAGAATTGTGCATAAAATTAGTTATATGGAGTAGGGGTTTATCTTTAGTGTTATTCATATCCCGTTGATGATGATTTTATTACTTTTAGAATAGTCATTGGAACAAGGGATATTCTTTAAAGTTCATGCCCTACAATTCATTTTATTTATTATTTCTTTCGACATTTAGTTTATAGTTGTCTAGTACATTATTGGTACTTATTGGCCAGAGCATTGATGATGGTCAGAATGTTTTTAGTATCTCAGCATTATTTGATGTATTGTTGTATTTTGATGGAGTAGCACTTAAGTATGTGCATCCAGATGATTATTGTTCATATTCCTGCCCTAAGTTTGGATGTGACTAAATACTTAGTCTGGTTTATAGTAGACCACATTTAATTATAGGCACAAGATTGATGGTTGATTTATTTGTATTGTTATTCATTTATGATGATAAATAGTTATTACTATTGTGTAATGTTGGTGAATGTATAGTTAGTTCTATGCTGCTTTCTCTTTCTCATTCATTTTATATTCAAATTTTGTATTTTGTTTATTTGGAGAAGATAATGTTTTTCCATCTTTTCATAATTCAACCCTAATGTGGTATACTGTTACAAATGGCTATCTGAGTATGGGATGATACCTCATGCAACTTCATATTCCTCATATTGGTGCCCAACATGAGGCTCAATGATGATCTTATTCCGGTGGGCAGAGGCCACATAACTTAAATCACAAAAATATGCCCCAAAACAAAATTCTCTATTTTGATGTTGTAATTAATTTAAAACATTACTGTGAAGTGTAACAAGAGTGTAGAGGATGATTGTTATAATTTGATAATAAATTATAAAATAGAAGTATTAATGGCTTATTTAAAGAGTTCTATTTGAAGTTGAACAGAAAATTAAAGCATGATTTTGAAGATTGAATTAAGATTTTGACTGTTGAAGTATGTTTAGACATGGTGTTGGATGGATTTTGTTGTTGGATTATGGATGCAATACTTTTATGCAACTCTATTAAATGTTCTTTCTCGGGTATTGTTTCAACCATCTTTTCATATTTTTCATAGTTTTTTATTGTTCATCATGGTTCAGTTAACATAGTCCTGCCATGATCCCCAGCCTCTAAGATTCCAAGAAAAGAGCAAGGTATAGTTCTGTATTTTTCAGCTCCTAAAAATTAAAAGAGCAGGGCTTTGCCAAGATTTTTGCATTATTTTAGGTTATAATAACTTAGAGTGTTTAAATTAACATAGTCTATTGGATGTCTATGCTGCATTGTATACTTATAGTGCAGTGACCAGATACATGTGTGTATCTCAAGGTGTGAGGGCTTTATTAATTCTTTTGCTGTCAGATTTTAATCAGATTTTTAAGAAATGTTTTGATAAATGGTTTTTGACATGAACCTGTTTTTGTACATACATCAGTCACATACACATAAATAGGATATAATTGGAGAATAGATCAAGAAAAATAATAAAATAAATCCAGGCAATGAGCCAATAAGTTTAAAAAATTAAGATTATGAGTAATAATAACATAATAGTAGTGTAGGTAATGTGAATTATGGTTGCATGAAAAAGAAGGTGATGTTTGCTTATTTTATGAGATAGTTTTAAAATTTAATATTCATATTTCCTATATAAAAGTAATTAAACATAGTTTTTAGAAAATTAAAAGTGATTTATATAAACATATATGCTGACAAGATAAAACTAAAAAAATATGGAGGAACAATAGAATTGAAAAAAAAAAGATCAGCAACCAAAGAAAAGAAACCAAAGAATAGAGAATGTTTTCATGTTATCTCAATTGTGAGAAGTATTTAAACAAGTAAAAAAACAATGAAAAATAAAGATAAAAAAAATCAACAAAGTGAAGAAGATAATAAAGAGAAAAGGATAATAAAAAGAGGGAAGAACAAAAACAGGAGGATAATAAAAAGAAAAATAATTCCAAGTGTTGCTACAAAATATAGATGAAAACAATAAAAAATATGGCAAATAACATAACATATTTAATCAAACAAATGAGAGTAGTTCTGAATGAAGTGAAAGAAGATATGATGTGAAAATAAAACAGATACAACAAAAATAATGGATAATAAAATAAGCCAAGTGCAGGAGACAATAGAATCTGTAAATGATGAAAGTCAAATAAGCCTTGCATCTGTACAAGGGCAAATAGGGGATCTGGATAATCAAATTATTTTCATGCATGTCAGAGATGATAAAAACAGAAAAAAAAGGGAAAAGTTGGTAAATTACCATTAATAGTTGGTCATACTGAAATAAATAGCCATGACTACATTAAAAAAGAACTTGAAAGAAGCAAATAGAAGATGCAAAATAGATAGACAAATATAAAACAAATGCTTGGAATTGTAAACCAGTATCTTAAACAATAAAGACTTTTTTTTGCTGGTGAGGCACCCATTGAATTTGTCAACTGTATGAAAAGACATTTTTGCATTAATGCCATGAGTGATCAAGAAAAGTTAGAAATTGCTTGTCGCCATTTCTAAGCTGCAAACCCAAGAATGGTGCGATTCATTATTTATCTGCCCTCATAATTTTTTTGACTGTAAGCAAGGACTCATAAAGTATTACTGGAGTAAGAATTACAGATAGGCATTAAACATAAAGTAAGCCAAGAGAAGTGTGCTCAGTGTTCTAGACACCTTTTTAAAAAGGCAAATGGTAAAACTGAAAGAATTCACTGCAGATCCTCTCTAAGAATTACAAATAATAAAAATAATATGACTCAGCTTCCTAAGCAATATTGAAATAATGTTAATCAGCATAGACAGGCATACAATTGAGCAGGTGGATAAATTGCTAAATTCATTTGTCAGTAGAAAACCTGGATGTGCTGAAACGGAAAGAGGATTTATCCTCTAACTAAATCAGCATATAGAGCAGACAATAACTTACCTATGAATGCCATCCAATATGAAAAGTGAAAAATCAAACCACCACCATGATACCGGCACAGCAGAGATTAACTGGTAGCATCAATTGTCTTATCAAAACTTGAATAATTAGATAAGAAAGTGGATCAAACTTTCACTAAAAAAATACTCATCAGAAATATGAGTCTTCATCCCCTTCCAGAACACAGATAATTAAATGAACCAGAAATAGATTATCTCTCAAAACATAATTGTTATAAAAGACCCGATAAATCCCCAGTCTCCCATGGCATGGCACACTTATGTTTTTGACCAAGGAAACAAGAAAAAATAAAATGATGAAGCAAAAACTGAGGAAAGAAAAAAATAATTTGGAGAAATTGGGGGTAAATATTACAAAGTATGATAGTTTTGCTTTCAGTGATGTTAGTGGATAGGTGGTGTTTTTATAAATGTAGGGATGCATTGTGCTCATGTCACTCCAATTTTTATCTCTGCACTATACCTACCCAAGGTTTAAACTTTTCTCTAACAAAAACTTTTAGAGCAGCAGAGCTTTATTTCAGTAAAATACTGTGTTGTATACTAGGCAAAGAATTGTGTCGATGATGTGTAATCTATAAAACCCATAAAGTAAATAATCGTCCATTTGGATAAATTTTTTGGGTCATTTTTTGAATGAACCTTCTGGATAGTAAGTTATATTTGTGCTTAAACTGAGATACTTTTATGGTGCTTATGGTGGATTGCAATTTGTGGTCCAGAATGAGATGCTCTATCCACCATGGTGCTAAAAGTAAGCACGCATGTATTATGCCAAAAATCATTTCATATCCAGAAAAAAATACATAAAAAATAAGACAATTAATTTTGATTAAATAACTCACCATGGCTTAATAAATTATATTGCAGATTATAAGTCTGTGGAAATATTAATGCCCCAAAAGTATGGCTAACATAAATTTTTGTTGTAGTCATATGAACGTGGCTGAATCAAACTAAAATATCAAGAACTAAATTTCATTTCCCATATTAACCTGGGATAATGTAAGCATTTGGCTACATTGCTGCCCTATTAAAAATTAAAAAATAATTGACAATATGCTCCTTGGGTTTAAATGTAGAATTATTTAAGTAAAGTGGAAAATAGTATTTAATTTTCCCATGCATATTTTTTATAATAATAATGGGTCTGAAATTATTTAAATATTTTAATTTCTTTCCCAAATGATAGTAGGAACATTTTAGACAATTTTCTTAACATCATTATCAAACCTTTTGTTTATCATAACACACATATTTTAATATGTATTGTAAATTGTAAATGTTAATAGAAGAGAGAGAAAAGTATAAATCATATAAATAATTTCATTTATTCTCTCTTTTCAATAATTTTATTTAAATATCAGTTGCTTTGATTTTTTTTTTTTAAAAACATACCACAAGGAAAAAAAGAAATTTGTTCAATATTTAATTTTAATGTTTTAAGAGAAACAAAGTTTTATATTTAAGAGTATTTTTAAAAAGAAAAAAAACAAAAATTTTTAATGCTTTGTTAAAGTTTATTTTTAGTTAGAGTTGTTGTTTTTTCTTTTTATCTCTCTTCATTACAAAAAATCAAATCAGTATAATTAATTGATTATCTTGTTTTTCTTTTTTGCAAGAAAATTTTTTTAATTAGAAATAAATGGTAAAAATTTTATGATGTTAATTTAAGTTCTTGTCTTGTTTTTCGATGCCTATGATTAAAGAAAAAATAACTAAACAATTGTATTTGTTAAAATTTACCTAATTGGTTGCTACAAAAATTATAGGATTAGTGACAAACTGTGATTGGCTTGTAGTCAAGTTTGTTCTAGAAAATAATAATGTAATTTGAATAGAAGACCCAAATGTCTGGTAAGAAGTAGGTATTCTTTACTTAGATGGTGAACAGAGAGCAGTCATGCATTAATTCAGCTAATAAAAAAGAGAAGCAGAAGTATCCACCAATCTGTTCCATAGTGCCACAGAAATTTTAACCAAGATGTTGCATAGAATAACAAAAATTTTATTGAAGTTTTTAGCATACTGTGAATCTACTTATAAAAATGGGTTTTTACAATGAAAACAATGTGCTAAATTCAGCTAAAAGCTAGATATTATCTTTTTCAATGTAACCTGCTTTCACTGGAATAAAAATGTAGATAATTAACTCCTAAAGTAGTATGAAACCTTGTCTTCAACCAAGAGCATGCCTCTCTGTCTGTGTTAGTATCATGTGGGAATGTTAGTGAAAAGAAATGGATGAAATTTATTTTTTAATGTGGAATTTTTGCAAACCAAGAAAAAGACAAATTAACTATGTGCATGTTTAGAAGCCTTCAATTAGAAATCTGATTGGAAAAATTGGAAATTGTAACTGGAAAAAACGATTCTATAAAAAACTAAACCATAATAAAAAGTATTTTTTGTGTGGGCACACTACACTTTTTTACAGTAAAAAATTTTTTTTTGTGTTGTAAGAATTGATAATTCTATATATTTTTATTAAGTTAATATTTTTAAATTCTGATTTTTAAAAAAAAATCCCATCAATTTTCTATTCAAAATTATGAAATAGCTTTTATAAAATTTAATTTTTTATAAATAAATTTTTTTTTAGAAACATGGTTTTCACATTTCATTCATTTTCCTTTCTAAAAATCTATCAAAATGTTTCCAACTCTTAGTTATTTTAAAGAAATAACATAATTTATTAAAAGTTAATTTATGAATAGAAATCAATTGATTGATTGTAATTTTTATGAAAATATATTTATTGGATGAAAGAAATGTTTAAAAATACTATTTATGCCATTTTTCTTCATTGTTAATTAATTAGTTATTAAATAACTGTTTTAAAAATATTTTTTAGTCTTAATTTTTTTTATTTTATTCAATTTCTGTTTCATAAATTGCAGTGTATATGACTTTCTTTCATAGCAACTTAAGATTGTAGAATATTTTAAAATGATTCCAATAAAACTATTTACTTATAAATGGGTAAACCTAGGAATTATTTGAAGTGATTTATAATAAACTGCTTTATTTATCTCTTTATCTCTTGCTCACAGTGATAGTTTATAGAGTTATTGCTTTTTGAGTTAGATTTATGCATAAATTATATAAAATAGGAATTTCTGTTTAGTATTATGGACATCCAACTGATGATAATTTTATTACTTCTAATTAGTTATTAAGCCCAAGTTTATCAACTTTTTTACATGTCTGTTAGTATTTTAGGTTGATATGAAAATTTTCACAGGTTGCATATATAAAAGACATATTTTTTAAGTGTCATAGCATCGGCCGGGACGTGAACCCACAACCCCGGCACCCGCCTGCAAGTGCAAATCGCAAGGCAGTCACGCTTGTGGGTTCATCCATGTTAATTAATTTAAATATTGATATACTGATGTTTCAACTTGAGTATATGACTTGTGTGATCAAGTTGAAATGTTAGTATATCAATATTTAAATTTTTTAACATGAATGACCCACAAAATAGGTCTTATATATATATATGTGTGTGTGTGTGTTTATTTTTGGTACTAAACTCAGACTTATCTAGAAATATATATTTGGAGAATGCTTAAATAATCCTCAGATTTAAAAGTGACTGTGAATAATTAAAAAACAAGGCAACTTGTAGGAGATAGTATTAGCTCAATGCATGCTTGACAATGTTTTATTTAAATATGATGATGGAAATATACTGGATTATAGTTGTGCAATTACATTTAATTCTTTATATTATCTGCAATATGTCATTCCTACTTAAAGTATGTTATATTTTTAGAATTAAAAAAGCAGCAAAAGTGATCTAATAAATTGAGAAATGTTAACTGTGATTCTGCATGGGATTGGAACAATTAATAATCAGTAGCTAGAAAATACATTTAGCAAAAAGTTTCATTTGTCACAAAATTCTTTGCTTAGAAGGACATATTTAAGCATACATTATCTCTCACTAATGTGTAAAAAAACTGTAAGCAATTTAATAAAAAACTGTATTATAAATGAAGTTAAAAAACATGCCTGTAGGAATGCTTTGGCAGTTAAAAGTCAGTAAAAGAATCTCTAAATAGGGCACTGGAGGATGAATGCTTCTTAAAACAACTTTCAAAATAATAAATATTAAAATTATTTTCTTTAGATTTTTCAAATTCTTCATGGCTTAATTTTGAATAAGGTCTGATTTTTTGAGAATTATTCTAAACTGATTTAGAATTCCAAAAAATTTCCATGCAGTAGTTTGCTCTACATTGAATCCTAAGATAACACCTGGCAATAAGAAGGGATGGTAATAAAGGTATTTTAATTTTTTTAAATACAGTCACATGGAATATGTGATCTTGACATGAAGTGGATTTTTCTGATCAAGAAAATAAGATAACATTTATAAATGAGGGGTTTTTAAGCTTAAAAATTGAAGAAGCTGTGCTTAGTAAAATTCAATTTTCAAAAAAACAAAAAAGTAATTGTTAGACATAATTTGAGTGGACAAATCATTGAGTAAAAGAAATAGACGGCATAAAATTACATATACTGTGGGGACTATTTTAATGTTTTCTGCTCTGGGAATTTCTAGATATATTAGTGAAAAACTAATAATATTAAGAAAAAATAATTTTGTTAGCAAAGGTGCTAATTATAGCATGCTTATAATCCAATGTTGATTTACAAAGTTCAAAAAATTAAAAATTATATTTTTTATTGGATAACTTTATCCAACATTTTGGTATACATACTCAAAATATTGTGAATAATAATATTATCTGTGTGATATATTTTTTTTGAATTTTGAACAATATATTAATTATTATGACAATTTTGTTATGATAAAACAATACCTCTAAAATTTTTTTTTGAATCGACTAATTCTTATAATTATCATATCTTATGGATTATTATAATTAAACATTATAATTCAAAGAAAATAACTATTACAAACACATATAAAAATGTTATTGAATATTTTAAAGATTAGTATGAGCTATGAATAAATTAGTATTAGCATTAAACAATATAAAATTTTAATGTTTGATTTTCAATTCATTTTTTCCTTAATCAAAAATGCAATTACTGTTGATCACTAATAATAATTTAGTTTTTCAAGCTATTCAAAGCAGAGAATTCTTTTTAAAAATATTTTATGGATATAAATAAGATTTTTTTTGAATTTACTAAAAAAAATAGAATAACTGATTGTAGAACAATGATTGTTACTATTAATGACTTGATTAAAAAGAAAGAACATTCTCTACTTGGATAAATAATAAAATAAATATGAAATATCATAAGCAATATAAGAATTAGAAAATAAAGTTTGAATGGCTTAAAATATTTAAAACTGATTTAAATCTTAAAATCAGAGAATGGCACATTTTTATAATACACCTGGGTCTCGTTTTATACAGTAGATAGGTTCCTAAAAAATGTGCACAAAAATAGACTTAACTTATCTTGAAAAATGGGAGATACAGACTGTAATTTTCAAAATCACATAAAAGCAAAGCAACAACATAAAATAACTTTAAAATTTGCATAAAAAAGAATAAGGAAATAAAATATGCCTAATAAAAAATTTCAAATTTTGAAAAAAATGTTACAAGACAAGCTTGTTTTACTTTTTTTTTTTTTTATTAACTACAGTATTTAAGTTTATTCAAAACAATATATTTTTATGTGTAATTTACATGTTTTCATACATGTATAGTATTTTAATCATTATCACTATTTGGCAATATGCAAGTTTATTGGTGAATTGGTAAGACATCAGATTCATCACAAGAGGAAATACAACTAGTGCCAACTTCATTTTTTTAATTGCTCTTATAGTACACTTGGCCGGCCAAACTAAAATGATTTCCAATCACTATTGATCCTTCCCATTTCACTAAGCAATCTAAAATTAAAGTTTTTGTTTCCAAAGAAATTCATTTTCTTGGGTATTTTTTTCTCTTCATTAATGTAAACTAAAAGTTTAAAATAAAAATAAGAACTTAGACTGATGATAGTAAAAAGACACCTACTCACCACTATTGAGCAAAATTTAATTAAAACTAACAATTAAAAATGAAATTCTTATTTTCATCTTTAATTTTTTAATTTTCAATTCTGTTTAAAAATCAAATTTTATTGTTTTACATCACATTAATTTCAGATCATGTTACATAATTTTTAAATTGTTAATTATAATTAAAAATCATATTTTAATTTTTAATTGTGTCCTTCACCATTACTCACTTTTTAAAATTAAATTGAAAGACTGCAAACCTCTTGCACTTATTACTATCTAACAGCCAATCAGATGTTCTTAATAGCAATTTGATCGCTATTAAGAACATCTGATTGGCTGTTAGATAGTAATAAGCATGAGAGGTTTGCAGTCTCTCAATTTAATTTCAAATACTGTGCACTTTAAAAATTAAATATTATTCACCTTTTAAAAATAAACTTGTGGACACTAAATGATTAATTGATTATGTACTCTTTTTTAGAAAGCAAAAATAGAATGTGATTTAAAATTCTAAAACAACAACATGCATAACATACACATTTATTATGTTTAAACAGATTTACATTATAATCTTGAAAAATTTAATGTGTGTATATAAATTGGGAAAATCCTGATTTTAAGTGAATTATGAACTTCTTTATTGCATAAAATCTATTACAGTACTATTATAAAGCGCTGAAAATATTGAAATTATTAGATGGAAGTCAAATTTCTATAATGCTCTATTACTTTAATATTTGTCTAAATTGCATGTTGTTATTAAATCAGTAATAATTGAAAGGTTGCTATTCTTTCACATGCGCTACAGTTATTTCTCAGACAGCCAATCATGACATGCATGTGTGTGCACAAAATTTATAATATTTAAAATAATAGTGCATTATCAGAGCTCGACTTTTGATCTAATAATTTTTATCACATAAAAGAAAACCACATACTAAGATATCAAGAAGAAACATGAATCACATAACTTCAAAATATCATTAAAAAATTCACATAAAATGAGACCCGGGTGTATAATGTTAATATTTTAATAATATCGATAATTTTTTGATTTTTTTAATAGTGATGTAACACTTTTTATGTGTTTTTGCAATGATAAGTTGGATCCTTTAATTTATTTGTACAGAGATATTCATGTTGATGAAATTAATACAAGTTTTACCATATTAAAAAGGGAGAAATACTGCAGTTTCTAAAAAGATTCCTGGAGAAGACTTAAAATATATAGTAAATTGTTCAACAATTTTATAATGGCTTTTAAATTGAAGCTATTTATGATCAACAATAAAAAAATCATCTTCTCAGCTTTTCAATTTACACATTATGTTGATGATATTGTTACCGTTCTCATTCAAATATCTGCAAAATGCTCTTAATGTTTTAAAAACAATCTATGAATGATTTAGTATTATAATTAATACTAAAAATATCAGTTTTATTATGAGTGAAAAAAAAACAGTTTGATCATTTAGAAATTATGGAGATTTTAAAATAAAAATGGAAATTAGGTATTAAAATGCAGCACAGGTTCCATTGAACTGATTTGGTATTTAACAAATAAAAACTTACAATAATATTTCACTATAGTAATAGAAAGATTTTAAGAACATTAGTTGTACACAATAGTTTATTCTATCAAATTTATTATGTGAATATTAGAACAAATTTATTATCAATGAAATAGAAAATCATTGGAAAAAAATTCAAGTAAAATGCATTGTAGTATTTACAAAATCGATTTGCAAATTCATAAAATCAATTCTTTAGGTTTGTAGCTGAGATAATATTACATTTAATGTTGAATATGCCTCTTAAATGAAATTGATCTATAAAATGAATTAAAACTACACATCTTCCTCATATATTTTATAGTAAATTTGAATATGGTTTTTATGTGAGGGGAAGATTTTATTTGCGTTATAACAATTACCTCAAAAGCATTAAAATAAAATTAATTGAAATATTGTTTTTATTTAAGATTTGTGGCTAACAATAGAACACAGAGAAAGCTATAATTATGCAGCGCATTAAAATCTTTTAGAAAAAAAATTGCTTCAGAAGCATTAAATGTTACATAAACATTTAAGAATTAGCAAATAATAAGAGTAATTGTATTTGTGGTTAGAAGATTGATTTCTATCGTAAGTGTAGAATTTTTCTTAACTTTTTTATTTCTTTAGTCTTATTTTTAATAGAGGTAGCTTGGCTATATTAAATTAGGAATTGTAATAAGTGATTTAAATTATTCAGTTTATGAACAGCACATATAGACACGCACACATAGACATATAGACACGCACACATGGACATACACACATATATGTTAAATAGGGCACTAATTATTACGTCTATATGAAAATAATTAAATTAATAATAGGTGTTTATATTAACTCTTTCAAGTTGAAAACTTTTTTAATACAATATAATCATTACTTTTGGTTGCTGTCAGAGTTAATTAAAATATCTGTTAATTCTGACAGTAATCAAAGTTATGATTATGGATTAATAGGTAGAAAATGTATTCGATTGGAAATAAATAAATTAAATACTAATTATTAGGAATAATAATTTTTAATTATTAATTATGCTTGTTGTTGCTAGCGTACTATTTATTACATATAAAAACACTAAGTTGCTGTCGATTGTTATACACACATGTAATATTATATATTCAATAAACTATATACTATAAATATTAAAATTAAGATAACGTTAATGCTTAAAATACAAACATTTTATCATTATAAAAGAAGGAAGAAATGAGAATACATTGGACGTCTATTAATAATATATATTTCTGTTTTCTAAATAAAAATTAACTTTTAATATCACTATTATTAAAATAAAGTTTTTTAATCTTTTATTATTAAACTTATTTAAAATTTTATTATTTTTAACAATACTGGTTTTTAGAAGAATTTTTGAAATACACTACATATTTTTTACATTTTATATTACATTTGAGCATTATACATATTATGACATTCAAAAGTTTTTTACAATTACTATAAAAATGTTTATATTAAAAATAACCTTTAAGCATTATTTTTTTTTAAAAAAGTATAAAATAATTTGAATAACTAATTTTAGTTATTTAAATATTTGTAATTTTTTTTCTCTTTTAAAACCATTGTTATAATAGAAGTGATTATTTCAGTAAAAAGTATTACATTTTATAGATATGATAAACACTTTCATACTTCCCCATTCTTTTTAAATTCACATAAATAAAGATACAATGACCACCAAGATGCATTTCGTGCTAAACCAGCACTCATCAGTTGGCCCAGGAACTACCTCTCATATATAACTATTATATGAAGAGTATTTATCTAGAGTAAATTGTTACTTTTTCATTTACCATTGTCAAACTCCCTTCACTCACAACTTTGATGCTATCCATTTCAGATAAATACAATAATGACCATTACTAATCATTTTCGAAACTAGAGACTATATCTAGCACAAATATAAACGTTAAACCTTAATTAAAGATTAATATATCTGATTTTTTGGGGACTTTTTACAATTTACACGGAGTTATTCACCTTTTTCTTTTCCGTGTGTAATATTTTATAGATATAATAAACACCTCCATACTTTCCCATTCTTTTTAAATTCACATGAATAAAGATACAATGAAAGACAAATGACCTCCAAGATGCATTTCATGCTGAACCAGAACTCATCAGTTGGTCCAGGTCACTATCTCTCATATATATCTCCATTATATGAAGAGTATTTATCTAGAGTAAATTGTTACATTATACTATTGATAAATAAAAAATGTAAAATAGCAGCAACAAAAAAGAAATAAACTTAAATAATAAATAAACATAATAAAATATAGACAATTCTTCATTTAAAAGTTGTTAATGCCATTTCTCCATATCCAATGACTCTAATTCCAATTAAGACAATATTTTTAAAGCATTAAATATTCTTGATTGGTCACATCTTTGTCATATAAAAAGTATATATGTAATTAAAAAACAACAACATCCTTAATGATGTCTTGTGAAACTACTTACTATATATTAATATTCATAAATAATGATTTTGTATATGAATCATTAAAGGCAAATGTATAATTATTTGGAAAAATATGTTGAACCTCTTCCATTACTTTTGCAATGAAATTCCTATGCATATACTGCAAGAGAATAGATATTGCTATAGTATATATAAATACTTTTAAGACAGGCTATAATCTCTATCAAATGCACTTTGAAATTTTTATAATAGTCAAGCAATATCTTTATTTTGCCGATAGAGGGACCTCTCAAACCATGACACAAAATAATGACTTTTATAAACATAAGAGCAGCCATCTTATCTTTAACCTAACTCTCCACCTATATAGGCATATCTGAAGCATCTGAATTTGGGAGCAAGAAGCTGCTGTTCTCTTCACTATTTAAGTCCACTATTTTCTATACAAATTAACATTTGTAAAATCTTGCAATTTATGAGTTACTGGAAATATATAAACTATTGTAAAGTTATAATTATTTATTACAAACATAGGAAGTATATGTAAATACTTTTAAGACAGGCTACAACCTGTATCAAATGTGCCTTGAAATTTTTATAATAGTCAAGCAATATCTTTATTTTGCTGGTAGAGGAACCTCTCAAACCATGACACAAGATAGTGACTTTTATAAAGATAAGAGTGACAGTCTTATCTTTAATCTAATTTTCCACTTATATAGACCAATCTGAAACATTTTGATTTGGGATCATGAAGAGAACAACAGCTTTACACTTGCAAATCAAGATTCTTCAGATTGGCCTATATAAGTGAAAAGTTAGGTTAAAGATAAGACAGCTAGCTGCTCTAATCCTTATAAAAGTCACTGTCTGATGTTATGATTTGAGAGGTCGCTCTATCAGCAAAATAATGATATTGCTTGACTATTATAAAAATCTCAAGGCATATTTGATATAGGTTATAGCCTGTCTTAAAAGTATTTACATATATTTCCTGTGCACTTAATAAATAATTATAATTTTATAACACACACACACATATATATATATATATATTGAATTTTAAGTTATCACACATAAACGAACATTTCCTTGTTTTGAAAGCTTTCAAAATATTTATCCAAGAAAAAAAAACCCTCTGCAAACAAAATAGTGAAAAATGAGAATTTTAATTATTTCATTAAAAAGAAAGAAATTTGAATTATGAACTCATTTGCAGTTATATTTATATATTGTCCTATTTCCACCATCTAATATGAGTAAAGCAGCTGCTCACTTGACAATCACAAACAAATTTCATTAGTCAACCTAGTGTGACTATACATAATGTATGGACACCACTAATTAACTTTGCTCTTAGAAAAAAGTGGAGAAATCAGGATGAACTTCATAGATAAATATATAAATTTTTACTGACTCTTCCTTTAACAGGAAGGCTCAGTTAGTTAGAGTGTTACCTTAAAATTCAATATTCAGAATCTAAGAGTCCAAATTTAATTCCTGGCTAGTACTGTGGACTGGTCAGGCCAGCAGCACCCAAAAAAGAGGGAAGAGTAATATCTCTCAAAACATTGTGCATATAGTAATCTGTGACCTATTACTGACAGTTGAATGTATTTGGAATATTTAAATAAAGTTAAATTTTGATAAAGCCATTCAATACTCATATTAGATGATGAAAATAGTCCAATATATAAATACAACTAAAACACCATCATCACAAACCTTCAGGAAAACACTCATTTGCAGTTGTTTTATTGATTTCAGAATATATCCTTTTTAAAATTAAATTTGGAAAAAAAAATATTGTCTAAGATTTATAATTGTCATTTATTAATATTTTAAAACATTATTAATATTAGAAGAATAGATTACCATCTTTATTCTACAGGGATATACTTGTTTTTTCAAGGACTTATAATTTTTTTTAAGTTAATAAAATTAAAAAATATATAGTATTAAAAAAATAAAGAAATAATTTTTTTAAATGCTTACATTTTTTTTTTTTTTTTAAAAATTGATTAACGGTATTCTGACAGATTTCTTTGTTCTCACTTACTTTAAGCTTATATGTTTCACTTTAATATTAAACCATTATTATATATCAGAATATAATAAATATGATCTTATTTGATAGATAATTTTTTAGAAATTAAATAAATTTTAAAAAATCACATTTGATTTTTGGAATTATTTTAAAAAATAGATTTTAATAAAAACCAAGTGCTGTTTTATTATTAAATTTCAGGCAGAACAGATTCAATTTGTAAAATGAGTGAAATCTTCTTTGTTTGATGTTTGTTTTTAAAATCTCAATGAATTATTATTAATAATGAGTAAATCTATCAACTTATGATTTAAAAGTTAATTTCTTTTAGTAATTCTTGCAATATCACTAAATGTTATAACAGATTGTTTGGTGATGACATTTTCTAAACATAGGATTTCATAATGATTGTAATTTCCATGATAATGTTACTCATAAAAATATAATCTTTTATAATTAAAATTAAAACATTTCTGTAAAAAATAAATATAATATAATATATATATATTCTAATAATTATTACTTTATTACTATGCAAAATAATCATAAACTTCCCAAAAAATCAAATTTTAGTAATTTGTAATATTTTCTCAAAATAATAACACAAAGTTGAGACTGTGAAGAATACATTGAGTGCTCATTATCATGAAGATAACCATACTTTGAAATTCCCACTTTTTTGATTGTCTTGACATTTTAAGAACTTTTTTGAAATTAAAATATTAAAAAAAAATTGAAAAAGAATAAAAAGCTTTATGCTGTTTTCCACAAAATAATAACCAGAAAATAATAATGAATTCTTTATAACATCTATGTAAATCTCAGTAATAATATTACATATAAAAAGTCTTTTTCTATGCCTGGTTTGGTGCCCTTTTCAAATGTTACTAATTTATTTAACATTAATGAACTATTTCAGACATAAACCATCTAGTGTTCAATAATGAAATTAAAACAACAGTAGCAATATAAATCATTAAAATAAATCAAAACCCTCATAAATAAATGCATGTAATATTTATTTAACGTATTGTTATGATATAATCAATTATTTTGTAATTATTGGATTTACATAGAAGGGTTTTAATTTATTTTAATGATTTATATTGTTATTGCTTGTTTTAATTCCATTATTGAACATTAGATCATTTTATGTCTGAAATAGTTTGCTAACATTAAATATATTAGTAACATTTGAAAAGGGCACCAAACCAGATGTTGAAAAAGGATTTTTATGTGTAATATTATTATTGAAATTTATATAGGTCTTATAAAGAATTCATTATTACTTTCTAATTACTAAAGAAAAAAATACATGAATTTTAAAATTTGCAAAAAAAAAAAGGTTACAATAGAGGGCAAAAAATGCAAATTCAATTTCTTCATTTCTGGACTGATAGAACATTGTTTTGAAAAACAGCAGAGTTAAAGTAAAATTATATTGTTTTAGAATATGATAAAGAATTCATTCAAAGAATGGTAAGTAGATAATAAATCTTGTTTTCTGAAAAATACAAAAAACGTGCATTTAATCAATTATTTTAGTTGCAATTAATACATTGTAACAATAGCTTTAACATTTTATCTTAGTGACATCATAAGTTGAAAAATTATTTAAGTTAGTTTAAAACATTGGAGGACAATTATTATTCCAACATAGACTTAGTAACCAGAAATGTTTTGTCTACAATTTAAGAGATAGTGGCCATTATGTAGAAGATCCTACTCATTCACATAAAAGCAAAGTTATATTGAACAACTGCAGTGTGAAAAATCTAAATACAAAGCTATAGCCAACTTCTGAATGTTCCATAGGAGATCATCCTGCTGGAATACAGCCCTGCTTGACTTTTTAAAAAATTGTCTCCAATTTTTGAATGTTCTTTTATAATGCAACCAATCGTATATTGTCAAATATCATTGTAAGCAAGTAATAAATTTGTAACTATTAATCATAAATGAAATTTTAAAAAAAAGTAATTCATCAATATAAGGATAATTAATTAAAAGATGAAGATATGAATTTGAATAGTCTAGGGTATTGACTTCAAAACACTGAATTTTTCAAACTTCAAACTAGTATAGAAGATTCAAAATTCATATACAAACCTGTGAAGGGTTATTAGAATTTGAAGTTTAAAAATTTTCCCCAGTGAGAACTTTTATATTTATTCATTTGACCCAGTTTATAATTTTTATTATTGCTTTATTTATATTTTGAAGTTTTTATTTTTATTATTATTATTTATGCCATTGTATATTTCATTATTAAATATTTATTAATATTTGAAGTGCAATGTTTTGTTTTACTTCTGCATGTCATTTGTATTTGTAGGTAGTGGGATTAAAAGCTATCATTTTAATGCTGTTATTAATAATTATGAAGTACTTCATTAATAGAGCTTTGGAGAGAAGCTAATGGACCTTCAACTTTCCTTCACTTTGCTGTGACTATATGTAATGATATTTTTTCAGTTTTGCATTCATTTTGATGGTAGCAACTATATTATTAGTTGAAAAAAATATAAAGGTAGAAATCTACAGCTAAAATAAATTTCAAAAAGTTCATAGCACATCTATAAGGTTATTGATTGGTAGAGAGCAGTTGTAAGAATATTTGTATACTCAATACTTTTATTCATAGTGAGCAACTAAGAAGTTGCCCTGGCTTTGTATATAAATATTTATGATTATTTTACACAATATTTGCATAATAATTATTTAAAAACCAAAGTATATATAAATACAATTGTATATTATTTAAAAATATTTTATTTTTTAAAATGTAAGTTAATAATTTTAAATGTAATGATGAATAAAAGACTACGACAATAAGATTGGTACTGTCTTTATTAACACAAATCTTTAAAAATGTAACTTTAAATTTTAGAACAAAATTTCACAGATTTATGATGAGTTTACATTTATTCATTAACATTTTAAAAAGAAAATCCATTCAACAAAGATTCTATTATTATTTTTTCACCAGCTGAGTTAACATTCATTTACACTGGACGATCAGAAAAGTTAATTTTTCTGATTCTATATTGTTTTTAAGTATTATTTTTTTTTTATATTTGCAAAGTTCAAACATGATTTTTTAGGATTTTTTTTGATTTGCAATCTTATATTTATAACAAATACTAAATTCCATTATAGAATAAAGATTTAATACTAAAATCAAATGAGAATGACTTCAAAAATTGCCACCAATATGAATGCATTACAACAATTGAAGAGTTTAATTTTTAGGTGAAATTAGAGTTGCAACTTATTTGTTTATCTACAATAAAATTATATGGCAAAATAGACTATTCCTTATACCAAATTTAAAATGTTTGTTGTAGTTTTTTAAGCTGTTATCTGATATAATAAAAATAAAAAACACAGTATATATACACACCAATTTTAAAAATTATAATTTTAGAATTAATGTGAACAATTATGCTATTTTTTGATTTATGAAATGTTTCTCACTTTTGTATTCTGTTCAAATCATATTTCTATTAAATTATTTGTTTTTGTAATAAATTAAGAGTTTTTACATTTCTTTATTCTCAAATTTAGATTCCATTAAATATGTATAAAATTGTGCATTGACTATCTTAAAAAGCAAAATTATGACTAATAATGGTTTAAATTACAAATTAGTTATTTGATGATCATGGCTCTATAATTTCGGTTGTAGGTAGCATCTATATGGTATCATCAACCAAAAATATCAACCACCATTATCACATTATTCATAGAATAGTTCTGGAAACTATGATTATTTAGTTTGTCTGATATTTTTTTTGGCTGTACAAGAATTTATGCAATTGATATCTATTTTTATCTCAACTGAAGCCAATACCACTACATTTAGCTATTCATTGTGATATCTGATAATCAATTCTTTATTGCTGATGATAAATGGGATGGTTCAATATCATCTGTACACATGGTTAGCAATGAATAATGCAATATAGTCTGAAAAAATAGTATCTACTGCCCATTGTATCTGAGATTAAAGGTTAAAAGAGATCACACACATATGTATATAACAGGCATAGAATATAGAATAAATATGAGATTAATGGAAATATAAAATGAAAAAGTTAGGTCAAATTATTTAAGATAAATAAAAGATATGAAACAAAACTGACTGATCAATTGAAAAATATTTGCAATAAGCTTCTGTGTAGATATTTAGATGGGAAGGTGAACTGCATTTCAAGATAAGAGCAACTAATGCATACATAAAAACTATGGTATTAATAATTCATTTACAGAAAAAAAAATTGATCAGATAAATGATTACCAGTTTGAAAGTTAAAAATATGGAATAATAAATGGAACACCATATAAATATGAAACATCTAATAGAAGGAAAATAATCAGTAAATATAAAACAGCAGGTAAATGAAGAGCATACTACAAAACAAAAGGTACCATTGCAGGTAATGGTGAAAGAAACAGTTTCAGACATGAATGATAACATTTTTGGAAAAAAAAATAGAAAAACTATGCAAGAAATACAGTGAAAAAGTGATGTGAGACATAAAAAATGGATAGAGAAGAGGGATAAAGATAATAAAAAGTGAATGAAGCAGACATTTCTAAATTATAGTAAAAAGAATAATTCAAAGAATGTTCAGAAATTTTCTCTAGTAGGCATGTCTGTTGTAATACAACTTCTTGCAGAGACTTTTCTGCATCAATCATCCAAATGACATTACCATGTAATATTATGATACCATGTAGCATATTTATTTGTAAAGTGCATTTCACATATTTGTTGATTTTTGTTATGAGTGTAAAGTTGTAACAGTCTGCAATTCTATTTTCTTTTAAGAAAAATTGCAATGAAAATAGTTGTAATGCTTGACACAAATTATAAACAAGCTACCCTGGGAAAAACACAACTCTATAAGTGATTTAATAAAAATGTAAAATTCATCATGTCTTCAAAAAATGTCCTGAGTGAAGTCCTATGTCAAGAAGCCGCTGTTTGTTTTTGGGTGCAAATGGCATTGATAACTCATAATTTATCTGTAACAACAAGCGATATGAAATCTACAAGTTCTGAAAAGTTTGCATGATATGATAAAATGTAAATGTCTCATTTTGTGACAAAGTGAAGAGTACAAACTCCACTTATCATAAAGCATCATTGCACAAAGTCTTGAATTGAAAACAATTTTTTATTAAATTCAACAGAACCTAGCTTATTTATCAGCCATATTCATTTAATTTCACATTCTGTGACTTCTTTTATTTGTCTCAAAAAAAATTCCCCAAATAATTTTTTGTGAACATATAAGTAGTAAACAAAAAAAAACAGGACAGGCATTAAAAGATATCACTTTAAAGGTTCCAGACTACATTGAAAGTGATTCAACTCGTAACCTTAAAAATAAAAAAAAACCCAAGAACAATATTTTATGAAAAAAATAGTTATTTTTAGGTCTTCCCTCATATGAACACAGTGTAGTGGTGAATGAGAATAGTGAGAGTCTAAATTTAATCAAAGAGCTTATGCTAGATAAAATGAAAGTGGCAAAAATCTCTGATGAGATAATAGAAAATTAAAATTCCTAAAGATATGGGAATACATATAATCATTAAAGGGATTTTGATTGTTGAGATGATGAAAGATTCTAAAATTGGAAACATAAATAAGAATAAATATAATATTGAAGATAATATAAAGAGATGCATTGAGAATTCCAATATTAATATTGATATTAAAATGAGAAGTATTACAGAAGAGATAACTAAGGAAAAAAAAAATTAAAGATTAAAGTCTGCTATCAAGATTTAAAACATTTGTTGAAAAGGCAAATTTTTTTTATAAAAATAGTATACAATTAACATTATTTTTGTAATGAGTAAAAGGCTAACCAGATATGAAAAAATTATAGAAAAAATGGCAGAAAATTTTGTAATCAAGACTAAAGTTATCTGTACTATAAACCTTACAAAAAAAAATCAAAAATTATACACCCATGAATTAGCAAATTAAGTTTAATGCAACTTAATGTCAATGACAAAGGCAAAACTCCCCATACAGAGATGGTGATCATGTGATGTTTGATGGTTTAATGTCAATGACAGATTAAATGATGGATAACCATATCCAAAAACAATATTCGGATTAAAAAAAAAGTCAGAAAATATAAAATAAAAAATTCAGTTCTGCTGAAAAGATTAGCAGTGACTGTGAGAAATATAGAAATTTTGAGAGCTACTCTGAAGAAAGAATAATGACCATAAAGACTATAGTAAATGTTCAAAGCTCTTCTGAAAGAAGATACCATCACTTCTAACTAAACACTTGGCAAGAGATATAAAGATTTCATCTTATATAAATACTAAAAAAACTATATTATTGACAACATCGGATCTGTTGAAATAATAAATGATTTTCAAAAAATATGTCATGAAATGTTTTATAATATGAAATAAATTATGAAATAAAATATATTACTTGTGGAAAAACAAAATATATAATTAACATCGAAAGTTACAATAAAAAACAAATAAAACTAATCTAAATTTAGAAACACAATAAAGGACTGATACTACCAGCTTATTAAAGAAAAAGAGTGACAATTATGTTGACCTTATGGTTTTTTTTTCTATATTATTTTTTAGATATCTACAATTATTTGTTTTTAAAGATAATTGTGTGTAATTATCTTTAAAAACAAATAATTGTAGATATCTAAAAATAATATAGAAAAAAAACCCATAAGGTCAGACAATAAGCAAATGAAATAAAATATATTTTTTAAAAGATCAGAGTATCTTACAGTGGAAAAAGAAGACTACGATGCCAGATTTTATTAAAATTCTAGCATATGGAGGAAAAGTTAACCATACCAAAATGTCATGAATTGTGGATTGTTAGAAGATCCCTCATTTTATGTTCTATGAGATTATGAAAGACATGATAAGAATGCATTTTAATAGAGATGAAAAATATTTTAAAGGCCATATAGTCTCTCTCTCTCTCTATATATATATATATATATAAATGAAATAATAAATTTAACGGTTTACAAACTATTACACACAATCCTTAAAATTCGCAGAAGTACTTTCGGTGAATTTCTTCAACCTGCCTCAACTGCCATTCACCGAAAGTACTTCTGCGGATTTTAGGGATTGTGTGTAATAGTTTGTAAACCGTTAAATTTATTATTTCATTTATAATTACAATTTTGTTTTTTAATTAACGGATATTTTATTTATTTTACATATATATATACAATAAAAATAATAATAATAACGATAACAAACTATTATAAACAATGGCAGTTGAAGCAGGTTCAAGAAATTAACCGAAAGTACTTCTGCGAATTTAAGGATTGTTTATAATAGTTTGTTACCGTTATTATTATTATTATTATTATTATTATTTTTATTGTAATTACAATTTTGATTTAATTAACGGAAATTTTATTTTTATATTACACACACATATATATATATGCATGCTATAAAGAAAAAAATATATGGTAGAAAATTGAAGAGATTATTAGATATAGATATTTTTAGATATGTGTACAAGGTTAAGATTGTGGTATCTTAAAATTGTAGTAATTTTCTATCTATTTCTCAGATATTTGGACTAATAAATATAGCATGATATTTGCATCCAAATAATTATTAAATATATTAAATATTTATATAGCCATCATGAAATATTAAGTACACTGGATAACACCAAATAAAAATATATTAGTCAAAACCGATCTACCAGAGTAGCAGTTAGCAACAAGCATGATTATATATTTATTTAATCAATAAAATCTCCTGACTTATTTATGGGTTAAATGGTTGTAAATGATATTGATCTGCATCTGTCGATAGCACAATTATTCTATTATATCTAGATCTTACGTAATAGAATTTTCCAAATCATTGGGAAGATGCTGACTGGTATAGTTCAATTGAAGATTTAATACTAGTTCCGAGGATTGAAATGCTTATATATCTTTGTCCAATATTTAATTAAAAATATTTTTTGTCACTCTATCAGAAATATTTTTCTCCTAATAACAAAAAAAAAAATGTTTTTATAAATATAGTACAATTTGAACAATAATATATAATTATAAAATAAAACAACCACTAAGAAATAAATGAAAAAACTGATTAAGTTAGGATTAAACTCTATGACCATTTATTTTTTCATTTTAGACAGGAATGAATTTTATGTATCTTATATAGTTTATTTGCGGTGAATGAATTTTAAAATATTAAACATAAATGAGAATTTCCTTATTTCAAAAGTTATCAAAATATATATCTGAGAGACCATACAATCCACAAGTGAAATATTTAAAATCATTTTATAAACATATTCGTGATAGTTTTATTGGTCATAGATATGTGTTATTAAAAAAGTTAAATTTGTTAGGGAAAAAAAAAGTCTATTATGAAAAATTGTCATTTATGACTTCAGAATACACTCCGTATTGGTAGAATTTTATTTTTTAAGAGCATAAATGTTATTTAAAAATTATATTAATTTTTTTTAAGTTTTTAAATTATAAAAAAGTGTAATGTTTAGAAAAAATAAAACAATTTTTTCTTTTGTAATATCAAATTTAAAATGACTAAAATACGATTATATTGTTTTGGAATAAGGTGAAAAATTTATCCAAGAAATGTTAAGTAGAAAAATAAAGCTTGTTTTCTGATAAACGGAACATCATACACTTAATTAATTAATGGAGTTGCAATTATTTGATTAGTACATATGTACTTAATTATGTAACATAGTTTTATATTTGGTCTTAGTAAGAGTCATAAGATGAGACGTTATTTAAGTTAAAACATTGGAAGACAACTAATTAATAACCGCATATTAAATTCACAAACTGTTTATTTTTAAAAATGGATTTAACAACCAGAAATGTTTTATCTGATAATTTAAAAAATAATGACCATCAAAGATCCTAGTAATCCACATAAAAGCTGAGTTATAATATACAACACTAGTGTAGAAATACTACAACACATAGCTCTAGATATTCCCTATATGTGACTCTTATGCACAGTCTTGCTAAGTTGCAACCTACTTGACATTCTAAATTATTGTCTCCAATTTTTGATTGCGTTTGTCTTTCTTATAATGTGACTGATCAAGTACAAAAAACCTAACTCCCAAATACCAATCTGATGATGTATTAAAATGGTAATGATTACCCACATATCAATCTCAAAAAAGAAAAAGGAATTTGTTAATACAATAACAATTCATCAGAAAAAACAAGATATGTACTAGAAAGAATTTGAATAGAGTATTCACTCCAGGACAGCTAGGTCTTCCAAAATTCAAAGAAATCTACAATATTCAAAATTTGTAGGTACATCTTTTGGAGTTTTATTAGAATTCAAACTCTAGAAAACTCCTTAGCTTAGAATGCTTATTTGTTTAGCATAATTTATAATTATTATTAATAATTTACTTATATTTTTGAAATGCAAATGTTCATTTTTGTACTCTGTTCAACATTCGTTTTTATTAAACTATTTGTTTTGTTAACATTTAAAGGTTTTGTATTTCTTTATTCTCAATCCTAGACACTATTATTATTATTACATAAGAGTATGCTGACTGTGTAATCATTCTATATAAATCTAATAGTAGATCAAATTATAAGTTGATTATGTGATGGAATGAATATATTTAGTATCATGTACCACAAATGTGAGCCACAATCATCACATTACTCCTAAGAAGAACTGCAGTGAGATGCAATAAAAAAATAAATGTTTTGATAATCCTTTTTATTCTCTCTATTTTTATGTCACAAGAAACTCATACCAATACAATTATATATCATTACAATATATATATATATAATTAATAAATTGGTAATAAATTGAGAGATTTCCAGGCTCTCACATGCAACTACTGTTGCTTCACAGACAGCCAATCAGATGTTAAGACAACAATCTTAAGCACGATCAAGCCACAACACATGGCAGAGTTGTTGATAAAAAAAGGATGGTCCCACCCTCTTCTCTACTTAACTTTTTATATATATAAGCCATTCTTAAGCATCTTAGATTGAAAGTGTGAAGCTATAGATATCTTCATATATTACTCACTGAATCTTAATTTACGATAGTACATCATGAAACCTTAAGTCTACTATGCAACCTCTCAACCTATTATTGATTTAACAACAATATTCAATTTATACAATAATATTATTTACATAAGTTGCTGATAACTTATATTAACATTTAGAAAACTACAGCATAGCAAACTTAAGGTTTTGCACTGTACTATCATAAATTAAGACTCAGTGAGTAATATATAAAGATATTTATAGCTCTATACTTTCAAGCCAAGATGCTTAAGACTGGCTTATATATATAAAGTTAAGTAGAGAAGAGGATGGGACCATCCTTTTCTTATCAAAAACTCTGTCATGTGTTGTGGCTTGATCACTCTTCAGACTGCTGTCGTAACATCTGATTGGCTGTCTAAGAAGCAACAGTAGGAGCATGTGAGAGACTGGCAACCTCTCAATTTATTACCAATTTAACACCAATATGTGATTTATACAATAATATATCATTAAAAACCAGTTAACACTTAGACAATTTCAATATCAATAACAAACAACAATTTCAAAGTGTTGTAAAGGCAGCCACCTTTCAATAATAAAGATGGAATTCACTTTTTTAATAATCCAATGTATTTATATAGACACTAAAGATTGCAACTATGTATATGTACGTACACATCTATATATATATATGTAAACAAAGGAAGTAATTCATCCTTCCTCAGGTTACAAATTAAAAGACTCTAAATATTGAACAAAGAATCAAAAGTAGAATAAATCTATCTTATATAATTGATTATTAGTTTATAATTATTAAGTGCTTTATTCCATCTGGATAACACCAAGTTCACTCTGAATTACCAGCAATGTTGACAAAGGATGCTTATAAGCATCAAAACTTCAAGAATAGGTGAATTCATTCTATTTTTGATCCTTTGTTCAACATTTAGAATGATTTTAATTCATAGTCTGAGGAAGGATGATATATATTATTTTACATATGTATATTGAGCTATGTTTAATTTAATGTTTATATATACGCACACATTTAATCGAATTATAAATAAATCGAAATAATGAACAACTCATTTGTATTCCATTTAATTTAATAGCATCAAATCGATTTTCGTTTATACACGAACTTTTCAAGACATCATTTTTAAAATTAATTATTTCTATTATTTCGATTTATTTATAATTCGATTGATTAAGCGTTTATAATTTTTTGACAACATTACGATCGTATAATTTACCGAAAAATGACTATAAAAAATGAAACGATATGTATATTATTTTATCTAAATAAAAATATATAGAACTTTTATTTGTATATATATAGGTTTGTATCACCTTCATCTAAAAAAAATATACAAATTATTTTTCATTACTTTTGCAAAAAAGAGAATTAGTTGTTTACAAGACCTATGTTTTTCAAATGAATATTTAATTAAAAACTATTTTATACTACTAATATTGTGTTCCTTTACACAAAGTTGTTGATAAAATTTTACAATTTTTTTTAATAAATTACGTTTTCAAAAATTAGTATATATATTATATTTTGTGTAATAAACATATCTAACATAAATATAATTTTTTTATAACAGAACTACTTGCATTCATTTAAATGAAAATGGCCGAGTAATAAAAAAAGTTAATTTTTATTAAAGTAAGTATATAAATATAGAATTTATTACATTTCTTTTAAAAGAAAGAATCTATAAAACTAATAATAAAATTAGTTTAAAAAACCCGCAGAGTCAAAAGAATGAGAAAAAAGACAAAGGCGGTGGGGAGGAGGGGGGGGGGATCCAAAGATATAAAAAAAGCAAAAGAAAAGTAAAAGAACAGGTTAGCTAAATGATAAAGAATAAAAGATATAGATAAAAACCATGATCAAAATAAGAAAAAGTTTATTAAAAAAATAATTTAAAGTACTGTAATAAATTTGGAGAACTTTCTCCTACGTGTATGAACAGGGATTAATAATAACATTGAACATTAGATTAAAAAGAAAGTAAATAGATTTTAAAATTTAATTTGTTGTTATTTAAAAAAATAAATATTTATATTTGTTTGTAGAATAAATGAAAGATAAATACTTAATCAGTACAATTAAAGAGGTTTTGTCTTCAGACGTTTAGATCTCATTTGTTTAGGAGTGGCAATTTAAGTCAAACAAATGCATTAAAATCTTATTAGTAAAATATATAAGGTTTCCATTAGTGACTTTTAAGCCCACAGCTATTATTCTGATGGTCCACCCATTATTCTGCAGTGTTTTTCAAATTAGTTTTATCGGAAAGACAGAAAAATTATCGAAGTTGAAATTTATCAGTAAAAAGGTTAAATACAATTTTTAAAATAGCTTTTTAATTAGTTGGAATATTTGAATAATCCTTTAGTATTTACTTAGCTTTTTGTCTTTTTAATAATAACTACTTTTGAACAAAATACATTTTATGTGTGTGTACATGTAAAATTATAAGATTTAATTTTTTTGTGTGTGTGTATGATAGAGAAATAGACCATTTATTTGTCTTATATTTTTTATTTAATTATTATTTCTTTTACTTCAAGATTGTCTTGGATAAGTATAATATGAAGAAATATTATACTGGTAATTAATTATTATTTTGATATAATTTTTATTGTATACATGTATTTCTATACACGTATGTTAGTGATAGAAATATCTGTTCGCTATTATAAAGCCAACAGCTAATTTTAAGAAGGAGTAAATGCATGAAAATTATTATTTTGTCTTTGTGTTTTCAGAAATTATGAGACCCATTTATTAATAATTATTTTGCTTCAAATTTAAAAGATTTGTAGTTTGTCACAAATCAAAATTTTATTTCAATTTATTAGTTAATATTAAATACACAAAAGTGTTGTTTTATCCTTTTTTTATTATCAATTTTTTTTATTTTTAACTTTATTAGTAACAAAATATTTACAAGAATATTTACATTAAGAGCTTTTTACATTTTTTAAAATAATTTTTAACATCTTAGGATGTTTTTAGAATATAATGATTTAAAACAAGATGATTACTGTCATCGCATTATCAACACATTAATGATGAGGATTATGTAGCAGTAATTATTATAATTCAGATTTAAAATATTTATAATTTGTCAGGAATGAGAGATTTTTTTAACTTATTAATTAATATTATTACAATATTTATGTATTGAATATGATTTGAAATTATATTGTGTGTTATTATGCATATGTGCCTAGCTGTTGTTTAATCCATTTATATAATTGTTGAATTAAAAGTCGATTGACTTACTTTTCCAATCAGATTCAGATGGTGTGATATGCCAAAAGAAGTGGAAGGATTAGGGATTTATCTAATAGTGAATTTATTATTTTTTATGCTTAGATTGAAATATATTTAGTGGCTATGAAGAAAGAAATTGTTTATGATATATATTGTATTGCCAGTGATTGAGAGAACTCTCCCTTAGTTTATTGAAATATTTGTCATAAGTGGATTATAGTTTTCAGATTAAGCAATTGTGTATTATGATGATTGTATTATATGAAGTAAAGTAGTGTATTTCCTTTGTTTTTTGGTGATGAGACAAAGTTCACATCAGTATTTAAGCCTCTGAGTAAGGTTAGGGAGTCATTGTGTTTTGTTGTTTAAATGATTAGATTTAAGAAAGTCTTCTTGACCCTCATGTATCCATAGCCAGGGGTAATGTAGTTTGCTAATAAAAAATAAAAGTAGGATTGATTTCTTTTTTAGAACATCTAAAGTAGAATTAGTGTTAAAGCTTGGTTAGTTTATGGCATCATCCATATTACGATGTTTTATCTTAGTTTCATAAGTAAACTGATGGTGCATATCTGTGTTAATTATGTTGTAAAAGGTAGAACAATACAGATGCATGCATAAAATACTATTAAACCTGAAGGTATAGAGAAAATCTATCATTGATTTGTGTCTTAAATCAATATTTCAAATCATATCATACCAGTTATTTTAAGTTTTAAATCACCAAATCCTCAGAATGATTCATTCTCATTTTGAATGAGCAAGTAAAATGAAAGAAAGTGTAGCTAGTTAATAGAACTATTTGATTGATTTAAGAAGGATAGTGTGACTTTTGACTCATATATTTGGTCCATATTTAAATAAGATATTCATTTTTGTAGTGCGATGTTTTTAAACTGTAATGATAATCAGAATTAAGCTAATGCACATGTGCTTTGTGGATTTTAACTATAAATGAATACTCTCACGTTCCAAACACAAAATAAAGTCTTTGTGAACAGATAGAATGAATCTATCTATCCTTTCACCACAAACATTTAAGTATGGGCAAATCTTAAGCATTTGGAAATTAGAGCATGAAGATATTAAACAATCACTTTAAATTACCTTTACTATACCTAAATGAATGATGCTTGTGAAATTCTAGTTAAACTGTAATTTTAGCAGTAAATCTGCTTGAATCTAAATAAGTTCCATCTGTAAATTTTCTGGCACATTATTTATATCAGAAGCCATTGAATGAAAAAATATAGCAAATATGGAGCCTTTATTTTGGAAGTCAACAAACCTTGTATCAAATTGCTCTATTAATGTCTTCAGTTTATCTCTATAACAATTATAAGGGATATTTTTATGAGTTGCTAGAGTAGGAAAATGGTAACAATTTTTAGCTCTTATCTGACTTTTTAACAATTTTAGTTTATTACAAAAAGCACTGACATGTCCATACTGTTCATAAATCAATTGTCCTGATTTTTACAATTTAAGATTAAATTCATTTAGGTATCCAGTAACATCTACAAGAAATGCCAAATCACAATCCCACTCATCATCTCTTATTTAATTGTTTTTTTCTTTTATGTCCATAAAATCTGCTATGTATTGTCTCAAATCATAAAATTGTTTTAACATTTTACTTTTATTCAGCCACTTCACTTCCCAATAATAAGACACATTTTTATAATCTGAAAACAAATCTGCCAAATATTTCTAAACTTGGCAGTGATTAAGTGCATGTGATTTAATAAAGTTAATACTGAATACTACAACTTCCATAGCATTTGTAAATTTAACTGATTTTGCCCATAGATTTTGTTGGTGGATAATGCAATGAAAATTTGTTAAATTTTCTAGATGGATCTGTAGTTCTATTTCTTTTTCATGAACTATTCCAATAAATCCCTTCCATGCACCAATCATTGCAGGGGCTTCATCAGTGCATATTACAGATAGTGAACTCCATTTAAGCCTAAATATCTCAAAGACTGTTTTGACTTCTTTAAATATATCTTCACCAGTAGTTAATCCTTTTAGTGGCTGAAGTATCAACAATTCTTCTGTGATATTAAAATCCACATCAACTCCCTGAATAAATATTGCTAGTTGTGCTGTATCAGAGGCATCAGTGCTGTCATCCAAAGCAATTGAAAATGATTTGAATGTAGCAATCTTTTCTTTTAAACTTTTTTTGGATATCATCAGCTATGATTTCTATCCACCAGACAACAGTACATCTTGACAACTAATATTCTCAAAATCTTTTTTCTTTTCAGGACATATTATACTTGCAATATCCAATAGACATTCTTTGATAAATTCTCCTTCACCAAATGATTTAGAATACTTAGCAATTTTTTCACTTAACACAAGGTTGGCTTTGCTTGGTGAACATTTGCTGGTGGGTATCCAAGTTCTTCTTCAATTTCTCTATTTCATCTTTTCATAGTTATTGATCAATTTTTTGGTGATCTGCATGTTTTCAAGTAAAGTGTCTCTTCAAGTTGTATTCTTTGTTGACTGATACAGATTCATTGCACAGCAAACATATAGGCAAACCTTTATTCAGAAAAAAATAATACTTTTCTGTGCAGTTGTCTTGAAATTGACGATTCTCTGTATCTACTTTTCTTTTTTTTTTTTGAGATAATCCCTGACATTATTCAAAATTTCAAAGATATATATATATGTATATATTCAAAACTGTCAAATAAAACTGTTTTTAACACTGCAGATACTGAACAAAAAACAATATAAATGCAGGTACTTAATAAAGCACAACACCAATGCAAATATTAAAATATAAATGAAACTGCTTTTTACATTTTAGGTAGAACCCAAAAAAAGGCACAACCCCAACACAAATATCAAAATGATACGTTGTAATTCACACACTGCTAGTCAAAATGAGAAAGAGATCTTGATGGGAGAAAACGAGATGTGTTTTGCAGTGTCTTATGACGTCAGCTTAACTATTTAAAGTATTAATTCTGAGAGAAGCTAAATAAGACAAAACAAATGTGATTTTCAGTAATAATTAATGATAATGACATAATATTTTTGTAAAACATTTATTATTAAACCAAAAATGACACCACTAGTAAGAAATTGTCTTTGAAAATATTTTCTTTTAAAAAAGATTACTCGTAGGAAATTTGTTATGAGAAAGCAGAAATCACCAATGTGAATAATTTATTAACTTTTATAATTTTTTTTGTTTCTTTGATGATAATTAATTATTATATTTCCTTAATGTTATAAAATTTTAATATTTTGTTCTAACCTTTTCAATATATTCCGTACAGCTAATTAAGAGTGCTTTTTTGTTATTGCTAAGAATTTCATTTTTACATTTATTTTAACCATTTTAAAATATTAATAAATTTTTACATTTTAATCATTAGAAGATTTAAATAAAGATATTATATACATTCAAAGATCAGCCTTTCAAGCTAATTGTGCATGCGTCTTCTGCGAGTGTTAAATAATAAATGAATACTTCACTCCACAATACAAGATATAGTATTTATGCAGAAATAAAAGGAATCCTAGACAATTTCACTGGACGTCATTCATTACAACATCGTAGATAGTAATTTAAAGTGAGAATTCTACTCTCACGCTTTACTAAACAGTACTTCAGATTTGCTCATATAAAAGAATTTGAGTTGTAGGAGTAAGAGGATTCCTTTTATTTCTGCATAAATACTATATCTTGTATTGTGGAGTGAAGTATTCATTTATTATTTAACTACACAGAAGACGCATGCACAATTAGCTTGAAAGGCTGATCTTTGAATGTATACAATTGTATGCATAGCGTCATATAAAAATAAATGCTTATTTACTTATAAAGATATTATAAAATATACATTTATTAAATAACATAATTATTTAATTGCACAAAAAATAAAAATCAAACATAACTCTCGCTAGGCTCTATTCAAAAATTTGACAATCGAAATCAAACATGACTGAAATAGATTAGTGGCAGGACAGATTAAATGTCATAAAGGGCCGGATCTGGCCCCAGTGATGGAGGTTGACCATATGTGAGATAAATAATGCTCACTCTTAGAAGATTTACAGAAAAAAAAGACTGTTTTTTATGTCTTTATTAATTAGATTAACATTATTTTCCAAGATTTCTGCAGATATTAAAAGTTGACTTAACATTTTTTTAATTGTGTTTTTGTTTTACGCACTGGGGAGAACTACAAGGAAAAAAAAAACCTTCTAACAGTTTTCATCGCATAGCAACAACAACTCCTTAGTTTATTAACTGAACTTATTATATAGGACATTTATGAAGAGGAATAGTAACTATAAGTTTTATTATTATTTATTTAAAATATACTAACAATTAGAATTTTAATTTGGTTAAAAGATGTCGTAGAGGTTACATTTTATGATATTTTTGAATCCTAACAATATTAATATTTTTTAAAATTTTTTTTTTACATAATGTTTAAAAAAAATTTTTTTAAGAACATTTTAAAATGCATTAATTTACACTGAATAAGTATGAGTGATTGATTAATTTTTATATTTTATGTAAAACTGGATCAGAAGACTTCAAAAGATGTGAATTACCAATAGTAAGATCACATTAGGTAATTTAGATTCTAATTATTTTATACAATGTACATTTTCTTAAAGTTGCTTAGAGTTTTAATGTTATTTATATTATGTTACATGAATAAATGAACATATGTGTGAGTTGATTGCACATATAAATTTTTATTAGGAAATATAAGTTATGAGAAATATGCATATATTTATTTTTTTATTTTTATATCATAAAGTTCGTTATAACTTTATAAAATGATCATAATTTTGATATGATTCATTGCTAGTTAAACCATATGATATTTATTTTAAGACATGAATATTGAATAAATATTTTAAAAATCAAATCTCATTTGCATTTGGGGATAAGTTTGTATGTGAAACATGTTCTTATAGTAGTTATGGTTGGATAAAGTGATATGTAACTTTGTTTATTATTAGGAAATTTACTTAGTTGTTTTACAATGTTAAATGTCTAAATCTATTTGAAATTATTTAAATGGTAGTGACAGGGAAGTAGAATAATGAAACCCTGAATGCTTATATAATAAGATATGTTAAGAAGATAGAATAATGTGCCTATATTATATCTGAGAAGTTATTATGCAAATACAGATAATGTAGCTCTGTACTTTGTATGTATTTTTTATGGACAGTGTTTTTCAATATTTATATTTTAATGATCTGTAAGTGCTGAAAGATAGGCAAGTCATTATTCTGAAAGGTATTAGATGAATTTGTACCTGTTGTTTCTTCACACTGATTTCCATGTGATTTATTGAATTATTTTTTACTATTGAGTCTTTAGTTATACCTTCATGTCCTATGTATTGCATCACTATCTGAATTTCATTAGCAAAACAAAGTGTAGACTAGTATTTTATGAAAGATGAATAATGGATAATTTTAGAAAAGATGATTTGTTTAAAAGTAGGCAAGATATATTTTTGGTATTGTGAAAAATACAAATTATGTTGAATGCTTAATATTGATGGTGAATATAACTAAGGAATCATAATTTTTTTTAATATTTATGATAAAATGACAGCCTGTTAAGCTAATTGTGCAGACGCTGTGAGAATGTTATTAATAAATGAATACCTTCGAACAACCACATGATATAGTATTTATATAAGAGTAAAAAGGAATCCAGGAATCCTCTTACTCTTACGACTCAAATGTTTATATATGAGCAAATCTAAAGTAGTTGTGACGAAGGCGTGACTACATAATAGTCACTTTAAATTACTATATATAATGTCTGTATGAATGACGCCGATGAAATTTTCTAGAATTTACTAAACGCCACTCTAAACGAAACTAAATCATATACATGAATAAGCATTTATTTTATAACGTCTTGCGTGCGATTATAATTACGATAGAATGACAGCCTGTTAAGCTAATTGCGCAGACGCTGTGAGAATGTTGTTTTTGGTGATAAAAGAAATACAAACTATTCATAATTTATATTTTTAAAATATTTTTGATACCTTTGATTTTCATAAATCGACAGCATTTTAATAAAGCAATGCATATTTTTACAATTGAACATCAAATAAAGTATATTACTGTATGATGGATGTTTATATTTTATTTAATTATTTTTTATATTTTTATGTTTTGAACATGAAACACACATCATAGAAATAGAATGGTGCCAAGCAAAAAAAAATATTATTATTTAATACATAAATGAACATCTATTTTAAAATTTACTTTTCATTAACCTAAAATAAGTTAATACAATATTGTAGGATAAATAACAAAATATTTTTGGATAATTAATACATGATATATATTTCTAATTTTAAAATTCATAAGCCAGAGTGAAGGCTTACTCATTTATGATTTTTGAAATTATAAATCTGTAAATGCAATCTTTCTTTTATTTTATTTTTGTATATTTTGTTTTTTTAATTTTAATATAATATTTCAATGTATTTGTTTTAAGACTGCAAATATTTTGTATATAATTATTTTTTTAATATAAAATAAATTTGTTAAAGTTGTTGTTATAAACTTGTTGTCCGTTTTGAAGCTGGAAATATTATAGTACATATTTCTGTTTCACCCAGTGCCAATGTCATCAGCACTAGTATAGGTTTGAACCCAATCTTGTATATTAACTGACACCCATCTCATAATAGGTTGTAGTAGATGTATCTTATAATCAATATTATAATCTTTTATCTAATTTATATTTCATTAATTTATATTTTATGATTAAAACTAACCTCTTTATAATAGTGATTTATTTTATAATATTTTAGAAATGTATATTTGTTTATTTTATTAAATTGGCACTAAGAGTAAATAATAATTGAATCCTAGATATCTATAGAATGTTACAAATATTTTAAACTCTTTCATTAAAATTCATTTTTCCAATTAATCAGTTTGGTAACATTTTATATTTATCTTTTGATAAATGTACATTAAAGGATCAATTATGTAAACAATCTAATACTTGTAAGGAATATTTTGTAAATTTGTATTTACATTTTATATCAAATATTAAGGTTGAAAGTCATCGTATTATTTATAGAATGTACCAAATTCCTAAAAATTTTGTGAATAAAATTTACGTTTCTTTTAATCTAAATGTTAATTAAATAGGCTTTGTTAATATGATGACTGATAAATTTAATCATGCCTGTTGCTGTTTTCTTTTAATTAGAAAAACGAACCCTTGGGGCATGTTTAATGAAGGATTGTAGATTTCCCACTCAAGCAGACACTGATCACAGAGAAAGTCATCAGCAAACATCATGTAGATTGGATCCTAATAGATAAGGCCAGATCAGATAAATAGTAAAAAATTTTGATAAAAAGAGATTGAAGAACAGTTCACTGAAGTGAGTTGATTAGTATTTATAGTACATCATGCCTAAAGAATGATGGGTGAAAAGATTGACCATTTGCTTTTCGGAGCTCTGTTTCCACAGCTTATCACAATGCCACTCCAGTGCTCTCAACACCTAGCCAGAGACTGTACAGTATCAAGGAAGCCTGCTAATGACCTGATTTTATAACTGCCTGTTTCCAGCCATGGAATGCCTGCCAATTGGTTCTGAGGTAACCTCCAATTTTCCACAAGCCTCTGATTATAACTTACTTTGTTTTTTTAAATCAATGTAAATTTGTATTTTATATATATCTGTAATGTTTATACAACTTAATTGTAAAATGCATCTTTTAACTTTTATTCCTTAAATTTAAAATTATTAATTCTTATAAAAATTCCATATTACTTTGATGCAGCAAATTTATCTTAATATTTTGTTGGTTTATTTGTAATGTTGACTTACTGAAACTGCCAATTATAAAACTCAAGGAGCAACTAACTTTAAATCCTCTCCCTCTTATTTTCTCCAGTTAACAATCATTTCAGGAGATTCATTTCCATTAAATTAATTAATAAAGAAAGCTAGTTTAGTTTTGTAGCTCTTATATTATAAATTTATTTTTAAATGATTGAAATTATTTTAAAAGTTAAGTATCTTATTATTATCTCCAACTTAAAATTTCCCTGTAATTAACTCTGAGAGAATAATATATTTTATTAAATCATTTAAGTAAAATCTATCACAATTTCTGTAAACCAAATATCTTAAAGAGAATCACCCAGTATCATAGCATTTTCATATCAACTACTAACAGTATATATTTCATACATATATTTTCATTTGTGTCAGTAAAATATTAAAATTGTGATGTACAAGTTATTATGCTATATGTTGTCAAACTTCACCAGGAGTGAGTTTGATATTTAATGCCCAGTCTGTCTATGTTAATTAAAAGACTGACTTATTTTGTAATCTTCGATGATGAATTACATGAAAGACTTAGAAAGTGTGGAAGACAATTTATTGTAAGTTTAGTTTTAATGCTTGTCTTTCCTTTTTATATTATACTTTATGATCCATTCTTTAATGGCCCAAGATTTCTGGGGACATTCTATTATGTCAGGGAGCTGATTATTTTAATCAGGAATTAATTTATTATGGGTCATTAGTGAGACACTATATATATATATATATATTGAACTGTATTCGAATATGTGTATTCGAAACACCGGTCTCTTAGGCAGAGAAGAACATACTCAGAGAGTATGTATGCCCAAACGATAGCTATAAAGTATATAACTAACGTTACATTTCCAGGACATAGCTTCTTCTCGGCTGTTGAGTTGAACACCATGTCCAAAGCGCTTTTTTTTTGTTTGTGTATAAACACGGGCACCAGCTATCTATTCAAGGATGAATAAATAACGCACTTTGAGCAATGGCCACTAACCCAACGCCTAAATCCACGACTAGCTCAGCTGTTTGTAATCACTAATAGATTATACTTAATTAGTGATTAAAAGAATTAATAAAAGAATTTGTTAAAAAGAATTGATAAAAAGAATTGACCGACAAATATAGTTTAATTTTAAAAATAATTTATTAACTAACATTTATTTACTAAACTTAAACATTTTATAATTCTAATAAAACACATGCATATTTTAAATTAACATCTCTAAATAGTTTAAACATTCCTATAGATTTAATAACAAAACACTCTAATTTAACTAATAAATATTGATATAATGACCACGCACATATTAACTCATGTACACACATAATAATGATAATAAAGGATGACATAGCATTTGAAATTTAATCACACACATCAATAGTTCATTTATGTATGATATAAAGTTCATATAATTAGACTCTTGAAAGATTTGTACGAATTAATGCAATGCAATGGCTATTACAGTATAAACGAAAATAAGCAAATGTTTTACCTAGGCTTTTTTGAATGTTGACATAGAATTCTGTTCTATGGAGGCTGCTTTCGGTGAGGATATTTCCATTATAAATGCTTACCAGCTGGCTGGGATTTTTCCTTGATGAGTTTCCTTATTTTCACGATTATTACTATTGGAGACAATTAGATACGGACGGAGATTTTTTACGATGTTAAGCTGACATTATTTCACGGGCAGATCTGCTGTTTTTTAGGACATCTGGGCTGGAGGTGAACGTGCATTCCAAAATATTCTCAGCACTGCATTTTGTTTCTTAACTGACTCAATTAATTTCCGAACTGCACACTCTCAATAACTTTGTGAAACTCATTCACTGTCTGATAAAAAAGTCTATTTATATCTGCAACATGTTGTCGAAATATTTCCGGTGATAATCATTTGATAAACATGTTTTGAAAGATTGCTTAATTAGTAATAGCCATGCAAAAATGTATTGTTTTATATTAATTAATGTCTAATAGCCATTGCCATGTTTTTAATGATAATCTTCTTTAACTTTCACATACATTTTATATATTTACAAATGTACATATATACGCACATATATTTTTAATACAATTTACTATTTAGTTTTAACATTATTTTTCCTATAATTAAAATTGAATGAAAAGAGATTTGTATGTTTTAACTTTTTCAAATTATATTTTTACGAATACTAACAAAAACTCTTTACTTCCTTTTATAACTCTTAGTTTCATTTCTCAAACCAAGACTCCCCCCTTTTGACTAATTAATTGTAGCTTTTTTATTTCAAAAACTAACGCTAGAAAACTATTTAATTCTTACCTTTTTCGAAAACAAGCTGCAATAAATTCTTTAACATTTAATTTTATGTTTTTCTTTTATGAACGATTACTTTAATAATAATTTTAGATAAAATTATATGTGCCTATATCAATATAGGTACATTACATCGCCCTTCCTTTTGAGAGTAAAATGCGTCATTTTTGACCATTTTATCTCTGACAACATTAAATCTTAATTTATTATTCTTTCTAAGTTTGCTTTTTGGTATCTTTTTCTTTCCATGCTAAGGGCAATCTCCAATTATGCTTTTCTTCCTTCTATGCTGGTAACATTGCTTACAATGTTCGTCCTGGATAATGACCATGAGGACAAACTAAATTTGTGGCACAAGGATATTTTGTAAATGAAGCTTCGGCTGCTGATTCTCTTGATCGGACTTTGTCTAAGAAAATGTGGCTGCAAATGGCAGGAATTTCAACTGTCCATTTTCGACTTATGCCCTGGAAAACAATTGCTGATTCTCTTGATCGGACTTTGACTAAGCAGCTGAATGGCAGGAATTTTCAACTGTCCATTTCTGACTTACGCTTTGGAAAACAAGGTACGACTTACTCTGGTTGTTGCCAGTGCACTTTTTAAAAGAGGAATGATCCCGACCAATCCATTGCGGGTACTAGAATTTATCCAGTCGAGAGCTTTAAACTTAATCCTTATCTAACATTTCAATACTACCCTCATCCCTTTAGATTCGAACCCTTATACGCTCCTAATACAACTTAGATTGACTTTCATTTATATTATTTTTAAATTCATTATGAACATTATTTAAATATTATTTATTTAATCTTACAATACTATTCTAAACTATCACGGACATCAATTTACATATTTATTTATATTACGATATTACTTTTAACCCATTACTTTAACTTATATATTAATGTGCGTGTACTCAGAAAAAAACTATTTTGCTTTATTATGAATATTTTATTTATTTTCTACAGATATATTATACTTATTTATTTAACTTGTTTTTATTTTATGTATTTCCGTTATTTTATTCATTTATTTAATTCTACAAATATTATTTCTAAATCCTTAATTTGACCCATTTATTTAACTTGATTTTATTGATTTTTATTTATTTGAACTGTTTATTTACGAACATTTCCTTAATTAATATGTGTGTGAAGAAAAAAAATCTTTTATTTTGCGAAGCCTCCATTATTATTATTTGATAAAACAATCCATCATTTTAAATAGCGAAATTCTAATTCAGGCTTTTCACCTACGTCAAAATAATTATATTAGACTCATAGTCCATTTCCGGTCCTTTTTGTTTATTTCCTTTACTATTCCGCCCGATTACTAACTTTTAAGCTATATCAGGCGGTTCCTTCTTTCTTTCTACTAATTTTATAATATAAATCATACTCCATATTCTCACTTCTATTTCTTGATTAAAATCCATTTTATCTCTTTCTCTTTCCATTTTGTCTGCCTTGTAAATTAGAAAACTTTTAAGCTTTACAGACCTCCGTATTTTTCCTAACCGTGAATATTTTTTCTTACGCTTTCTCTTTGTTTTAAATCTACGTCTACAGCGAATGCGAATGTTTACTTTAAACCTTTTATTTTTAATTCTTTGTAAAAACTCTTTTATGCTATTTTCTACCTTTTGATCTACATAAGTTTCTACTTTATCTGTCACAACGCTGTCTGATTCTAATTCAATTCCTACCTCTTTCGTGACCTCAACTTTCTTATTTTTTTTAATTAAATCTAACTCTATAACTTCTTGGTTCTTCTCTACCTTTACCATTATCTCACATCTTATTTCTCTTACTTCTGCTCTGAGTTCTTTAATTTCTGTTTTAACCTGACTAATTTCTGCCTTCAATTCTGCTTTGAGTTCTTCTTTAAGCTCTTGTTGGCTTTGCTCAAATTTCTGACACAATTCTTGTTGACTTTGTTTAATTTCTTGATGCATTTCTTTTATCAATTCTGCTTTGAATTCAGCTTTAAGCTCCTGTTGGCTTTGTTCAAATTTCTGACACAATTCTTCTTTAAACTCTTGCATCATATTCATTATCATTTTCATCATCATTCGCATCTCAGATACTTCTTCTTTCTCTTTTTCCACTAACTGGGGATTTTTAAAATATATTGGGCTTTCTTTCGGATCCATTTTCGAAAATTTCAATTTTAAAGTACTAGCGCTTATGTTAAACTAAATTTAAATATGACTTATTTATTTATTTTTTTATTAAGACGGAAACTCACGTTAACTCCAGCCTTTTAGTCCTTTTCTCTACCCGATCTTAATGCTTTAACTCTGCCCATAACACCCAATTGACTCTGATTTGATAGCATATATGTCAAAATCTCTTCATTTCGAAAAAAAAATTTTCGGTCAATTCTTTTTTTTTTAAAATTAAACACTTTCACATACGTAATTTAACTTTTGAGATTTTTATTTTCAACAAGAACAAAGTATTTAATTAACTGTCATTTATGACAAGTTCGCCCCATGTTGGGTAAAGCAATTGAACTGTATTCGAATATGTGTATTCGAAACACCGGTCTCTTAGGCAGAGAAGAACATACTCGGAGAGTATGTATGCGCAAACGATAGCTATAAAGTATATAACTAACGTTACATTTCCAGGACATAGCTTCTTCTCGGCTGTTGAGTTGAACACCACGTCCAAAGTGTTTTTTTTTTGTTTGTGTATAAACACGGGTGCCAGCTATCTATTCAAGGATGAATAAATAATGCACTTTGAGCAATGGCCACTAACCCAACGCCTAAATCCATGACTAGCTCAGATGTTTGTAATCACTAATAGATTATACTTAATTAGTGATTAAAAGAATTAATAAAAGAATTTGTTAAAAAGAATTGATAAAAAGAATTGACCGACAAATATAGTTTAATTTTAAAGATAATTTATTAACTAACATTTATTTACTAAACTTAAACATTTTACAATTCTAATAAAACACATGCATATTTTAAATTAACATCTCTAAATAGTTTGAACATTCCTATAGATTTAATAACAAAACACTCTAATTTAACTAATAAATATTGATATAATGACCACGCACATATTAACTCATGTACACATATAATAATGATAATAAAGGATGACATAGCATTTGAAATTTAATCACACACATCAATAGTTCATTTATGTATGATATAAAGTTCATATAATTAGACTCTTAAAAGATTCGTATGAATTAATGCAATGCAATGGCTATTACAGTATAAACGAAAATAAGCAAATGTTTTACCTAGGCCTTTTTTAATGTTGACGTAGAATTCTGTTCTTTGGAGGCTGCTTTTGGGGAGGATATTTCCATTATAAATGCTTACCAGCTGGCTGGGATTTTTCCTTGATGAGTTTCCTTATTTTCACGATTATTACTATTGGAGACAATTGGATACGGACGGAGATTTTCTATGATGTTAAGCTGACATTATTTCACGGGAAGATCTGCTGTTTTCTAGAACATCTGGGCTGGAGGTGAATGTGCATTCCAAAATATTCTCAGCACTGCATTTTGTTTCTTAACTGACTCAATTAATTTCCGAACTGCACTCTCTCAATAACTTTGTAAAACTCATTCACTGTCTGATAAAAAAGTCTATTTACATCTGCAACGTGTTGTCGAAATATTTCCGGTGATAATCATTTGATAAACATGTTTTGAAAGATTGCTTAATTAGTAATAGCCATGCAAAAATGTATTGTTTTATATTAATTAATATCTAATAGCCATTGCCGTGTTTTTAATGATAATCTTCTTTAACTTTCACATACATTTTATATATTTACAAATGTACATATATACACACATATATTTTAAATACAATTTACTATTTAGTTTTAACATTATTTTTTCTTTAATTAAATTATATTTTTACGAATACTAACAAAAACTCTTTACTTCCTTTTATAACTCTTAGTTTCATTTCTCAAACCAAGACTCCCCCTCCCCCCTTTGACTAATTAATTGTAGCTTTTTTATTTCAAAAACTAACATTAAAAAACTATTTAATTCTTATTTTTTTCTAAAACAAGCTGCAATAAATTCTTCAACATTTAATTTTATGTTTTTCTTTTATGAACGATTACTTTAATAATAATTTTAGATAAAATTATATGTGCCTATATCAATATAGGTACAATATATATGTCTAGGGCATTATGTAATTTATAGTTACAACCATTTGTTTATTATTCTTGCTTTGCTACATACCTCTCAGGACCTTCGGAAGTTTAAATATGACCAGTCCAATCCTTGATTTTCTCTTAATAGTAGACATATTTCCTACTAGGGTTCCTGTTCCAGGCATTGCCTTTAAAATGTGTATGGGAAGTCCAGCACATCAAATCTATTATTATTATTATTATTATTATTATTATTATTATTATTATTATTATTATTATTATTATTATTATTATTATTATTATTATTATTATTATTATTATTATTATTATTATTATTATTATTATTATTATTATTATTATTATTATTATTATTATTATTATTATTATTATTATTATTATTATTATTATTATTATTATTATTATTATTTAGAGACATGTTTTGGCTGGAAGGCCAACATTTCTCTGATCATCTACCTGTAGCTAAGCCACCCAGAGGATCATAACAGACCTCATTCATTCTTTGTTGTAATCTATAATATCATACCGCCTTTATCATTCCATATATATATATACAAACCTGAAATGCTCTCTGCTGTGATGGCACATCTTTCACCAACCAACCCAATTAATTAGTTAAATCGGACTATATAATTATTATTTATTTAAGATGAACTATTTTGCTTTTCCATGCTCAATACATACAGCTGATTTAAATATAAAAGTGTTTTAAATGCATGTCGCTCATGTCTTGTTATCTATTTATATATATATATATAATAGATATATTTGTAATCTCTTAAAGAGGGCTAATGATATTTTATTGCTGATTGGTTCTTGGCAGACCAATTAACACATTTTTACTTTTAGCTGCATCAAAACCTACTTTATGTATGAATTGGATTGCAATTACCTACTAAATTGAAATGTTCAAATATTTCTTTAATTTAAAAATTATTTAATGTACTTAATGAGTCTTTAAAGTTTGTAATTGTAATTTCAAGAAGTATAACCTAGTTATATAAACAAAACTCAACTTATTTTGTATTGCCAATCACTCAATTTCTTAATAAATTTCTGTAATATTATTACTTTAAATTAGCTTAGTTTATCATTACTCTGAATCTCTAATATTAATTATATCCTAGTTATTTATAATATTTCTTTGATTTAAATTCAATTTTTTGTAATGTTGTCATAAAGGATTATAATTGTTACAGTTCAAACCATTAGTAGTCGATATCAAATCACTTCTGTACCATTCTGCAATCGTCAGAATTCATCAAATCTTTATTTTCTTATATAAACCCTTTATTATTTTGAGTCTCTTTGTGAACCATGACCTCCAGCTGGAACGAAATAAAACCAAGGACTGCTAGTATCAGCACAAACGTTATCCATTAGTCAGAGAGGTGAGAGTTCAGGCAAATAGGTTAGGATTCATCATGGCCCTGACATCTGTATCTTGTGCATGGTTGGATTCAAGGTACTTTTGCTTGGATTATTGGTCTTGTTGAATGAATAAACGATTTTGACTGGCACAGTGTTATTATTGATCTCCTTACCTCCACAGAATGTACTTTTACAGAATTCAGAACTAAACATATTACATATTTTGCACATTATGATTTAAAATGTTATTATTTATTTAAACAATGTTAATCATTATTCAGAATATGGCACAACAAAATCATACTGCCATATAATTAAGTATATTTCTTATTGCCACATATTGTTCAGATTATACCATGTTTATAATATGCTACAGGAGATATGAAAAGTGAGAAATAAAAGAATTATATTATTATTATTATTATTATTATTATTATTATTATTATTATTATTATTATTATTATTATTATTATTATTATTATTATTATTATTATTATTATTATTATTATTATTATTATTATTATTAGTGACTAGACTATTAAGTAGTAAATGTTGTACCATATGTTAGTTAGATTAAGTATAGGAATATTATTTCTTCTTCTTCTTATTGTTTAGGTGTAGTTAGGAATGATACAAAATCCCTTATCATACTTGGTTACAGGAGATTGTAAATTAATTAGATATCTTATTTAAAGAACCTGAGAAAATTATATTTTAATAACATAATTATTATTTATTTATTCATATTATATTTGATTATTTGTAATATTTTTTTAAGTCTTAAGAATATTATAAATTATATTTCTATTATTTGAAATAAAAGGATATGCCATTGAAATTGCATCTTTCGGGATATATGCTCAATGTAGTCCTACAACTACTTTACTTTTCATTATATGTCTCATGATTATTATTATATTATTTATTGATTTAAATCGAACCATATATTTATTATTATCAATTTGAGCTAGTCTAGTGGTATAAATTATCGTAAGATATTCGTAATATTTATTTTACTTTTGTGAGGATGAAAGTTTTAGGCCGGTGCATTTATTTTATTTGATTCATGTTTATTTTTACTCGATGGTGAGGGTACAATATATATATATATTACTATTTTAAATATATATGATACATTTATTAGGAAAATTAATCTAACTTATTTTATTTATCTTCTTATTTTTAAAATAAGGTTATTTAAAAATTATGTGACAAAAAAATTACATAGCTAAATCTATGAAAGACTTTGGAATGTGAAATTTAATGATACACATTGACTGAGAAGTTTAGCACAGAATATTCGAAAGTTTGATAAGCATTTGTCAGATGAGAATAAAACAGAATATAGCTTTTTAAAAAACCATCAATAAAACAAACAACTGCTATAAGGATTATATTTTAAAATTAGATTCTGTAAAAAGCAATGAATGGAAGAGTAGAATTATTATGGCCTTAGATTGTGATGGGTCTCAGTAATTATCTCCCTCACCAAAAAAAGATCTGACTATAAAAATAAATATTATGTAGGTCATCATTACCAAATAATTATAAAATAGTATTTTATCGAGAACTCATCAGAAAAACTTTCATAAAATAGTAAGTGTCAGCATTCTATTATCCGAATTTAACAAGAAACTACTACTCTATTTTTAACTGAAAAAAAAACAACAACAACAAAAAAAACCAAAAAAAAACCAAACACTCAATTCATTTCATTATTATAAAACTTCCTGAACTATATTTAAAATGATTAGTTTATTCTTAATTTATGAATATATTATCTTCAGACAATATGTTCTGGATTACTTATGAAATAGAAGCATATAGCTACACCTATTATATTGCTGTCATATCTATCTATCTATCTATCTATCTATCTATCTATCTATCTATCTATCTATCTATCTATCTATCTATCTATCTATCTATCTATCTATCTATCTATCTATCTATCTATCTATCTATCTATCTATCTATCTATCTATCTATCTATCTATCTATCTATCTATCTATCTATCTATCTATCTATCTATCTATCTATCTATCTATCTATCTATCTCTCTATCTATCTATCTATCTATCTATCCATCCATCCATCCATCCATCCATCCATCCATCCATCCATCCATCCATCCATCCATCCATCCATCCATCCATCCATCCATCTATCTATCTATCTATCTATCTATCTATCTATCTATCTATCTATCTATCTATCTATCTATCTATCTATCTATCTATCTATCTACCTACCTACCTACCTACCTACCTACCTACCTACCTACCTACCTACCTACCTACCTATCTATATATCTATCTATCTATCTATCTATCTATCTATCTATCTATCTATCTATCTATCTATCTATCTATCTATCTATCTATCTATCTATCTATCTATCTATCTATCTATCTATTTATCTATCTATCTATCTATCTATCTATCTATCTATCTATCTATCTATCTATCTATCTATCTATCTATCTATCTATCTATCTCTCTATCTAAAGGCAAAACCATAAAACAATACAATACTAGATTAAATCCAAAATTTTACCAAAATCCTTACACAATCATGGTTTCATCTACTACAAATAGACCTTGGTCTACTTGTAGTAGATGAAACCATGGTTGTGTAAAGATTGTGGTAAAATTTTGGATTTAATCTAGTATTGTATTGTTTTATGGTTTTGCATTTTTATTTTTGCTAGTATAGTGTTAGGCAGTTTTGGTTTTATATATATATATATAGTAATCTTCCCATTAGAGGCCAATGAAATGATATACATTTATTATTTCCTATACTAGCTCAACGATGAACAATAAAATATAAACAACAATATAATATGAAACTATCTATCTAAACTGAAATGTATGAGACATAAAGACATAAGATAGCCTTCAGTGATAGTCACAACATAGAGATTTTAACATTGAGAAGTATATAAAATATACTACACAGTGACTTCACTATTGCAGAAATTCTCCAGCTACTATTCTATTATAATCAATAGAAAAATCCCTACAATAAGCAATGACAAACATAATATTTCCTTTGAAATAATTACTTAACTATTTTTCTATAATTTAAGATACTATAAAAATAATATTAAAACAGAGACTAATTTAGCTGAAATAATTAATGCTATCCAATGGATATCACAGGAATCCTGATTATTTTTTTCTAAAATATAATAACAATTATATTTGTAGTTAAGTAATTGAATCACAAAAGGGATTTTTTTAAGATCCAACCACTTAAGTAATAATCACACTTACAATTACAAACGTAAACTAAACTTCGTATTTGAAAATTAATCTAACGATAATAAGAATACATTAAGATTAACGATCATAATTTCCTTACTTACTTTGACTTAAATAATTTAATTAATCTTTCTAATATTTATTCTCATACTTATATAAATAACCATCATAAAGTAGAACAATCATTTTGTTATAATCGAAAGCTTTATTATACAATCATTACCTTCTATCATCTCACTCAATTAAATACATTTATTAATTAGCATTTACCCATTTGAATGATAACTTTCAAAAATACAAACATTATAATATATGTTATTATTAACTTGTATTTTAGAATAATATATTTTAAAATTTATTCTATAAAACAAATTTTAACTAGATTTAAAAATAAAAATGTGATTCTTAAGAATAATATCAATTTCTGTTAAATGCTCTACACTTGTGATAATATTTAATTGCAATTTTCAAATAAGTTTTCAATAATTTTCATATTTAATAAAAATATAAATCAATACAATATTACTTTAATACAATTATAATTTAAAAGTAATAAATAATTAATTTATCAAGTATACATTTTTTACATCTAATTTCTTAAATAACATATTCTATAAGTATATTTTATGTAATGATTGTATGTGGATTATATGCTTTATGAATATGAATAGAAATGACTCTAGACCGAAATAAAGCGACTACTTCAAATTTTAAATTAAAATACTATTTTTTAAATAATTGTAACAATTAATAACAAACAATTATAAATTCATTAATTTTAAAGATTGAAAAGACTGTTAATTCATTATCTAAAATTTATCTTTCTCTGTTTGGAAAGGTTGCACTCCTTAATTCTGTGATTTTACCAAAAATTATTTATTATCTAGCTGGTTTTTCACCAACAATTTGTTTCATACACAAGGTTGAATCTCTATGTAGAAAGCTGTGCTGGGAACGAAGACACCAGCAATAAGTCTTAATATTTTGCAAAAACCAAGATATCTTAATGGTTTAGGACTGCACTCGATTAAAATTTTTCTGATACAGAGGATTTACAATATCCTTGTTAAAATTTTCAAAGATAATGCAAACATAGAAGTCCCTTACCTTTTGAAAAAATAATCCCCACTGATCGTCCACCCCCTCATAAAAAATATCTGGATGCATCAACTATTGTCTTTAATAGTATCAAAAGCTCTAGCTCCATGTTTGATAAAAAAATATCATACTGGAGTTCTTATCAATTAGTTCACTGTGGTAAATCTAGGACAGATAATCTTCTCCCAGTTGCATTTTTTGGTTAAGGTCAACCTTGGAGCCTTGTCTACTGGGATGTTTCTTTGTAATCAGAGGGGACACAACATTGATACAGTGTGTATTCTATGTAGAAGATTTGACGAGTCCATTGAACACATACTCTATCAATGTGAATGGTGGACTCGGTTATGGAATATTGCCCTACAGAGGATTACAGGATACAATTCTTCAAATGTTTATCTTAATGATGCATTCAAAAGTAGAAATTTTGGCTACATCCGCATAGCCTCTTTCATAAATTTTATCATATGTAAGGTATTATTTGATAGAGAGTTGGCCGGTCCTATTGAGGACATTTTCTTAAAGTTATTATATAAAGCTAAAGAAAGTGATCTAAGAACATGCCTGCCTAGTCTTGCTGAGTAAACATGGAGTCAATTCAATATTTAGCAATGACCATGTATATTATTTATTCATGACAATTAAACTTTACACACCATGGGATTTATATGCCAAATTAGATCACCCCTGATAAGTAACATAAAATAAATTTTACTTTTAATCCTGTATTCATCATCTAATTTAAAAACTAATTAGTCTTTAATGTATCAGACATGATTGTAAACATGAACTCTATATTACCATGTATATTTTACTTTTTGTGCAAATAAAGATTATTTTGAAAAAAAAAAACAATTATAAATATCATATTGTTTTAAAATAAATTTATTAAACATAGTAACATAGTAATATACAGTTAAACTTTATAAAAAATTACATAGCATTCAGAATGAAACTGGTCAATGCAGAAAAAAAGATATCTTAATAAGACTAAGAGGAAAACGAAACTTTCACCCAAGTATCATCATGTAGACTCATAGATGAAAGCAGAGAGTCTCGCTACTTCACTAAATTACTATTTAAATAATTATAAATTTACAATAAAATTATTTTTAATAACAATAAATAAAAAGAAACATCATTCCTGTCATTCAAACATTTCCCTTATATATTTATTAATAATAAGTTCATTATTTTACTATCTTGTATGCTTTTCTTAATGTTATTAACTAATTTTACCATCCATGAATTCATATTAAGGGATAATTTCTTGGTCATTCTTCACATAGTTACATTCACACATAAAATTTATATGAAAATATGTTAATATAATTCACTAACAAAATTATTTATGTGTTGTAATCATAAAATAATACAAATAATGCATTTAAATAGATAATGGAATCAAGAATTCTGTCTCATAAAATTATCATTCATTTTTATGCACTCTTCATCTCTCTCACTCACATTTTCACTTTTATTTTGATCTCATGCATCCTTTTTTAAACAATAAGTCATTCAGATTTTGATTGAATACAAGAATATTTGTTTTACATATGGTGTTACTATTTCTGATATCAATCTGACAAAACTTAGGAAGAAAAAAACTATAAAACTTATAAAGAATAACTAGACAACTTGCAATGTCTAATTATATATCCCTACAACATTAAATCTTTGTATCAAAATACAGAAATAAAGGTCTCCTCTCTTTATGACATGTTATAATTTGGAAGGTACTCACTTTTTCTTAATGATTTTATCCCAATATATCCTGGCTTATTCATCAATATCTTATGAGATATAACACTCATGTTTTCTCGGAAAATCATCTCATCCTCTTATAATAAATATATGACACAGATCAATCCCATTAAAATATCAGTTTTTCAGGATGATATTTTATCCTATCCTGGAATTTCAATGTATTCTTCTATACTATATACCTTCAGCATCTACAACTATTAATTGCCTCTTGTCGAATAGTATAATCCCATCTCTCTATCATGTATTCATCTATCTAAATTATAGATCGCATTACAAAACAAATAGTTTACCATAACATATGTCAATATTATACTTTTTCCAATATAAAAATCATGATCATAATTACTTTTTCACACTAACTTTAATTTTGTTTTATGTTTTAATATATCACATTATATTCTTATGATATATTTATTTTTATTTTCATAGAATCCCATTTATTTGATTCACTATTAATATTTCAATATACACATTAAATATACTTTATTATATTAAATCACTAAATTTATTTAAAACAATCTTACCACAATCAAATTTTAAATCTTCATACGTATTAAAACATAATTATTTCATTTATTTGTTATCTTAACAAATAATATTATATTTAACATAAAAATATTACCAATAAAATCAAGAATAAAAAAATTTTTTTTCTCTCTCTCTCTCTTTTTTTTTTTTTTTTTTAAAAAAAGAGAATTTATTCCACCTCCTGGTTCAGCATCACCATCAAAGTTCTTCACAAGTTCTTAATTTCTCCTCTCCCCTTTTGCTAATAACACATATAATCTTAAATAAACATTAAAAAAAAAATAATCATAATAATTTTCTAAAAGTTTCGGAGCTCGTTGTACCTTTATTTACTTTCTAGATCTTGACATGTTTAAAATTAAATGCACATAAATATATTCTGGAACAACATAATAATGAAATAGTTTAATGAATATTCAAAATAATTTTAATATTAATTTTACCATGCTAAAAACTTTAAAATACAAAACGTCAGTTTATAAGTAAGCTTCACTTCAATTATTTCTTTCATTATTATATAATGCATAAACAACATTTGTGGGGATTAATAATATTTAAGTGTGCAAGAAATACATTTTAAAAAAAAATTGATTATCTATTAATTTATTTATTTTATGATATAAAAGTATAATATAACATTTATACTTAAAGATAAGCTTAAAAAATTAGGTATGATCATCAGATTTATATATTAAACATTTAAAATACCGACACGCGCATGTATACATTTTTAAAGGTTATTCTAACACAAACATTAATTCATTATATAACGTATATTTTATTAATATCTAAAGCAATTATTATTATTTATTTTAGTTTGTAAATGAACATTATTATTTTTAAATTTGAATTCTTATTTTTTTAAAACTTAATATCAATAATTCATTCATGCACAATAGTTTAATAGCCGTATCCACATTTGAACCCTGAAATATTATTGTTTAATCATAGATATTTACGAGTAGTATTACATATAACATAGTATTGAATTCTGCAATGGTGCTGAACTGGATTTTATTTTATCATGTTTCAAATACTCACATATATAATTTAAAAAATAAATATGTTACATGTTAATGCTTACATAAAATATATGAATTAATTTGTACATTACATGCATGTGTAATATATTTATATGCATGTTATAAGAAAATACATAATTATTGGCTAAATTTGAATTCATATATCCTTAGTCAAATTAAATGCTGTTTGAATGCTATAAATTTACCATTTACTCCACATAGCTCTGATGTTTGTATTCCTCATATGGGCTTTAGCTGGATACTCTCTCTGCATAAGGCTTTTTTGTTTGTTTTTACCAAACGTACATTTACAATATATAAATATTAATAAATATATTTATTTTTATATATAATCAAAATCACCTCAAATTGAAAACTCAACCAGATTAGCCAAAAATATAAACTCTAAAACACAGCCCATTGTCTTACTGTTGCAAGCAGACTTCTCGTGTATAAAGAACTACAAAATAATATATTTAAACTAAACGATATCCACAATTTCATTACTTATTCTGGGTGATTTTATTTTTCTTTGTACATAAGAAAAAAATAAAAAAAAGAATTAAAAGATCTTTATTATTAAAAGCTTATGATTCTGAAGGAACTAACTTATTTAAGAGCTTTTTTTAATATTAAAGGTGTATGGATTGTAAGTAGAATTGTGGGTAATATTTAGTTTCAATATGTTATTTTCTAGTTCTTTGCACTTGTGAAGTCTGCTTGTAGCAGTGAGACTAATGGTTGTGTTTTAGAGTTTATATTTTTTGGCTAGTCTGGTTGAGTTGTGAATTTGGGGGATTGTGATTATTTTTTTGATTAGTTTAGCTTTAGCTTTTAATACATAATGTATATTCTATATCCATCTCTGCATATTATCACAGACAATTATGGTCACATAAATATTATTTAAGAAATTTAAATTACAGTAAGCAAACATAACACAGATTCTAATCAGCTAAATGTCTTTTGTAAACATCAATCGTAAACACGTTAAGAACAACTCTGATTAATCATCATTATCTAAATAATTACTAAATGCATTGATCATCATTAAGCTTTTGGCAATATTTTATAAAATAGCACATAAATCAGTGTTGCATCTATTTTAAAATAAATAAACTGAGGTGTATAAATTATTAATACACTATATGTATAATTTTCTAAAAATATATAACAGAGATATGTAATTTTTTTAAAAATACTTTATGAATGTTTTTCAATTGTCAAAGTGACTTAATTGTTTTATAAATATTTGAATGAAATAAATATATTGTATAAAAGATGAAATCCATTTTTAAAACTTTTAATTAATAAATTCAAGTTTACTCTAGTTGAATTAATACGATAGACACATCCAAACATTATTAGTTCTAATAGGTTACCAACCAATTCCTAAGCTTTCTTCCTCTTTTTTTAATCTTTGGGCCGTAACAAAATGCTTAATTACTCTGATAATATTACTAGCTATCAATTTCATTAAATAATTCCAATTAATATATGTATATTCATTTATTCTTTATCTAATATTTTTCTAATCTAGATTATATCCTAATTAACAATAATTTCTTTTTTATGTAACTTGAGAATTATGAACAATTTCTGTGGGCTGTACTAGTGTTTCTTGTTAAAAAACTAAATAAATAATGACGTGAATTGTTAAGCGTTGGTGGCCTAGTGGTTAGCATAGCTGCCTTCTAAGAAGCTGCCCAGGTTCTCTTCCTGGTCAATGCATTTGACACATGCAAAATAATAATAATAATAATAATAATAATAATAATAATAATAATAATAATAATAATAATAATAATAATAATAATAATAATAATAATAATAATAATAATAATAATAATAATAATAATAATAATAATAATGACGTGAATTCAATCACCATAACTTTCTCATATCATTTTAAAACTTATAACTAACATTATTATAATAAAATTACTTCATTAAATACATTTAAAGTCATCAAATCTACCCTAGACATAAAATAATTGAAAAAAAAAAGTTAATTCTAAAATTTAAATAAAACTCAGAAAGTCTATATATTCAAAATTATTTTTATATGATTGATTACCTAGGAGTATGAAAGTACAGCAATTCTGATTATTGATCATTCAGCAGGCTTCCATTGCAAATTGTAATTATGGTTCAAATATCCATTTTCTTTTATATACATTAATTTTAGAGCTCAATTTATATGAAGTTCATGGGTTCAATATCCCAGCTGGATTTACAGCCATTATATCAATAACTTTGCAAAAATCAGGTTTTCCAAATTTTTTAAAGATTTATTTTATCTCAAACAATTTCTATTAATAGTAGGTAACTTATAATTGACTGGCTTCTAGTTAATTAGATGTTCCTAAGATTATTATTACTGAACTATATCCAGAATGGAATTTCCAGGAAAATTAGCTATTCATATGAAAGCTTCTTGGTGCACTTAAGCAGGTTTATACTTGTAACATAATAGGTTGCCACTACTTTTATGGAAACTAGCAAAAAAATAAGAATAAGACAAATTTATTTTTGCTACCAGACTATTTATACTTAATTTTTGCCTAAAAGAATGTTAATTTTTTATTATTAAACAAAAGTTTTGGTATTAGCATTCTATTTCTGGAAAAAAAAAGCAAGATTTTTCAGCAAAAGAAATAACAAAATGTAATTAGAATGCACATCACAAGATTACAATCATAATATTGAGATTAATCACTTTTTTAATAAGATAATATATCATAATATACATTTTTTATTTATCTAAATTTTAATTATTTTATGTTAAATCTTAATGAAATAAATGAGAGAGTGCAAATCTCTCAAGCGCTTATGACTACAACCAGCCAATCAAATCTTAAGCACTGGGACAGAGAATTTTAATAAGAAAAGAGCGGTTCCACTCTCTTCTTTACTTGTCTTAATATATATCCAAGCCAGTCCAAAGTACTTATATTTGAAAGCGTGAATCTTAAATATCATCACACTTAATTAACTGAAATCAAATTATAAACATACAGCGTGAAATCTTTTGATTTACTACGCAGTAGTTTTTCGATGTTATAAATTTGCAGCAATATATATAAATAATAATATTTGTATAAAGTGCATTTATTTCAATATCGACTGTGCTTTATAAAAATATTATTTGTTAAATCTTAATGAAATTGAATACATCCTCTCTATTTTTAGTTCAGCTTTAATACACCTGGGTCTTGTTTTATGCAGTAGATAGGTTTCACAGAAAACCCATATTAAAAAAAATCGCACAAAAATAGACTTAACTTACCTTGAAAAATGGGAGATAGGTTCTGTATTTTTCAGAGTTTGCATAAAAGCAAAGCAACAAACAAAAATTACTTTAAAATTAGCATTAAAAAAATAAGCAAATAAAGTATGACTAATAAAAAATTTCAAATATTTGAAAAAAAAAATACAAGACAAACTTTTTTTACTTTTTTTTATTAACTACAGTATTTAATTTTACATTTTTCATACATATTTTAATTATTACTGCTAGTGTTTGTTTGTAAACTGATAAAAATCAGATTCAATGTGATGTGATGTATTGTGGCTTCTCCTTAAACAAAGTCAAGAATCTCTCAGAAATTATGCCCAGAGAAACCTGTTAGCCACTTTATTTTTATTTGTGATATGATGTACAACTAGTGTCATTTTTAGTCTTGTGCTGTGTTAATGGTTTTCTGTTTCTATATTAAAAAAATGAGATTATAATCAAAACAAAAAGATTATACATTATCATTAGAAAGATTATTTTCAGTTTATAAAATCTTCGTTTTTTATTTTAAAAATCTAAAAGATTATTTATTTCTGTTATATATAACAAAATATGTTTTAGAAGTTTAAATTTTTTGAATATTTATTGCAATATTTTTATATGTAAGTATAAATCTATTATTATTATTTACTCATTAGTATAAATTGGTTATTTATATATAGCTTCAAGCCATATTCACATTAGCTGCTAATATAACATTATATTTTTGAGATAAAAAAAAGTATTTCAAGTCAAAATAGGTTATTAATAATTTAAATTTCATGATATCTAATAAATATAGTGAAATATGAAAGATATTAAGAAAAAACATGAATCACATAACTTCAAAATTGTATTAAAATAATCTGCATAAAACGAGACCCAGGTGTATATTAAAACCTTTAAAAAGAAAGCTTTATTTTTTCCTATTTCATAAAGGAGTAATCTATTTTTTTTTGTTAAGAGAAATTTATTATATGATACAAAACAATATACAAATTTGTTATTACATCCCAATACAATATAACATAAATTGATACATCTTGTTATATTATGTTTTTAGATGTGAATAACACAGTTTTAACACATTTATTTCTGTGTATTTAAATGCTTTCCCAGTGGTTTAATTCTGTAGACTTAGCAATCATCTTCTTTATTTGAAGTTTTTCCAAGTAACATTTACTAAATAATCTGGAGCTATTAAATTGTCTCTTTGTTTGACTTTTTCTACAATATTCCTTAGTTTCATTCCTTGAGGATTTACCAATTTCCCGAAAGTGATTTTACATTGTATGTACGCAAAGTACATAAAACTGTAAGCCTTATTTCTGCATACATGCCTTGTTTGATGCATCTTTTAATGAGTATATATTGCCCAAATGAATTTTGATTTTAAAAGATTTTTTTTCTCATAATTTTTTTAACCCTTTCATAGAAGTCTCCAGTCATAGATGGACTCGACTTCAAATTGATTGAAAACTGTCAGTTTTTATGTTACCACAGTGAATTTATGGTCATTTTAAAGCTTAAAGAAGAACAGTATGCTGCTGCCCTCTCTAGAATTATTTTGTAAGTAAAAAATCAATAATATTCAAATTTAAGTTTTAAGAATAAAAGAAGGCAGTATTGCCTAGGTGCTAATTGGTTGTTGCTCATACTGGACAAAAGAAAGCACTTGTCAATAATTTTCATTGCTTGAACTTCTTTGTTTTGAATTTTAAAATAAAAATGAAAGTTTTAGAGCATTTTAAAAGTATTTTTTTGACATATTATAAATTATTTAGATAAAATGTGCTGAAAATAAAATTATTTTAGAAAAGTAGTTAAGATTTTAGTAAAAATTATTTACTTTTACACAACATAAAATTGAGAAAAATAATCAAAGACATCTGCAGCACTTTCTAATTTGTTACGAACTTTCTTTTTAGATCTTCCAATATTGAATATTTTTGTAATTATAAATAAAAATTTATTTTTGAAAAAACTTTTGTTCACTTTCATAATCTGATAAATTATTAATATACTTTTTACAAATGAAACTAAAATGAATATATTATTAAAAGATGAATATATTTTTATTGCTGATTCTGTAATTGACCAATCAAACATTTAAAATTTTAATTCACTCATCCAACTTGAGTTTCTACACTGATTAAAACCTATTTTATCTTAAAATTAAATAAAATTATTTATAACTAAAAATATATGTATATTTTGTTCATTTTGTAAACTGAAAATAATCTTTATGACATAGAATGGATGTAACATCTTTGTTTTGAAAGCAGTCTCATTTTTTTAATATTTACAGAAACAAAATGTGAACATTTAAAATTTATTTCGGTAGTAAACAAAAATATCTATTAAAGGAAGTCAAATTTGTTATTTTTGGGTAAGTAATAATCATTTTAGCATATATTTATAAACTGAAAATAATCTTTCAAGAACATGATATAACATCTTTATTTTGATTATGGTGCCATTTATTTAATATTTACAAAAACAAAATGTGAACATTTAAATTTATTTCAGTAATAGACCAAAATATCTATCAAATGAAGTCTAATTTATTATTTTCTGAAAAGAAATAATCATTTTATCATATATTTTATGCTAATGTGTGAGACAAAGAAAAACATCAGAAATGCTGAAATATAAGAGGTGTGACACTGCATTTTGTAATGGTTAATACATATAATTTTACTTTAAATCAATATCATTAGATATTTCTACAGTAAGTTAATATATGTACTCTTAATGTATATATTCCAATTAGTATGGGTACATAATTATATATGTATAATAAATCAGAAACTACAGTTTCCATTTTAATGTATTTGACAGTTTTTAATTTTATTGTTAAACAATAGTTTTAAAAAAGAAAGCTAAAGATGAAAATTTTCAATAATTGTAGTAAGTTATTTTCTTTAGCTTTTTGCAGTTGTTTTAATAATAAAAGTAACTTTTTTTAAACAATTGTTTTAAAATAAAACAAAACATTTTAAATAGTAAACTCAGTTACTGATTTATTATACATATATAATTATGCACACATACTAAATATATATATATTAAGTGTTTAAAATGGTTTTACAATGTTATTAAATTGAAGAAAAAAATTAAATTGACTTTTGGCCTAATTATTTAAAACAAATAAAAATTCTAGAATTATTGTTAACTGCAATACATGAGGTTATTAAATATTTTTTATATTTTTTCATTCTCTGTTACATATCTGTCAAACTATTTGACATACTAAAATGTAAGTATTTCAAATGGATTAGAATGTCATAACTTAGTTATATATCAATTTTCAAGCAATTCTATTGAATTTAAATAGATTAAACTTCAATTTTCAAATTTCATTCTAACTTGAAAAAGATCAAAAGTTAACAAACATGCAAATCAATTTTCTAAAATCAATAAAAGCATTTAATAAAAAAATTATTAAAACATAACAATTTTAAAAAAGAATAAATATTCACACAAATTTGCGTATAAAAAAGTCTAAATAACATAATACCATGACTGCATGTAGATGCTCTCAAAGTATATATATATATATAACAATCTAAATTTAAACAAATTATATATATATATATATATATAATTATTGGGAATTTGAGCACAGACTTCCAAGCTCCCTTCAATTATCCACTCTATCTCTTACAAGTGATACACCTTCCTTTAAAAAAGTTTTTTTTCACATAATTGTTTTTTGCTGCTATGCAAATACAAGTTTTTTTAAATGCAAAATGTTTTATATATAAGCTAAAACAATAACTAAAGTATACTAGGTTTTATGTGAATAAACTGGCCTCATTCATCTTTAATGATAATAGGAAACTCAAAATATCTCAGGCAAAGCAATCTGTGATAGGCAGAACCATTTACAATTATTTTGCAAACCACAAAAATAAGATTGTGACTAAGTGAAACATTTTAATCAAAATATGGATGTGTTATGAGTTTTAAAATTTATGTGTTTTTTTCTTTCATTAAATGCTCCTAACATATTTTATTTATTGCACTGTTATTGAAATAAATGTTTAATATAAAATTATAATAGTTTTGCTGTTGACTTCAGAAAAAGTTAAGATTCCAGACAGCTTAATCATTTGCACTTTGTCTTTTAGGTCAACAGATTTGTATGTGTATTCAATTTTATGTTCATTTTTATAATTGTATTGTTGAGAAAAAAGTTATTTTTTACTTTAAGTCTCCAATTTTTACATTTTTTTATTGTAGATATAAATTTAATAAAGAAATTAGTCTAAAAAAGTAAAATATTGATTTTGTAAATAAACAAAAGTGACACATAAACAGAAATCAATAGAAGTAAATTACAAAAGGCTTCATAAGTATGCTTAGAAATTAATAATCAATGATTATTACAAAAAATAATATTTTTTAAATGTATCTTACTAAAGCATAACTTCAAATAGTTAAATCTCTTTTTTAAAATTAAAACTGAACTTATGAATAAATCAACAAAATATTTAAACAACAGCTTCAACAGCAATTGACAAGAAATTTTTTTTATTTTTTCAGTCTGTGACATTGATAGTTTTATTTGATTAATTTGTTAAAAAAATTACTAAAAAATGAAATAAAGTACAAATGATACCTACATTCTTATAAATGAAAATATAATAAAGTTATAAAAAATAAATACTAAAATGATAAATATATTTTATTTCAAACTTATTATTTTGTTCAAAAGACAATGCAATGCAAAACAGTCTTTTAACTCCACCCATTGTACCCATTGTAATTCTTGTCATGCCCTTTTATTTTTTATTGGTTGAAAATACTTTGATCTTTGACATTTTTTACTCCCAGAAGCTTAATTGTAGCCAACCCTACTTATTCATACATTATTAATCAGTACATTATCAGGATATTATTTTTGATGTTTCATGTATTGTTTTAAGTATAATCAGTAAAAAATATGTGGGTTTCATAATTTTTTTATATAATGAAATAGTAAATTAAAAATAACTGGTTTATAATAGGCTATAAAAGTAAAGTCTTCACTAATCTAATAAAAAAAATTTAATAGTTTGTTATGTGGTAGAATAGGTATTAGTAAGCAACATAGGCAATAGTTTGAGTTTCATTCTCTTCTCAAACATGCCACTTCACTTTAGTGATAATCTCTTATAGCAAAATATTCAGATGATAGACCAATTGGGAAGTGATTTAATATTTGAGCAGTAAATTTTAAATGAGAGTATAAATTTGTATTTTGAGTTGACAAAGAATGATGTTAGCTGGAAGTGACATATTAAAAAAAATGTAATTTTTGTGTATGCTTTCTTTATATATAAAAATGTAAATATCAAATGAAAATGTAATTTAAAAATTATAGATTGTTTTAGGATGTTAGAAATACCAGATAAATACTAGAGTTTTCAAAGTGAAAAGATTAAAATTAAACCGGGACACAATCTAAAAAAAAAATGAGAGTAGAGCATTAATGAGACTTATAAGAGTAGTTCCCCAGATAGAACAAATATATAATTTATGAATGTAAATATATAGTCCTGAGGCATTAATTAGTTTTTTACTTATAGAGTTAGACCAGTAAACATCACATGATCACCATTTCTTATGCTTGCTCATAACTGTTATTAAAACAGTCAAAACTCTCCATACAGTAGTGCCACTCAGTGCAAGCCAGAGTAATCAATGGATGCCAGAAGGCTTGTGCATAAGATCCAAGGCTCCTCACTGACAAAAGCTACAAGCTAGAAGCTAGTCTGTGGGTATTGGATGAGTAGGCACTAGATAGGGATTTTATGCACAAGCCTTCTGATGTCCATTGATTACTCTGTCTTGTACTGAGTGGCACTACTGTATGGAGAGTTTTGCCTGTTTTACTTATAGAGTTCATTATAATATTGATATTAATAACTAAGGTCAAAAGTAAATCACATTTTACAAATATTAATAAGTAAAATATAATACAAAAGTCATATTTTTGAAACTGGATTATACAATATTATAAAATTTAAGTCTTCATTATCATCACTACGATGAACTGCAATGAAAATATTTATATATAATTTCCACTACGATGAATTGCAATGAAAATATTTATATATAATTTAATATTTATCCATATTTGTGGATATTTACATAACTCTTTTGTGTTTTCATAATTCTAAACCTATTTTATAGCCCTTTTTGTTAGATACTTAATGATATTAATGTAACTCTGTTTAGATTAGAAGATTATTAGCAGAAACTATAATGATAAATTAACATCTTTAGAAGATTAAAAATATTTCTAAAAAAACTAAAAATTAGTTGATTTCATTAGAGACTCAGATAGAATTGATGCATTATAATAAATTGTATTAAGTTTCTTCTTTTATTGATCAACAATTTTAGTTTAACAACATTATTGTTTACATTTTTTTAAATTTCTAGCACACTAATTTCTAATATATGCATAGTGTAAAATGAATATTCTACTAAGTAAATATGTCAAAAGTTCTAAAATTCAAAACTAAACAGATAATAATTCACGGAAAAAAAGAAGTCAGTAGATAAATAGGCTGAAAAAAATAGCGATTACTATGATTATAAAATTGTCTTAAATAGCTCACTTTATGGCAGAGTTCTTTTCTATAACTCTACATGAAAGAAGAATGAAGAAAAAAAAGACAATAGTTATTAAGCTAATTAAGTGAGTTGAAGTTTTGTGTATTTTCTATTTTATTTTTTTATCTGAAAACAGTTAGGTAATTATATGTCTATTTGTGATGCTTGAAACAGAGATTTGCTTAATAATATTTATCTATCAAAATGTTACAACTTACATTCGGATTCAAACTCAAGATCATATAGAGTAATGAAGGCGACAATAATCATATAACATGTTTTATATGTTTGTGTATATATTGCTTTATATCATTTTCTATATACCATGAAATCATCACCTACCATTTTGAAGAAGATACAAATTGAAATAATTATGTATGTGAAATGTTGGGAAAGATAGTAGCAGAAAAAGTATTAAAACATATAAACAGAGCAATTTGGTGATTAGTAATTGGAAATATGTGGATTTTAAATATTCGAAAGTTAAATATAAAATTATTTTTAGGCACAAAAAGTTATAACCAATTAAACATAGTAAAACTAATGAAAAAGAAGATTAGTTAGGCTTAAAAAGAATATCAAACTTTTACCAAAATAAGATATAGTTTTAAAAATTAAAAAGAATGTTAATAAGGCTGTAGGAATAGCTATTAAGAAAGTTATGTCAGAACAAAAAAAAAGACTATGAATTATTGGATTTCACACACCCCTAGAATTTTAAAATTAATCCAGGTAAAATAAATGTTTTGTCAAGCATTGTTAGCTGGGAGGTCAGCGCAGCTGCCTTGCAAGCAGGCAGTTGGTTGCAGATGGTTGTTGTGGGTTCGCCTCCTGGCTGATGCTATGACATATGGAAAAAAATGAAATTAAAGTTGAAAACATACAAATCAGAAACATAATGAGAAGCACATTGAAGAAAAAACGATCAATAAGTATAAACAAAAATAGCTGGAAGTCCAGAAAAGTATACATGATAAAAACTACATCCAATAATGGCAGTTAAAATATATATAATAAAAGATTAACATAAAAAATGCTCATTAACAAAAATAAATTTTAAAACAATCGTGACATCAATATAAAGAAATTAATATAAAAAAATTATTAAAAAAATTAGTAAAAGATAAAAACAGTTCTCTATTTTAGTGCCACCCAAATTAATTAGGTGGCATTAGAGTAGAGAAATATAGTTTAATTGAGGGGAGAATTTAGTGATTAGACATTATTTATAAAAGAGATTACAGAAATTGCACCATTGTTTATAATGATGAAGATTCTACTTTATTGAAAGTAATTAAAACGCCAACGAATAAGTTATTAAATTCTGAAAATGATAGAATTACTGGGAAAACTATCAAACTTTTTAAATTAAGCTAATAAAAAGATACAGTACTTAAAATATAAGTATAATCATTAGTATTTTTTAATTTACAGACAAGACAGAATTGAAATTATGATATACTTGCATTAATTAGTATTTTAGGGAAGTTATAATAAACATCTTAAAAACAATATTGGCATCAGCATGGGATTTGGGAATTTTACCATCAGATTTTCAATGGTATGGATGGCTGAGGAGTTGGAGGTTGGAGTAGATTGAAGCCTGTATGTTAAAGTGTAAGAATTTGCTAGATTAATATAAGCTGAGCACTGATTATATATATGTATGGGGGATTGTAATCTGGACCAACTGATGAGTGCTGGTTCAGCATGAAATATGGATATTCGTGATTATTTATCCTTTCTGCATGTGTGTGGTCAGGTTATCAGTAGTTTGAGATAGTATGGATAGTGAAGTGGCTTGAAAGTCTGAGTTCAACTCCCTTATATTTACAATTGATCTCCAGGCTTAAGCATGCCTGGTACTTCAAATCTTAATAAACATCTTAAGTGAAAGATTAAACACACAGTAGATAAACAATATGGATTTAAAAAAGATCGAAGAACCACATATTATCACTGATTTAATTCAGAGAAAGCAGGGAGAAAAAAGGGGAGGAATATATATTTTATTAAATATCAGAAGTATTTTGATAGCATTGATTAAAAGATCATTTGGAAGTACTTGAATAATATGAATTAGATAATAAAGTAATTAATCTTCTAAAACATATCTATAATAATTTAAAAGTTGATATAAGACAATGTAAAAAAAAAATAGAAGTTGGATTGAAATTTAAAATAATTTTATTAAGCATTTTCATCAACATCTGGACAGAAAAATAAATAAATTGAACAAAGTTACAAAAGAACTATCAGATAAAGAAAATAGAGATTAATAATTTAAGATATGCAGATGCTGTGGAAATACTGAAAAAAAAAAGAAAACACATAAAAAAGGGGAAAAAAAGATTTATACATAAACGTAATTAAAATAAAGGTGATGACAGTTATAATTATATATTGGTCTATTTTTATCTCCTTTAATTGTTAAATGCTTTTACAAAAATTAAAACTTTATTTAAAGTTTTTTAAATACATTGAACCATGAGTAATGACATATAGATTAATATGGAATTATATTTGGTTTGTTAGTAAATAAATAGCAGTAACAAATTTATATTCACGAAATATATATATATCAGACTTTTTTGTTTAATAAAAGATAAAAATATCTTAGTTAAATATCCAAGCAATTAATTTCATCTTTGGATACTAAAATTATTATTACTTTTGTGACTAAAAAATGATTGCATGATTTATTACATAAGTTTATAAAATGTTTAAGCACAAGGTGTGATGTGGGTGGGCCACAATCTTTGTATGTTGATCCAGAATCTGCCATTTCATCAGTCCATTAATTTATGCAGGACACTTATAATTGACCTGGTTTTATTTTTCTATGTTGAAATAAACTTAGTGATTGTTATTGAAATGTTGTGTGAATATTTATGGTTGATTGTCTTTTATATTCTTTATTTATCCTATTATATCAATAAAAAAAAGAACAATTAAAATAGAAGTAAATAAAATCTTTAAAATGTGGAAAAGATTGCTAGATTAAAATAAATATTTAAAATTGGGGGATCAAAACATTAAAAAGAAAAAAAAAACCCCACTAGATTGAATATAATTTTAAAACAGCTCAGATTATAATAAACAGAAAAATAAAATATAAAGACAGAACAAAACTTTATCACTTTTACTTAAAATTGAGCAGTCAAGCGTTGGTGGTCTAGAGGTTAGCATAGCTGCCTTCCAAGCAGCTAACCCGGATTCGCTTCCCGGTTAACGCATTTGACACATAAAAAAAAAAAAAAAAGAAGACTAAATATTAAAAAAAAATATGAAAAATGTATCTTATAAGCAAATAAATTATTTCAATTAAAATTATTTAATATCACTATTTTTTAAAACTAATTTATATTGAATGAGACTATAAAACAATATGATGAATTCAATTAAAGACAACATTAAACATTTCATCCAAAAAGATTACAGATAAAAAAATGCGATTGAGTTTTATTGTACCAAATTTCATGTTAATATATTGAATAAAATACATGCAAAACTTTACAGATAACATAGAGAAATAACTTCTTATTTCATGTATTTGGAAGAGTATAGATAGTTTGGATTTTTCTAAAAACATTTAACTATTAAACTAGATGATGAAAATAGTCCAACATATAACTATAGGTCATCTTCACAAATTTTCAGATAATCAATACACAAAATAAAGGCAAAGTGAAAATTGATAAAACTACACTAGATAATATAGTTGTGTGTATTTTCAAAGCAATATTAATATTGATTTTGTTTCTGAAAAGGAAATAATATGAATATTTACAGAAAGAACATATCTATAAGCTATGGACAGAATAGTTTAAATCAAGTTAAATGATTTGAACATATATATATTTAGTAGTATATAATATAGTTCTGAAACGCAGACTATGACAAAATGTTTAGTGAAAACAATCTTGGCATTTAAAGAAACACTATAAAATGTTATTAAAAATTGCATAGATATAAAAAATTTTGGATGAGGACATGTACAAAAAAAGTGAATAAGATGATAATTCTCTTGAAAAAAATTATAAAGGTTATAACTGTTTGGCCATATGCATAGAATAAAAAAAGAACATACATTAAGAAATATAATTATTGATATTACACCAAAAAGTAAACAAAGAAAAGATATCATAGCTTATGTTCAGCATTCCTTGAAAATTATAGATTAAAATGAAAAAAAAAATGGAAAAAGCATGATATCCATATGAATGCTGAAACCACATTTTTGAATAAGAATAGCACTAAAATGTATGTAAAGTTTATTTCAAGTTTCATAAAGCAAAACATTCTACACATATTATTTGAAAAATATGTCTATTATAATCTGGTTAATGTAAAGTTTAGTGATTATATATTTTTATTCTTAACATTACTAATATTAATTTTATAGATATCACAACTTAAATGAATTTTTTAAGGCTTATTTTATGCAAACGTTATTCCTCATTTCAAAATATGATTGTTAATGTTTTCTAAAGTAGATGTCATCATGTTGCATGTATGATGTATCCATTGATATATAGAAACAGTCACTTTTTGCATGCATTTATTTTATCTGTGTTTCAGAAATCCTGGAAAGATTCAACATGACTTTATATTCATCACTTTTTTCTTTTTATTTTATTTAATAAAAATAGATACAGTATTATGCTAAAAATAAAAAAAAAATAACATGAATAAAATATAATACATCTGGATAATGATTAAAACTGATGCATAAGAATATGTTCAGAAACATTTGTAATAAATTAAAACTCAAAAGAGAGTACTCATAACTTTTGACCAAAGTTTCTCAAATCTTCACTTAATCCCCACCCCCTTTCCCTAAAACTAATTAAAAGCAAAATGTTCTGAACACCAATTTTTTTAAAAAAAAAAATACTATAAATGTGGTAAAATATTGCATTATTTATCAATGATTGATGCTGTAAAACAATCATTCACAAAGTAATAGACTTGGAATATACTGTTATGTATACGATACTAATTAAAGTACCAAATAAGATAAACAAATAAATGAATGGTTTATTTCTCAGGAGTTTATAAGAAGTCAGAGCACTTAAAGTGCCAGAGCAGAGCTTGATTTATGACCTCTTAGTTCCAGAATTGAATCTGTATCACTATGCTAAAAAACTCCCAGGTGAATAATTTTCAAAAGTTAAAGTTATTGAAACCATGCTGCAACACTTCACAATATCTATCAAATCAAAAAAAAGTTTTAAAACAATTTTTTTATCTACAACATTTTTATTTAAACCTTTATTTGGCATACATATAAATATATATATTATGAATAAATAATGAATTTACCCTTTCATATTAATATCAAATTTTTCACATACTATATAGTACAGATATAGAAATATAAGTTAATGTAATGTTTTTCTTGTGAAAACCAATAATGGACAGCAAATAGTTTTTACTGAAGAAAAAATGGGCAAACTATACCCAGAAAATTTGAATCAATATGAATAAGTATAATTTGATGTCAACACATATCTAACCACTGTAGGCTCTATCAAAATATTCAGTAGTAGGCTTCAAAAGCTGAACATAACTGAAAAAGCTGCATTTTATAATACTTAATAAATACTATTATGAAGACATATAAATGCTATTGATTTCTGTTGAAAATGCTATAATGAATGTAGTATATAAAAATTGGACAATGGATGACTAAAAAGTGTGTTATATTTTTAGACAAATCATTATTTACACTTACTCAATGTCTAGCAATTGCACTGTCTTTTCCAAATTGTAAAACTAGGTACAAAAAACCTGCCATGATTTAGGCACATGTTATAGAATATAGTTTGGTTAAATAACTGTTTTGTATGGATTAATATTGGTTGCAAGATTTCAAGACAATTTGTAGAATCAGATTAGTTTCATCGTGCTTACATTTTTTTAGACACTATTATTATATTATAAATGCAATGTAATACTTCGTATAGAATGTATAGCCAAATTATTAAATTAAGAAATGTGATGCGTTTGCATGCTCTTTTGAACATCCTAAAACTTTAAATAATGAATTTTCGTAAAGCATTCTTGAATGAGTGAAAAGTTAAGTTTCGTCAGCATTTAGTTAAGACATTTTACGCTTATCCAATGATTTAAGTTTCTTCTAGGTAGTATTTGAACATTATATACGTCAGTCCCACATAAAAATATAAGCAGTTTTTATTGCCTATATGGACCTACTCCATGTAAAACGTGTTACAATCATTCCTTTTATATTATCTAACTAATACATATGAAACTATTTTACTACCTAATATTTTCTGCAAAATATACAATAATGCTGAGATTGCGTGCGCCTTGAAACAGATTTTTATGTAATCATATATAATAATAAATTATATTGAATTTATCATAATTTTATCAACAAATTTTCCAAGAGTGAAAAAAAATCACATTTAATCTGTTTATTCAAACGACTTGTTTCTGTTATGATGATTTATTGGAGAAACTACTTTGTTGTTTGTAACAAATCTTTCTAGTTTCACTAATTAGCAATCTATTAGAGAAATATCACTAACAAAACTCTCTCCGGGAATGTCATCAATCTTTGGTTCTTTTAAAAGCAGGATATTACTTTACGCCACCTAGTGTAAGCAATTGTCTAATTATGATTAATATAATTGACATTTAAGTAATATATCCTTTTAATTTTTCTATTTATTTAATGAGCAAAATGTTTTACTAGTAATTGCTCTACAATTAATTTTATACAAAAAGACATATTTTAATTGTTATTTTACTTTAATTCCCGAAGCGTTATCAATGTGCTGAATTATATAATTTATACCCACACACATACACAAATATACATATACAATAAAACGTTTATTTTATCTATCCAGGAAAGGAAGCCATTACACTACTTTAAATAATACCATAATCGGAAAATTTGGCAAATATTAAAAAATATTATTTGATAGTATATAAAATTAAACAAAGTATTTAAAACTTTTTAGTAATTAATTTTAAATTATTATATTATAAATGTGAAACTTCTTCATTTTTTTTAAATTGCAGTTAAAAAAAACACCATGCATGTGATCGTGGCATAGTGAACTGATTTTCAGATATCAAATTAAAATGAAGCTGGTGTCAGATTAAAAAAAAAAAAAAAGTAAATTAAAGATACTAAAATATTTTTTGAATTATAAAATCTAATTTAAATTTCAAAACTTTCCACTACTAAAAAACTAATTGATAGGAATAAAAAGCAATAGAAATTACTGTGCTCATAAACTATGTAACTTGTACACCATCTCATATTTTCTGACAGATGGAAAGCGCGTAGTGAAATGACTGATAATAGTTTGAAAGCCCACCGCTCAATAAAAATATATCTAACACAAAATTGATAAGAGATGAACAATGTGACAAAGAAAGTTAAAAAAGTAAAATGAAAGAGGCAAAAGAAAATATAGTCAATATTATTAACCAAACGTTTCCTGGATTTCTGTTATAGTAAATTAGTTATAAATATTATTCATTCTTATTTTTTGCTGACAAATTAAATGTAATATAACAACAAGTATAGTTTTATTTAATACAAAAAACTTCTTTTGTCAAAGTTTTATTGCCATTATGAGTGTAATATATATATATATATTATAGAAAATATTTACAGACCAATTATACATAATGACATCTAAGTTGCTTTTTAAAAAAATTCTACTTCCTTTTCTTTTCATCGTTTCTCTCTCTTCTTATACTTGTTATATATTTATAAAGCAATGTGAAAAAATATACAGTATAAATATCAACAAACTAAAAGTAAAAAAGTTTTTTTTTTCTATTTTTATTATTTATTATCATTATAATAGAATGTGTGCAGATATATATTTTCATATAAACAGAAATGGGGGAAAAATAAGATGTCACTGTTTGCAATTAGTTATAAATATTTTAATAATATATATATTATACACACTGAAAAAAGGTAAAATAATATTAACAGAAAAAAGTTTTTTGTATTAAATAATTCAATATTATTGCATAATCTTTTTTGGTTTGACCATACTTCCCTGCGGAATTCTCCTAATCTTGCACTGAGCATGAAGTGATCAAGATTTAGCAGGGAAAGAAATGGATACCAATTTAGCCAATTGTCTGTACTCATATATATTGGTACTTCCAGCTAAACTGATAGAAAGAGTGAATTGACAGGACTATGCCAATTAAATACCTCTTTAGTTAATATCCTTCTTGAATGCCCGAATGTTTAGGACCTATGGTAAGTACACATCTTTGAAAAGTCTATTTACAAATAGCTTTTGCGCGCCACTCCTAGAAAGGAATAAAAATGAATTCCCTTCCCTCCTAGAAGGATATGTAATACCATATGTACAGCAGAGCATGAGAATAAGATTTGACACCCCAGTAGAGCGATATCACGTGTGGCTAGCTCAGTACACTCTACATCCAGGTCCTTCAATGGGTAAGTTAAATGATTATAATAGGTACGTGATTGATAAGGAAAGAGTACATTTGATCAAATAAATAATAATACAAAAATGAAAAAAAATTAATATTATGATCAAGTATTTATTTAATCCCAGATACCCACCACCGTTTCATACTTAAAATGATATAATAAAAATAAATAAATGAATTATTATCACAAACCCATATATATATTTGATGCTTTGAAATAGATAAAATATGAATACAATTTTAAATGAATAAGAAAAATAATAAATCCCTAAAACTATTTACAATGTTTCATAATGAATGGAAGTGGTCTGAGCTTTTTACCCTGTAGAAATAAGTTATGTCTTGTGTGATTTGATATATATTTCTCATATGAAAGATTTTTGGTTATACAGGTATACACTTCTACACAGGACTTTAAAACATTTTTTATTGATAGCAAATATAATAAAAAAACAACTATGCATACATATATTTATTTCATTTATTTCATATTTTACAACATGTCAATAAGGTTGCGTTAGCTCAGATACCATAGAGCATTCAACATGAGGTGCCATATCTATTTGTCTTTTACGATAGATAAATTCTTATACATGTATATACATGCAGCACAATTATACACTACTATTCTAAATGTAAAGTTATTAGTGGACTTGCTTATGGGAAATTTACAATGAATAAACTCCTTTGACACTCATTATAAGGTGCCACAGTGACAAAAAATAACTTAAAATGATATATGGATAAATACATTTTAGACACTCAACATGAGGTGTCATATTTACCGAATATTACAAGTGTATGTGTGCATATATACACATGTATATTTATGTATGACAATTATCAATAAGAAGAAAAACAAGCAGCAACAAAACAAAAAACTAATTGCAACCTTTGCTGAAAATACTAGAATTTGGGATAGAAAAATAAATTAAAAGATTTAAGTAAAAGCTGTATCATTACACCTGTAATAACCATAAATTCAATATATATATATATATATATATGAGAGATAACTCTCTCTCTTTTTAAATGATTAATAATAACAATAATAAAAAAGATATTTCTAATTATCGGAAATATCAGAATGAATTAATTCAATATTAATAAAATATTTTTAAAAGAAACTTATGTAGGTGTCTTCATCTTCTCCCTATTGGGCTTTTGAGTGGGCTCCATGTCAACTGGCTATGCAGTAAGGATTTAATGTGATTCATGCATAGGAAAGGGTGCTTTTGTCATCATCATGGCCGGCTGGAACTGGCGTGATCACATCTTGGTGATTTGGACAGAGAAAGGGCGGGTGCACTGGCTGGTTTTCTACCCATGGTCATTTTAGTGGAAGCTCTGGTAGATTTCTTCATATTTTCTATCTGGTATAATGCAATAATTATTATTAAATGTTCATCCACTTTCTTGAATGGTTCATTAAATCCTTAAGAAAACAAGAGTTCTTAAAAGTACTGTGTAATGGATTTTTTCTTAGAAATTATCAGCAATAGTCTAGTCCATAAATTAATCTCTAAGTGCCTAGATGATTGAAGAATTATGGAGCCAAAGTAGTGAATGACTTGGCCAGAATGAATGCCAAAGAAAGAATGAACTAAATCCCACAGCACTGACTAAAACCTATCAGCCCCACTCATACAAAACCAATTCAGGTAGCCCCCTGAGAAGTATGAATCAGCCAAACCTTTTATTTTAGCTTATTATTTAGATCATACACAATCATTTCTATTTTTCCAATTAAATTCTACATTTTAGGGTTTGATATAATGATTAGTTTCCATCTTGAATATTCAGACCACTTGATTACAAATATCAATTCAAAAGAATTTTATTTTATCTAAAAAAAATAACACTTTAATTTTAACATTCATTATCAAACATTTTGCTTTTTGATTAGGTTTTTACCAAAGCAATTAACATTTTTTTGATTACGAAATAAGATTACAGTTTTTAGAAAAGTAATTTAAAAAAATATATACAAGATGTGATCTTTTTCAGTCAACAAAGTTTGCTTTTTTTTTATTTGAGTTTTTCAGAGAAAAGCAAAATACATAAAATGACATATCATAAAAATATACAAAAAAATGCAAAAAAAAATACATGAGTTTATTATACATGTACGTGTGTACAATATTTCTGTGTCAATTTCATGTTACTTTAAATTGGAGTGTGTGGGTATTTTAATGCTCAGACACAACTTCCATTATTAATGTAGCACATTTAGAATTTGTTGTGCTTAATATATACAAATGCCTAGCACAATATATATATAGATAGTGAATTCTGACTCTTTTGTCGTTTATGTAAACAAATATACGTTTTGTTTGGTGGTTTTGGTAAAACGCCATTTATTGATCATAAATATAAGCGATATCAAGTTCCGTGATTATAACTTGTTTTTGTTTTTCATATATATATATATATATATAAACAGCATTTTGCACATTTATAGTGTTATTAAATAAATATAACAGTTATGCTAAATGTGTTGACAAAAACATTTTTAATAATCAATCAGACTAAAAAAAGTTCTACCTGAATAGCTTCATCAACTATATATCAGCTACAATCATTATAGAAATTAACAATATTTAAGACTAATAGCATCAATTCCAGTTATGTAATGTAGAACTAATCATTTTATTTTAATTTTAAATACTATTTTATGACAAACAATAGCTGCAGAATTATGGTGAATGTTTCAATATTTATGCTCACTAGAATTCATTATTTAGCATAAATTATGATTTGTTGAAATAGCTTTTTTTAATACTTAATCTTGAGCATTACACATTAAAAAACTTTGTAAATAATATATATTTACTCTCTCTCTTTCCCCCCTCTCTCTATGTATATATACATATATAAACATTGCAAGCATAAAGATAAACTAGTCAATAAATAATTAAAGTTACCCCAAATCCAAAATTCAAACAAACTAGCCCCAAAAAATTAAATTAAAACATAACAAAAGGTTTCACTGCTACAAGCAGACTTCTCAAGTGTAAACAACTACAAAAATTACACCATATATATATATATTATTATTATTATTATTATTATTATTATTATTATTATTATTATTATTATTATTATTATTATTATTATTATTATTATTATTATTATTATTATTATTATTATTATTATTATTATTATTATTATTATTATTTCTCTTACTTGAAATTTTTGTTACCATCTTTGTTCTTATATACTGAATATTCATGACTTCTATATATATACTTAAATGATATTAAAACTTCCCATCCACCCTTAATATTAAAAGAACTCTTAAATAAGTAAATGGATTTGTGGGTAATGTCTAATATTAGACCCCACAAATCCATTTACTTATTTAAGAGTTCTTTTAATATTAAGGGTGGATGGGAAGTTTTAATATCATTTAAGTAATCAATACCTCATGTCTTACCATATTCAACAAGCTTTACTTTGAAATGGAAGTCATGAAGATTCAGTATATAAGAAGAAAGATGGTAACAAAAATTTCAAGTAAGAGAAATAATATTTGTTGTTTCATATTCTAAAAACTTTAATTAATTCTAGTCATTATTTAGAACACTGTATTAATATTTTATTCCAAAGCCTAAAACATATATAACTTACCTATAAAGATTAATAGTATTATTCTCATGCTCTATTTATCTGAATTAGTCAGAAAATTCATTTATTTGTGAACTGTTATAAATATAGCTCATATTACTAGTTATTTAAATGTTCTTGTCTATATAGAAATTTCTCAAGCTTATTATTAAGGTTAACTGAAAATAAATTTTAAGATAAATTATTACAATTATTCCAGAACAAATGGCTTTAATGAAATATACTAATTTTTTTAAAATTATAATTTGTCTAAAAATAAACAACAATATTATGAGTTATGCCTATGCATTGCTACATCAATGAGGATGTTATTTAATTGTACTTCATACACTGCAAATATTACTTCTTTAATCAAATGTGGAATTCTATTAATTTATCCATTTGGAGTATTTTGTTTTTCCTGAAAATAAATAATTTAAATTCGGTCCTGTCTTGTTACTTCCGTTAAGCTGTAAAAAATATTTTCATTGCAGAAATTTTATTTTCATTTATAATTTGTGTGAACCTATTCTGCTCTTCACAGGAAAGAATTTAAATGCTATTAATACTTTGTGTAACCTCTACTTTGTTTATTTGTTTTTTTATACATTTAGCAAACTTATGCATTTATTTTACTTCAATGGACAATGGTCAGACTCATAAGCATAGAGAGTTATTTAAAAAAAACACTCAGACTTTTAAAAAGGGTAATATGAAATATACCATATTACTAATATTGGTATTATTATTCTTAATAGTATAATATTTATTTCTTTTTATAATTTATGCCATATTAGATATACATATAAGATTATGTATTTTATTATCAGTATATTTTTTATTTCATGAGTAAATATCAAGGTAATATAATTTTAAGTATCAATATTTCTAAGAGTTCTCAAAAATAATTTGCCAATGATATACAGGTATGATAAATATACACAGAGTGATGAAGTTGTTTCATGAATTGTATGTGTGTTAATATATTTATACGAGATTAGTGCACGATTGAGATTAATTTTTAATTTCTATTTTTTGACATTGCGTTACATGTATATTTGTATTGGTTTTTCATATTTCCTATTTGGGTTATGTGTCTTTGTGTATATGAATAAATGCAGAATAAACTTTCCCACATATTGCTTATAATTATGTCTTTTTCATTTCATTAATATTTTGATGGTCATCATGTATTGATTGTGGCAATGATTTTGATGGTTTACTGCTACTTTAGATTTCATTAAGCCCCTCCAAACTAATAATAGTGGGTAATGTGACACTTATAGGTCATATAAAAAGAATTATTCTTTACCATTATTTTGTCTTAAGTTTTGTTGATGTGAATTTTTATAAGCATATTAAAGACATATATGTGTAAAAGGTCCACTCTACTTCATATCCTTTTAAAATGTGGGATCATTTATAGTTTGAGTTGCATTATTATTCTGCTTTGTATGCATAAATATGCAAAGTCATATAAAACTTATTTGTTTTGTATTTGAGTTAATTAACAATGTCATATGGGTTGGTTATATGCCAGTTTTGAATTCAGTTTATGTAGTTATGCTTTCATCAACATTTAGGTTATGGCCTATATCAAATTAAAATGCTCATTACTCTTTGTGTATAAATGCTGGTTTGTTTGTTTTAATGATAGGGAAAACTTCTTCAATTAAATTCAAATGTGAAAATTAGTTATAAAATTTATTCAAGTGATATAGTAATAAAGGGTACTTAAATGCTTATTTAAACAATGATTAATATTATAATCACTTCTGTTTATTATTTTATTTTATTTTACTTGTAATTTCAATTTTGTATTATAATGTAAATAAATATTTTTTATTGTTTTAAATACGTTTATGTTTTTGTTGTTATCATCATCACACCAGTTTACTCAGAAAATCTAAGTAGTGAAGTCATATCAAATAATATTGAACATATGAGTACATTTCCACGTGACATTGAAGTCATTCATTCAATCTATTCTCAAACACCTGCACCAATCAAATTACTTTATAATGCTATTTTGCATTTTGTTATAAAAGTACTTAATATCTTATTTGATATTACCTTAGAAATCTATCTTGGATTTGCCTCATTTTCAAAGATTATACTATATATATATTGATTTTACTTTTTCAATATCTTTGAATATATATATAGATATATATATATATATATATATAAACATTACAAGCATAAAATTGTCTTCTTATAAAATTGTGTGTAGAAATAGTAAATTGTTTGGAAATAAGAAAATTGCTTGGAAAAGGGGTGTTACATTGAATAATTTATTAAATAATACAAAAGAAGTTTTTGATAGAAAGACTATTCCTGGTGTGGTATATTTTATTCCTTGTTTATTTTGTAAGAAGGTTTACATAGGTCAGAGTAGTTTGAGTTTAAATGAAAGAATAAAGGTTCATAAAAGTAGAGTTAAAAATAGATATCTTAGTTCTGCTTTGTATGTCCATGAAAAAGATACAGGCCACACTATTGATTTTGATGAAGCTAAGGTTGTCTTCTTTGAGAGAAATGAAATCAAAAGAAGAATTAAAGAGTCTTTATTATTGAAAGTTATTATTCTGAAGCAATTAACTTATTTAAGAGTTCTTTTAATATTAAGGGTGGATGGGAAGTGAATGGATTTGTGGGTAGTTTTTAATAGTATATATAATGTGTGGTTTTTTGTAGTTCTTTACACTTGAGAAGTCTGCTTGTAGCAGTGAAACCTTAGGTTGTGTTTTAATATTATTTTTATGCTGGTCTGGTTTAATTTTAGATTTGGGGTAGTTTTGATGATATATATATATATATATTGATTTTACTTTTTCAATAGATTTTAGTTTCAAATAATTTTATTTTGTCTCTTATTTTTTTTTCATTATAATAATTAAAAGCAAGCAAAGTTTCTTTTTACTTTGTTGATTTTAATCTATTTGTAAAAGCATTTTAATTTAAAATTTTTTTAATTGCAATCAGGTTTCTTTTTATTTTTTATTTTAATCTATTCTAAAAACTGAGACTTATTTTTGCATTTACTTAAATTTAATTAATCTTTGAAAATAGATAAGAGCCATGGTTGGATTTTGTTTTTTTAATTACGATTAAATGGGAGATAGAGATTCATGTAAATAGCCCCAGGTTTTTGACTGGATTATTATTGTGTTTCTTATTCTGAATGATTCAGCTTCTTATTGTGATTCTTATTTGGATTGCTGTGCTGACTCTAGATTTGATGATTGTGTCTTATATCACAACTGCTGATACAATATTTTTGCAATTGAAAAATTACTGACAACTATTTGCCATGCTAGTAGCAATCATCCAGTCACCATACCAAAAATACATGCTATGAGAAACCTTCCTAAAAACATGTAGTCCTAACAGTCCTAAGACAAATGCTGGAACTGCATAATTGTGCCTTCAAGAACATGATCTAAAAGCTTGGTCCAAAGAAATGGACATCAAAAACTATTGTGATGAATTCTAGATATAATAAACTATGTGTTACTCTGCTAGAAAAAATCAGCTGGACAGAACATTATGCCTCAAGGAAAACAAAAATATTTATATTATAACCAGGGCTTAAATCACTTGTTTAAATATCTATGTTAAAGTCTCAGCTTAATCTAAAAAGAAACTTGTCTCTATAATATGTTTTGCATATTCATTTAAATACCACTAATTACTTTATTATTTATTTGTCTTATTAGTACATGTATTGATAAATAGCAGTAATTTGTCAATGTTTGGAATTTCTTTTGCATAATATTTTCTCTTTTTTTTTGAGATACATACAATAAGTATTGGCTCTATTGCTTGGAAGTTCATAAAAAGTTTAAACACCAGAGATATCAGAACAGGAATCTATCCGAGGGCCTTAAATCATCCAGGACATTTGTAGATACATCATAAGTCTTAAACAAATTTGCTGTTTAAAAGTACATTACACATAATTAAGCCCTTTATATAATTAAATTGAATACCTTTTATATAAAGAATATAGGAGAGAAAGATCTTTTGAATTTATATTTTTAGTAGCAATTTTAATTTCATTGACCGGTTTCAAGACTGAAATATGAAATCTATCTCTTAGCATTTGGTTTTATTTTTATAATTATTATTATCCTGCTCATTTGCTTTAGTGCAATAGTAGAGTAATGGTGGTAAAGCTTACGGTTTGTAATTGTTATTCAGTCCTACCAATCTCAATTCTTGAACATTGTATGATCTCTTAAACAATTTAAATTATCCGATTGTTTTCGTCATTACCGCTTACTATGTTGTTTTTATTACTGCTGCTATATTCATTCATTCGTTTGCATTAGTAATTTTACCTTTTTTTGTTTATCTAAGGGAATGCAAATTATTATGTCCATATGCAAAGATAATTTATTTTGTATAATTAAGTAATGTAATTTGTTTAATTAAAATGATACATTTTTTAATCATTTCGTTTTTAGTAGTTACTTTTAAGAGATTTTTGTTGTTGTAACTTTTACTTGATTGTAATATATATATATATAAGTGTTTTAAACTACAGGAAAGGTAAATAGTAATTATTTATTAAATCATTAAAAAATTGTTTAAGCGATTTTCTTATCAGAAGGATAATAATGTATCATTAGATAAATTATTTGGCAGTAATGTGTCAATTACTATTTTTTCAAACATGAGCTTAAGTTAAAGACTGACCTTAATAAATGGCTTTAGATTCGAAGAGTCAGTGTCGCACGAGTTTCGCTTTACTGAACAAATGTTTGTTTTATTGATTTTCCATCTTTTGTCATTACGTTAGTAAATCAGCTACATTAAACATTTTATTTAATGTTTTGTAAATAAGGGGGGGGGGGTTGTAATAAGGCAGTAGTAATTCTTGATTTAATTGTTTTTTTTTTTTTTTTTTAAAGTGCTTTTTTAAAATTTGATTTTAACTTTTCTTAAGCTTTAAAGATTTTGATATTTAATTTAATAGTAACATATATATACGTGTAACTAGTTCATGGTAATAATAGCGTATTTGTTGCAAATAGATTTAGTGGTGAGAAAGTATGTTGGTTAACAGTGCTAAAGGGGGGGGGGTATATATTAAAACATCGCACTCTATGCTCCTGTGTTATCTTCTCATAAAAACTCGGTGTATAATTTTTTACTAATAATTTTAAAAATATATATCATGAGAATATGTATTTTATCATTTTATCACAACATTCATTCATAAAATTAACTATCAATTATTGATGTAGGCAATTATTATAATAATCTATTCATATATAAAAACGAGCATTTTTTTAAAAAAAATTCTTCCACAACCATGGTTTCAGATATTAACAAATAGACATTTTCAAGTGAAATTCAACAATATACATATAATATATGTATAGCTTTTCCATCATTCACTTTTGTACGTATATATATATATGTACGTGTGTGTGTAATTTGTTATTAATTAACGTAGTAGGTAATTTTTGACTTTTGTTTTAATCTATATTGTTTTTATTAAATGTTATTTTATATTATTTAAACGTTATTTTATGTTGGAATTGTTAATTTAATCTTATATTTGTTAAAAGGGCAATTTTGGGGTATGTTTGCATGCATTACTTAATTTTTTATTTGTATTTATTTCTGTAGTTAATTCAGAGGACTTAAACCTTAATTGCTGTTGAAAATAAAAATCTTCCATTCAAAAGAATATGTTCATGCATGTGCGCATGTGAGCGTGATTATGTTGGGAAAAAATGCAAGATATAAATTTGATTTATCCTTGGTTTATCTTTATATATATGTGGTTTTATAGTATTTTTATGATATCAATTTGTTGTGTTTCCAGCAATATTTCTATTTTAATATAATTTAAAAAAATTGTATTTAATATACTAATTATAAACTAGATTCAATAATAGGTAATCTATTGTTTATTTTTTATTATAAAATCACCAAATTATTACATGATTCTTGATACACATTACTTTTAATTAAAAAATCCATTTCTCTTCTTGGATAAGCAAAAGTAATTAATAGATTTCAGACGAAACAATAAATCCATGCATGAGGTGGGGGAGGGAGATAGGACAGAACTGGATAGGGATATGGCATATGTTGATTACTCAAGCTTATACAAAAAGGTAGAACTGGAATAAGATAAATAAATTTGCCATTATTCTTTGTTACCAGAAGTTCTATCAGTAGATATACTAATATAAATTCCTTAGCTCCACTTTCAAGTCCTTTATTGTTTAGATATTAACACAATTGTAATCTTCATAAACATTAAACCAATTACTCTTTTATATGAAATTATTAAGCTTGTGAAAGTTATGACATATACAGTTTAAATTACAGATTTAAAAATACCGTATATTGGTGATTATTTATCTTTTCAACATATGTGTGTTCAAGTGTATCAGTGTTATGAGATAGTGTGGAGAGTGGTGGGTCATGTGAAAGTCTGTGCTCATACCCTGTCTATTACATATATAGACCCAGGTATATATAAGCCTGTGTATTTCAGCTATTACCCTCTTTATTTCATTTCCATTATAATATAAAATCTTACCAACTTTAAAAGTCAGATTATCCTCTTTCACTGTCAGGAGAACTCAAGTTATCAAACATTTGGCCTTCTACACCAATATTAACAGTTGAGTATTTTTTTATACAGATGGAATGCATAATATTCTTCACTTCCCCTTTTCACTATTTTTAAATAAATGGATTTTTAAATTGCTGTATTAAAAATTCGTCTCCATATTTTAAGCAATTAATAAGAAACATTAGAAAAATAAAAAAAAAAACATACTGAAAATATATATTTTAATTAACAGTGGTATTAAAACTGCTGATGGACAACAACATTATTATTACAGAAACCAACTTTTGTTAAATTACACATCATCAGCCAACTATAATGAACACATAGTTCCAAGACTAGCCATCAGCAAAGCCTCATCAGATGAGAAAAAAGGGAAGACAATAGTGATACGTCATTACCCAGCTGTAGCAACCTACAGTTCCAAGAACATCCATCAGCAAAATATCATCAGATGACAGAATTGCAAGACAACAATGATGAGTCATCAGTCAACTGTGATGCACTTACAGTACTAAGATCCACAGTTGATGACAGTGGACCTGTTGAAAAGTTCACTAAGTCAGATGAAACTACAAACAAATAAGACACCTACAACATACAACAGACCTATATGACTATGTTCTCCAGAACTAAGCCAATAAACATTACATGATCACTATTTCTTATGCTTACTTTTAATTGTTACTAAAACAGGCAAAACTCACTATACATATTGCTACACATAGCAAGCTAGAGTAATCAATGAATGCCAGAAGGCTTGTGCATAAAATCATCTATTGCCTACTCATCTAATATCCCCAGACAGAAACTAGTCTGGGGATATTAGATGAGTAGGCAATAGATGATTTTATGCACAAGCCTTCTGGCATTCATTGATTACTCTAGCTTGCTATGTGTGGCAATACATATAGTGAGTTTTGCCTGTTTCTCCATGTCTGATTTTATACCAGGAGAGGGAATGCCATTTTTCAACTCACTTTCAAATAATGGACTAGTTCAAATTTCATCTTATTTAGATCAGATTAAATAATCATCACCACTAATCCAGGTGAACATAAAGAGATATCACATAGCCCATGATAATAATTGACCAACAGCCTGATGACACTCACTGAATTCAAATTTTTTCATTAAAAATGTCTGCAATAAATAGTCAGTCATTTTGGTAGAGTTGAAGAACTAGTGCTAAACCCAAAGACAGAATACACATTCTCTGTATATGCATCCAGAGATAATAACTGTCAAATCTGAACTGCAGTATGTACATTCTCCAGAGTAATATTATCATTCTCCAGATAATGGCTATCAAACCTAAATGATGACACAGTAAGGAATAACCACACTTACAACTGGAAGTGGCTAAAATCAATCATTGGCATGATGCAAGCTGTTATAGTACATCCAAAAGTATCATAAGACTTACTCAAAAGGCAGATTGGCCAAAATACATCTGGAAGTGGTAGGGAAATCTGTAAGGACAATTCCAGCCCTTTCTGCCATAGTTCACTAAGAACTAGAAGCTATACCTCATCAACAATAGCAGGAAGAGTATAGTCATTGTAAATATAAGTGTATATTTTTATTTATTTTATATTCTGTAATAAATATAATATTAGAAACATATTTACGTGCATTTGTGTTTACATACAATCCAGATTAAGCACAACAGTTTTGTGTAACAATATATGTATATATATATATTTCAAGATTATACTCAATATATAAAATGAGCATTGACTAATCAAATGCAAAATATAATTAATGCAAAACTAGAGAAATGAAAAATATTGAGAAAGACAATATTTAAACAATCCAAAACAAAGCAAAACTCTCCATATAGTAGTGCCATCTTGTGCTGACAAGAGAAATCAATGGATGCCAGAAGGCTTGTGCATAAAATCCCTATCTAGTGCCTACTCATCCAATATCCCCAGACAAGTTTATGGCTTGTGGCCTTCATCAGTGAGGATCCTTGGATCTGAGAGCACTGCACCTAGATCTTAGGATCTAATGCAACCCACCAGCACCCACCTTTTAACTCTATTTAACTACAAAAGTATGAGAATGGAATTGAAAACACTATTAATATTTTCAATCCAAGCTCAATAGCTTATATAGTCATATAGCATCCATTGATTGCTCTTGTTAGCACAAGATGGCACTACTATATGGAGAGTTTTGCTTTGTTTTGGATTGTTTAATAACAATTATTGTGCTAGTATGAGATAGTGATCATGTGATGTTTAGTGATTTAAAGACAATATTTACAATTGATATTCCTAAACTTCAAGTATACTACTATAAATAAAAAATAGAATCTGAACATAGATTTAAATATTAACAATTTTTTAAAATGGTTGACATGAGTAGCTATTATGCTTTGAATATGTAAATTATAAAAGAGCATTTGCTTCTATAAGATAATTACAGCATTGGATTATCAAGCTAAAGACTCAGGATATTGTGATAATATATTTTGAAAATTATTCATTAAGTGCAACAACAGTGATTAGATTTCATGATGTTACTAAAAAGATTAACATTGAGGATATAAAGCAATTGATTTCATATTTCCAACTTTTTTATCACAGTTTAACAAGAACTATTTTAAATACAATTTATCCAAACTTCAAACACTTTTTAGCAAAACTTTATTTGTACATACACCTACATTTCGACTGACCTACAGTCTTCTTCAGAGCTATGATGTAATGAACAAAATAAAGTTTTGCTAAAAAGTGCTTGAAGTTGGATAAATTGTATTTATATGATATTACGGCAAACATAAAGAAAAGTGTGATTTTGGTAATATTTATGAAGAACTATTTTATGTATTAAATTGAAAAACTAAAAAAGTAAAAGTAAATGAAAAGTATTTAAGTCATCTAGAGATCACTGTTTTTGTGATTGTTTGGCAATGAAGTTTCAGAGATTCTGGAAATGTTGTAAGAATTATTAAATAAAAGTAATAAAATTTGACTAAAGATAAATGGTAAATAGATTAAAGTATGGTTTTTCTCTCAAGATGAAAAATTTGTAATAAATTAGAATACAAATATTGTTGATCAGATTATTAACCAAAAATAAATATATGAAAAACAATTTTTTTGTGTGCATTTTTTCTTTAAATGGACAATACTTAGGGACATTTTAATCAGACATATATTGCAGTGAAATGTTATTTTTGATCACCTGAAATTATAACAGATACATGAAATGAATTTGGGTTTTTCCACACACACACACACAAACGTTTTTTAAATGAGAGAAATAATATATATATTTTAAAAAATTTAGTTTTATATATATATATTAAATAAAACACTAAAACATTAAAAAAGTAAAACAGCCATTAAGTAATCCATGAAAAGAAAAAGTCATCATAAAAAGGTAGAGATAAAAAGGACAACTTACAAGGCTCAATTGCTGGATAATAAAAGTTCAAGTGGTTTTTCATCCTTGTTTCTTTTTATTTAAGAATAGATACATACCCATATATTAATTTTTATAGTAAAGTGGATAGGACATCACCGAGGCTGATTTGAACTTGAAATATTTTTAAAGTTTACTTTGCCTCTATTTGAACTCAGGTCTTGAACAATGGCAGGAAAATTTCTTACCCTTATAAAAGTTTTTACTTTGAAAAAAAAAAAAATAGTGGTGGTAGAATTTCTTACCTTTATAATAGCTTTTACTTCCAAAAAAGTAAAAAAAAAAAGTCAATTATGCCTCCAGCAAAACTTTTTTTAACAATTTTCTTTAAAATTTGAAATATTTTTTTTTAGCTTTATGTGAATCAAGAAAGAAGCCACACGCACACACACACACACACAAATTAATATATCTATTGTAGAATTTAATATTCCTTAAATTTAGAAGAAATGTTTTCAAGTAGCAATTATAGTGGAGAGATGATTGAATTTTTATATCAGTCAAACAAGAATTTCTATGAGATATAATTTTTTTTAGATATAGCTATATACACTATGCTAATCAAGAATCAACTGCTGCTGTTTTTATTTTATAAAAAATCTACTAGCTTTGAAACTAATACTACCACATTAAATTAACATGAAAAATATAAAACAGAAAATTGCAGTTGTCCTTTATTTATTTATTTTTAAAAAAGACTTTGTATAAAGTATCAGTCTATAGAATTGTTGAAAGTCGTTTAAATGTAAATGTGATAATTTTTTAAAAAAATATACTATTCATAACTTCATTTCAAGATTGTCCTGAAATGGAAAAAAATATTTTCCAAATATTAAGCAATCAAGATAAAAATTGTATTGTGATTTTCTTTTTGTCTTTGATATAACATGTCTGTAGACAATCTAAATTTGAACCCCTGCGGGAAAATAATTTATTTGTGAATTAGTTATATATGCTTGAAAGTTTATATTGAAATTACAACTTTCATAAAATAAATCAATAAGAATGACTTCAACTATTTTTCTAATATAAATCAATATATAGAAAATTTTAATTGTAAGATATGTAAATTTGCTGCAAAATTCAAAATTTTAATGAGATTGATAAACACTGAATTGATTTATAAGTTATGCAGTAGTGTTTGATGATTTTAATAATAGTGAATCACAAAAGAATTGGTAAATTTATTTAATTTTTATAGATGTAATTATAAAACATGTTTTAGCTTCAAAGTCTAATCCGCTCTTTTATAAAAATGAATCAATTTCGTAAATGTAAAAGCAAATAATGAAAGAATTTTAATTTCTGTTACTGTATTCAGTAAGTAAAAAAAAATATAAGCATATTGGAACAGACTTGCTATACATATATATACTTTAACTATAATTTTTATAAAATTTAAATATAAATGAAATATTTCTAGGAAAGTTTAGCAATCGTATTGAGATAAATTCGTTTTTGCTTTTACAGTAGAAAAAGACTTCAAAAAAGATGCAGTGAAAAAAAAAATCAACAATATTTTTTTACCTGATTACTATTCATCGATACTTCTACTGAGTTAAATAAAATATATTACTAAATAATTTCTCTCTTTTTTTAAAATATAACTAATAAAAAGAAATAAATCAATAAAAACCGTACTTTTACTGGTTGAATAACTTCAGGCTTGCTGAATGTTCTCCTCTTATCATATATATAAAAAAGAAAAGTTAAGTTTACTCGTTAACACTATTTTAACAACAACAACAACAAAAAAGAGTCGCACTTTATTAGCATATAAAAACATCAATAGAAATGAAATATAAAATGTACACATTTTATTAAATAAATATTACTTATATCACTAAGGACTTGATGGAAAAGTAAAAGATCTTCATTGCACGATGACAAAAATTCTTGAGCATATAGATGCAGTTTCATTACATTCACTAATTAAAATTATTTTTTATGAAAATAAAATAAGATTTATGACTATATGTGTTAAGAATATTTCAATATTTTGAAGATATAGACAGTATTATATACATTATGGAAAAATACATTATCTTATATAACTTCTACACATGACCAAGCACCCGTGAAAAAGATAAACGATCGCCACTATACATATTTTGTTCTGAACCAGCTCTCATCACTTGGTCCAGGTCAGCATAAAATATATATATTGGAGATTATTTATGTTTTTCACATTTATGTGGTCATGTGTATCAGTTATATACGATGGAGTGAATCACTGAAGTGAGCTTGGATGTCTGAGATCAAATTCCCTCTAATTACATCTAAAGTTCAGTATATACATTATTCCTATAGTTCAAACAAAAAAAAAAAATCTAAAAAAAAATTAAAGTATTACAACATAATATTTCTACAACAATTGAACAATATTCAATTTGTATGTAAATATCAGAAAAAAAAGAAAAAAATAGTTATTGCATCTTAAAAATAATTCTGGGAAGGATTTTAAACAGCAACGAGGACTAAAAATGAATATTTGATAAAATTAGATCTACATATTTGCTTGAACCACAAATAACCAAGATAACATTATCTTATTTTGGTCATATTATGAATCAATATAAGATGATGATACAAGATTATCAGAATTGAAATGGAGAGAATCATCATAACAAGAATGAACATTATTGCATAGCCTGATCTATTATTCATATAATTATAAAATGTAATTATATAAAAATTAATTAAATTTATATTACATGTATTTTGGTGCACATAATTCTCTTTCACTTGCAATAATAATCCCAGAAGTTACACTCACACACTTATCAATAAGCTAAAAGCAATGCAACAAAGACATAGAAAAATAACTGATGTAAATATTTAGAGCAACATCTGTGCACTAATGCATCATTAGATTCAAGCTTGTAACAGGGCCATTTTCCTCAAAATTTAACATGATCATTTTTCTTCAAAATTAACTAGAAAAAAATAAAATTTGTTTGTTACTTTCTGTATCATGCACAACAAGACATCACTATTCCTCATAATTACAGATTTAAATAATGATCTGTGTAAACTACATGTAGTTACTTTCATTGCCTGTAAATTAATTTGTATAGTGTTAGGTAAGCATCATCCACTTTGTACCTATCACCACAGATAGTCCAAATATAAGACTTTCACCTTTTGGTTTTGTAGTAAATAAAAACCTTTGAAGGATAATTATAAAAAATACTTATCAAATTGATAAGCACAGCATCATCATCATCATCATCATCATCATCATCATCATCATCATCATCATCATCATAATAATAATAATAATAATAATAATAATAATAATAATAATATCTAATGAACTTAGAGTATTAGCCTTCATACACATGGTTTAATAACTAAGTTTTATGCTGTAATCAAAAGCAAAACATATATACATTAAAAATGATTTTTATTAACACATATATCAAACAAATCAATTACTCAAATTCAGTTATACTATAGTTATTGGCAAACCATTTAAACTATAGTTTTTTGTTATTTTTATAACTTTCTTCAGAAATATATTTTATGAAATATATTTTGATAAATCATACTATAGTTATATATCCGACTTTATATATTGGGCAATAACTATAACGCAATTTGTAATTATAATGTACTCAATTTAAACTCATTTCCTTAGCCAGTTCTATCAAAAAATATAGATTTACAATGCAATAATAGTTACTTATACTCGATTAAATTTAAAATTTATATTTGAATAAAAGTAAAAACATTGTAATTTAGAGTTCAAATATTTTACTCTTCTACACCGATGGATAAATGTTTTGGTAATAGCAATCACCACCATTTATGTAAACATAGTAAATTTAAATTAATAATATTTGTTCTGTTTATTCTTAAATCATTTCCCCTTATTTATTTATTTATTATTTTTACATTTTCTAATTGTAATTAAAAATAATAATATCTTTATAAATATTTATATTTGTAAAATTAACTGCACACTTTTTTATATCACAAAAACTAGTTTTAAATTAATTTTATAAAATTCACTTCCTTCTAATCTTACACCAAGTTAATATTAAGTCTTTTTGTAAATCGATACAGTAAATAAACTCTTAAACGTGAAAAAAACATGAGGAAGAAGCCTTTACTTATTTTATTTCAATTACTTTTATTTGACATATTTGATTGAGCGGAACCCTAACTAAATTGTTCTGATTAATTCTGTAATCTGAGTTACATTTTACATATATAAAACTTTTTAAAAGTTAAAATTGTTAGATAATTAAAAACCATTAGTCGACTTTATTTAGAACTGAAAGTAAGTTTAAATTTTTTTTTAGAAATTATATTTCCAAAAATTAGCGGTCCAAATTAATATTAAAGTATATTACTGCACTGTAATCAATGAACTAAGAATCGAATTCTCGTTTTTCTTAATATCAGTTTCTTTTTAAATATATAATATTATTTTCGTAGTATAGGTAATATATTAAATCGGCAGTTTTATTATAAACATTTGTAATGAAAGACAAGATAAATGTGTCTTGAAGAAAGATAAGATTTATTTTGGGTCAAGTGCCTTTAATTCTATATTTAATGAAATAAGACACTTATCATTTATATGTAAACAATACCTTATTAATAAATAACATAACATGCGTTGCTCATAATGGGAGATAAAAGTTTTATAGATGAGATGAAATATGTAGCTGAAATTTTTTAAAGTAATGTCAGTATTTCTTCAGCTATCCAGTTTATATCAACCTAATCATTTATGCTGGTCACGTGAATAAAATTAAAATATTTTTTTTAATTTCCACTATTTTTTTTGCATTAGCTAAGACAAACAAGGAATATCACCACAAACTTTTATGCAATTATATCATTTCAAATATATTACTTTATTATATTCCAATTTCCAAAAATAGTTGACAGTTTCTTCAGACTTTTCTCCATTACTTAAAAATCCTCTTTTTAAAATAATGGCAAGAGTTCTGAAAAATATTGATGCACTAACCAAAAACTCACAGACTTTTGAAAGTTTAATATAGTAAAATATTGTGTTTGTATTGTGTTATGTGCACAGAAGAATGGATTAACATTGGTAATTATATTTGAATAAATATTTATTTAATTGAAGTTGCAGAACTGTAAAAAGCAAATGACATTTTCTTTTACTAGAAAAAAAGTGTTGTTATGCCATTTTTTACCCTTTATATTCAGTCTAGCATGTAGATATAACACTATTATTTGACATTTATTGATTGCTTTAGAGTAATAGAATCAACGACTGCTACTGTTACAAATAAATACCAAGTCTATAATAAATATTGTTAAGTAAAGTTGTAATAATAGATTTTAATATTTATTTTTAGTAATTATAAAATCATAAATAGTATCATTTCTGACATTATCATATTACCTTTCCAGTAATTCCTATTTTTGACAGTCCCAAGTAGTTTCTTAATAAAATTTCCAAATTTTTATTTTTTAATGAACTAACCTTTTTTTTTTTAATTATACTTACACAAATTTCAAATTAATTTTTAGAAATATAACTTTATAAACAAAATCATTTTTAAAAATAATATTTGAACTTTACAATTATAGTAAAATAAACTAAATATATATAATCATAACAATGGCTTTTGGTTGCCAATAAAAGCATTAATAAATGAAAGTAAATTTGTTTTAACTATATTTTATATAGCCAAATAAAATATCATAATATGAAGATAAAATAAAACAATAAAATTCTGTTTTAAAATTTAAAATTCTATTTATAATTATTTAACAAGGGCAAAAAATAACTACTATGGTAATTATGAAGATATTTCTTTTTCAGTCAATCATAATTTTTTACTTTTTTATTACATTGTCTGGACTTGTTATTTTAAAAATATTTTCAAAAATAATCTAATTCTAATCATAAAATCATATGTATGCTTATCAGAAATAAATATTTACAAATATTTAGCAAATATAATCATAAATATATAAATTAACTGTGAAAAAATATATTTTTATTTTCAAAATCTAAACAAAAGACTTGGATACTCTCAAAAACTTTCACAAGTGCTCTCAGGCTTAAGAACAAAGAACTACCAATCAATGGCACTATCATGTCATTTGTACTAGTTTTCTATATATGATACCATTTTTTTAATTATCAAATAAATAATATTTTAGTTTGTTTTATATAGCAGAAGGGACTAAAGCACTACCAGCAACATTGGTGAAATTACCCAAACTCTGGATATCATCAAACAGGCTAATAATAATAATAATAATAATAATAATAATATTACTACTACTACTACTACTACTACTACTACTACTACTACTACTACTACTACTACTACTACTACTACTACTACTACTACTACTACTACTACTACTAATACTAATAATAATAATAATAATAATAATAATAATAATAATAATAATAATAATAATAATAATAATAATAATAATAATAATAATAATAATAATAATAATAATAATAATAATAATAATAATAATAATACTAATAATAATAATAATAATAATAATAATAATAATAATAATAATAATAATAATGTCTGAAGAAACACAGAAACACCTATTCTATCTTTGTCCAGCATTAGATAGAATTCACTTTACTATGACAGGAACATATAGAAAATCTAACAAAACCCTTCAAACAATCTTTAATTCATATTGCAAAGGCTCTATTCCATTAGTCTGTACAGCCACTTTTGTGCTTTATGCATACTGGTGCACTAGATGCACATTCACCTTAGGTAACAACACAAGGCTACATCCATCAACTTTCGATATCAAACTGGCAAAATTATGACCCAGAGACAATAAAATTGCACATCAGACATTTATGCAGCAATCTGGTCACTGATAACATGACAATTAAACCTCTAAGATTTCTCCCTATAACTAACAATCTGTGCCATCAAACAATATTTTTCTAAAAAAGATGTGGCATATATTTATAAATAAAAATACAGAGAATATTGTCTTTGGACAGTAACAACAAAATCAGGACTAAAACACCTGAAAGAAAACTAAACCCAGCACTGTAATAGACATACAAGTTGAGGTTTGCAAATTGAACAATGATAATAGAAGACTTTTAAGAACTCCTATTACAGCAAGCAATGCTCACAAATGTAACATATACCTATGTATTTGCACCGCCCCTAACAATGTTTAAATATCCTTCCCTCCTAATTTAGTTTATTTTTTTTGTTAATCACAGATACAAACTTAAACTTGGTCTATTCACTAGCAATGCAAACATATGTATATGGAGTGTCTTATAGCAAATGTAACCCTATAGTCATGAATAAAGTTTTTTTCTTTGAAACATAATAATAATAATAATAATAAATAATAATAATAATAATAATAATAATAATAATAATAATAATAATAATAATAATAATAATAATAATAATAATAATAATAATAATAATAATAATAATAATAATAATAATAATAATAATAATAATAATAATTTGTTTAATAGTTGTTAATGATAGTAACATTAGTAATTATAGCACTTTACTAAAATAAATTCAATAATAAAAGCTAAGTTAAAAATACAATTTTTTATTTGCTTTTTGTATGACCCTAATACAAATAATTTTATATTATCTGGTAATATGATTGAGTTATCTCAAATAATTGTATTTTTGCCTTTCTTATATAAATATTAATTTATGAGTCATTTATATATGACTTTACATATACTTTAGAAAAAATGTATGCCAGCATTATCACTTATCTATTTTAATATCAGTCTAATATATTGTTTCATAACACTACAAAAATTATTAAGAGACACAGATTATTAAAAAAAAACAATATTTACAGTTGATATTCCTATTCTTCAGAAACATTCTAATGAATTTAAATTAGAACTTACAAATCGGTTTCAAGTATTAGTAGATTTTGAACATGATTCAGATTTGAATAAAATTAATATGAAAATAACTGATACATTTTTAAAAACTGCAACAAAGATAGCTGGTAGAAAAAAGCAGCAATTGACCAATAAAATTTCTACTGAGACTAGTGAATTTATGAAGAAAAAAAGGAATATGAAGACATACAAAAATGATGCATTAAAAAGGATTGAATATCTTGAATTTGTAAAATGGTGTGGAAAAGAATTGAAAATGATATAAGAAAGTATAACTGTGACATAACAAAAAAAAGCTATAGAAGAGAATAAAAGTCTCAAGGGTGTAAAACAACATTTTGGTATTGGTAGGAAATTTATATCTGCAATAAGGAAAAAAAGATGGAATTATTACTAAAAAGAGATGACATCATGAAATGGGTAGAAGACTTCTATCAATAATTATATAGTAATAAACAACAAGTACCTCCTATATCTATTACATCTTCAGAATTGTGCAGAATTTTAATTGAAGAAGTAAAACAAGCAATTAAATGTATGAAGAAAGAAGAGGCTCCAGCTAATGATGGAATTATAATTGATATATTAAAAGAAGCAGGTGAAGAAATACATTTTTTTTAGCAAAGTTATATACCTAATGTCTAAATGATAAAGATATACCAGATGATTGGAAGAATGCAGTATTAATATTAATATTTAAGAAAGGGGATAAAGAAGATATTAGAAATTACAGACCTATCAACCTTTTATCACTTTTATATAAATTTTTTATCAAGATAATTACAACTTGTCTACAGAGATCATTAGATTTTCATGAACCAAGAGAACAAGCTGGATTTAAAAGTGGTTTTAGTACAGTAGATCATATCCAGGTATTGAGAGAAGTTATAGAAAGGACAAATGAATATGAGGTGCCATTATGATTTGGATTTGTAGATTATGAAAAAGCATTTGATTTTATAAACATTTCTCCAGTGATTAAAGCATTGGATTATCAAGGTATAGATCCAGGATATTGTCATATTTTAAATAATATTTATAAAAATGCAACAGCAACAATTAGATTATCTAATGATATTGGGAAAGTCAACATTGAAAAGGATGTAAGACAGGGTGATTCCATATCTCCAAAACATTTTACAGCAGTGCTGCAAGAAGTATTTTGTGGATTAAAATGGAAAGCTAAAAGAGTGAAAGTAAATGGAGATTATTTAAGTCATTTAGATTTTGCAGATGATGTAGTTATTTTTGTAAATAATGCTTTAGAGCTGCAGAAAATGTTGCAGGAGTTATGTTTAATCGATTTTCTAAAAATATGAAGATAAATATTGATTATGATGAGTTAGAAGAAGTTACCAGTTACAACTACTTTGGTCAGATTATTAATACAGATGAAAACATAATGGATGAAATTAAGCATAGAATTAAACTTAGTTGGAGTGCTTTTGGTAGAAATAATTTGATACTAAAAGGAAATATGCCTATGTGTTTGAAAAGGAAGGTTTTTAACAAATGTGTTTTACCAGTTCTTACTTATGGATCTAAGACTTGGACACTTAATAGAAGAGCAATACAGATATTTTAGACCACTCAAAAAAGTATGGAGAGATGCATGTTGGGAGTAACAAGAAGAGATTGAAAAAGCAATGTATGAGTAAGAAAACAAACAGGTGTTACTGACCTCATTAAAAATTAAAAGATTGAAGTGGAGTTGGGCTGGACATATTGCTAGAAGAGATGATAATAGATGAATAATTGAAATCTTAAACTAGATTTCAAGAGATTGTAAAAGACCCCGAAAGAGACCACATGTTAGATGGATGGATGAAATAAGAAAGTGTGCAGGGGTGATGTGGAGAAGAGAAGCTAAAGATCAGAGAAGATGGAATGAACTTGGAGAGACCTTCATCTTGCTGTGGATTGATAATGGTTGATGACGATGATGATGAACACTATATCTTAGCATTTTATTTTAGGTAAATAATTTTAAGATTAAGATGTTTTTTCTGTTTGGTTACTATGAACCATTGTTTTTTTGCGAGGTTATGCTTAAAATGCCAACAAAATATCTTGTAAATATTCATATATTTGCAATAGATGATTTTAAATCAGCTAAACTTATTATGAAAGTGAATAAATATGGATCATTTATAAAATTAAGTAAAAAATCCTTCACAAATTGAAATATAATTAAGCATGTAATATTTAATTGCTGGAAGTGAAATTTTTTATATTTTAAAACATATTTTGAAAATTCTTCCCTTCTCTTTATTTAACCTTAATTGTTTAAAAAATATACATTTTTATCCTAACTTTTTTTTTTTAAAACTTGTTTTTTACTAAACTAAACGTTGTGTGTGTATGTATATATATATTGTAACATGATATAAAATGAATATGCTGGGAAGATTATCAATTTAATCTGAATAAAACATAGCTCGATCATTGATTGCCATTCTGTAAAGGACTATTAATTATAATATGGGATAATAATATAAAAAACTTTAGTATGTCTCAGAATTGAGACATCATTTATAATAATATAGATCTAGCCTAAATATGGAATGTCATATTATAACAGTTTTAACGTTGGTTTGGCATTTTATAATAATTGCCACTTGTACATGATCATTAATGAATAGTAACTATGTTATAACCTGTATAAATTATCTAGCTCAGTTATTAATCACACTAGGCAATAACAATATTTCCCATACATAATTATTTAAATTGTCCACTACACTATCATAAAATACTAACAATCTTTATTAAAATCTAATTTAGTCAGGTTATATTTAAAACAAAATAAAGCAAAAGAGATCACAGCTTCAGACATCAACAAATCTATTCATGATTCCAAAGTAAACTGCAATAAGCAGTGAGATAATACATCATTACCCTAAATAATGATGCATACTTAAGTCATCTATTTTATTGATAATTGAATAAAACTAAATTCAAATCAAGAAACAACTAAATTCTGCTATACTTTACTAATCTAATATTATTTATAGTAATGCAAAATTAACTTTAATATTTACTGACATTCTGTTTAAATCAATAATTACATTTTGAGAATGTTTTCTAAACTATACAATATTTTTAATGTTTAAATAAAATAAATGTTTACTCGGTTTTGTATCTATTTTAATAAAATGTTAAATATAATATCAATATTTCATTCATACCCTACACTGTAGCAATATGCAATTATTGCTTCAGTTATTTTGTAAAATGAAACACTCAACAAGAATTTATTATCAATAAATCCCATTAGATAATTTCACATTTTACAGCACCCAATTACATCATATAAAATATACCATAGGTTTCTATTGGGTATTCACTAACATACAACCACTGATATTAATCATCTACTTAAATCTCCATTCAACTTATTATAACATAGATTTTATAACAATTAAACTATATATGATGATAACTGGCAGTTATTCAAGCCAAAGATAATATTCAGTTCTTTACTAATTAATAAAATTTGTGATCTCCAGTTCAAATAAATTTAAGAAAGTAATTAAGACAGATCACTTTGACTAATGGTAAAATAAAAATCTATTAAGATTTTTGTAACCAGACAAGATAAGCAAATAAATAATCAACTCTGAACTAATGAAATTATTTCTACTAGTAATATTGACTTAAATAAGCAAACTAATATTTCAATATAATGATATTTATATTCAATCACATTTAATAATGATTTATAAAATATGCATATATATAATTCTATTTCATTTACCTAGATGGATTTGATCTTGGATCAAATTTTAAGTACCAAAATTATCTTCTACGTTCAAAAGTGAAATTAGACAGATTCACCAGATTTTAAATCAACTCTAAATTTCTTGGTTTATAATAAAAATTTATAACACTAATAATAAAAATATAACATAACAAACAATTGAGGTTTGCAATAGACTAAAGTAAATAAAAATAATAAAATATATATGTATGGAACTCTAAAAAATATGTTCTGTGACAATAATACTATATGAAATGGAAGAAGAGATTTTAAATATTTTTCCTGAGATTTAAAATAAAATGTACAATAATAAGAAAAAAAATGTGATCAAATAAAATATCTCTATTTATAGAATAATGTAATTTCTTGATTATTAAATAAACATAAAAAAGAAAATAACCCTTTTCTAGCCAAATTTCCAAGTTAAATCTTGAACATACAAAAAAAAATATTTAAAAATATCAGGTCGTATTAACTTATATCATTCGATAAGTGCTTAAATAATAAAAACAAAATGAATCTCTCTGACCTTTTCATTGCATAAATTTTATCATATATATATATAATTTACCTATATTTTTAAATATAAAATGTAAACAGTCCTTTTCTTTTAACAAAATATATATGTACATAGAAATCATATCATTAAGCAAAAGTCTGTCCATTTTCACCCACTATCCACTGATTCATAATTGCTTCTGGGTCTTTGTTTCTGATCTTTAGGTATAGAGATGATTTTCTTTTAAGTGGAGAAGATAAACATGAGTAGTAAATATTATGAATTCAAATACAACTACTTTTGCATTTAAATTCCAATATTTTCTTTTAAGCATATAAATGTATCCAAATTTTCAAAAACAGAAGATACATAGTGGATGTAAATTTATACATCATTGGCTTTATTTTCCTTTTTAATTGATGATAAGGTATAAAGAGAATTTTTTCAATAACACAATTTAGTTCTATTCAAGTAATGAAAGAATACAAACTTTTTTTGAATTATGAATGTGAAGTTTAAATTGATTAATATCATGCACAAGTTGATTTAATTGATCTTGCAAAATTTGTTGATCTAAAATATGGTATTCATAAACACATAATGGGGTTTATATTTATCACAAATAAATAAATGCAATTCTGGATTTTTAACCATGGAATATCTTTATATAACTGACCTGCAATTTTTGTCATTTCCTCTGGAATTTCATCAGCAAGCTGCCCAATTGAACAGGCAGATAGTTAAAATTTTTATTCTTCCATGGTTTTATAAATTAGTCACTTAAACAATAAAATTTAATAAATTTTTAAAGATATCATTTATATATTTTTTCCTTTTATTCACATTTAACTCTACCATTACCTTTTAATTCCAAAAATATGACTATATAATTTATCATTTTCATTTTAATTTTCATAAATATTATTTTCAATTACTTTTTCAATATCACTCATTAGATTGTTTCAATTTTTTTTACATATACCTACTATTTAAAAAGCTCTATTTTTTATTTTAAAATCATTAATTCATTTTAAACACACTTTAGCATGAAATACATATATTGGTGATTATTTATCTTTTCAGCATATATGTGCTTGAGTGTATCAGTGTTATTAGATAGAGTGGAGAGTGATGGAACATCTGAAAGTCTGTGCTCATATACTCTATATTACATATATAGACACAGGTATATAATAAGCCTGTGTTTCAGTTATTACTTTGTAGAGATGTCTGCCCATCCTTGCATATGTATTTAATGGATTACTTCCTGTACATGTGGGGTTAAGATTGACCTTAGGTCAACATGGGTGTGACAAGAATCTCGGCCTCAGGGTGGCCTTCGAGCATTCCATCATCAGATTTTCAATTGGATGGACGGTTGAAGAGTTGGAGTGTGTAGTAGATTGGAGCCTGTCCATTAAAGTATGAGGATTGTCTATCTTAATATATATCGGAGCACTTATAGTATATAGGTGTGGGAGATGATAATCTGGACCAACTGATGATTGCTGGTTTAGCATGAAATACGTATATTGGTGATTATTTATCTTTTCAGCATATATGTGCTTGAGTGTATCAGAGTTATTAGATAGAGTGGAGAGTGATGGAACATCTGAAAGTCTGTGCTCATATACCCTATATTACATATATAGACACAGGTATATAATAAGCCTGTATTTCAGTTATTACATTGTAGAGATGTCTGCCCATCCTTGCATATGTATTTAATGGATTATGTCCTTGTACATATGGGGTTCAGATTGACCTTAGGTCAACATGGGTGTGACAAGAATCTCGGTCTCAGGGTGGCCTTCGAGCATTCCAACATCAGATTTTCAATTGGATGGACGGTTGAAGAGTTGGAGTGTGTAGTAGATTGGAGCCTGTCCATTAAAGTATGAGGATTGTCTATCTTAATATATATCTGAGCACTTATAGTATATATGTGTGGGAGATGATAATCTGGACCAACTGATGATTGCTGGTTTAGCATGAAATATGTATATTGGTGATTATTTATCTTTTCAGCATATATGTGCTTGAGTGTATCAGTGTTATTAGATAGAGTGGAGAGTGATGGAACATCTGAAAGTCTGTGCTCATATACCCTATATTACATATATAGACACAGGTATATAATAAGCCTGTGTTTCAGTTATTACATTGTAGAGATGTCTGCCCATCCTTGCATATGTATTTAATGGATTATGTCCTGTACATGTGGGGTTCAGATTGACCTTAGGTCAACATGGGTGTGGCAATAATCTCGGACTCAGGGTGGCCTTCGAGCATTCCAACATCAGATTATCAATTGGATGGACGGTTGAAGAGTTGGAGTGTGTAGTAGATTGGAGCCTGTCCATTAAAGTATGAGGACTGTCTATCTTAATATATATCTGAGCACTTATAGTATATATGTGTGGGAGATGATAATCTGGACCAACTGATGATTGCTGGTTTAGCATGAAATATGTATATTGGTGATTATTTATCTTTTCAGCATATATGTGCTTGAGTGTATCAGTGTTATTAGATAGAGTGGAGAGTGATGGAACATCTGAAAGTCTGTGCTCATATACCCTATATTACATATATAGACACAGGTATATAATAAGCCTGTGTTTCAGTTATTACATTGTAGAGATGTCTGCCCATCCTTGCATATGTATTTAATGGATTATGTCCTGTACATGTGGGGTTCAGATTGACCTTAGGTCAACATGGGTGTGGCAATAATCTCGGACTCAGGGTGGCCTTCGAGCATTCCAACATCAGATTATCAATTGGATGGACGGTTGAAGAGTTGGAGTGTGTAGTAGATTGGAGCCTGTCCATTAAAGTATGAGGACTGTCTATCTTAATATATATCTGAGCACTTATAGTATATATGTGTGGGAGATGATAATCTGGACCAACTCATGATTGCTGGTTTAACATGAAATATGTATATTGGTGATTATTTATCTTTTCAGCATATAAGTGCTTGAGTGTATCAGTGTTATTAGATAGAGTGGAGAGTGGTGGAACATCTGAAAGTCTGTGCTCATATACCCTATATTATATATCTAATATTGTTTTTAAAAAATCAGTTTTAAAAGTCATAAAAAGAATTATTTTATATTATTAAAATATAAGTGGGAATTTAGTCAGTTATTAATAGTATAGTATTTTAATTTTTTCTACTTCAAAATGTTATGAGGTTTTTTTTTTAAATTTTACTATTCTATTAATTGATTTTCTTGTAGTATCGTCTGTATTCAGAAAAACGCTTATATACATATTATTTTTAATTTAAAAAAAAAAAAAACTAAAATAAATTTAAAGTTTTTCTAATATATTATTACATTAAATACATGAAAGCAGTCAATACTATATACTAATATTATTAACAATCAAAAAAGGGGGTTCCTGTGATAACACATTGAGATTGTTGATTGTTAATATTACTGATATTGTTTAAGAGTTCACTGCTTTCACGTATTTTTATGAACATTATCAGGTTTATTATTACTTCTATGATAAAAATTAGGTTTATTATTACTTTAGTATGTATTTTCTATTATTTTACAAAATACTAAAAATCTACTTAGACCATTAATGACCAATATGACCATGTTCAAGTAGCCATTTATGACTTTCATAAAGTTCTGTACTACTTTCTGCTGCAAACATTTGCGTCATGGTTATATTAGCATAATAACGTTTATTAATTTTCTGTATGTTTTAATTTTTGATCATTTACTCATGCATTTTTTCTATTGTGGCTTAGTTGTAAATGAAATTTTTTCAAGTTATTAACCAGTAAAAATCAATGATTTAAATTTTAAAATATTTATTTTTTTCTTTTCACCAATTATAAATAACTTGCTATAACAATTCTGAAAAACAACAACACTATTTAATAGGCAGGCTAAAGGACATTTTATCATATTTGTAAAAGATAAATTGTGCACAGTAGTGTAGGTTTTTTTTTTTTTTAAATATTTCTTAATAAGCTTGCTTTATGGTTTTATCTAAAAAAAAGAAGCTTTCTAAAAAAATGTGATTATTTCTTGAATAAAAGTGAAAAATAACTTCACATGTTTAATATGTTCCAAATTTTTATATATACTTAAATAAGTATTATTACATTACTAAACACCCTAGATGTGGTAAAAGTAAAAAAAAAAAGATATTAAAAGCTTAAATCTAAAGCAGCTATTGTATTATTTTCAGTAAACGGCTGAAAGAGCTCAAAAAATTCTGTATATGAGCTATATTGTGAGCCAAATGTTGCTAAATATTCTAAAAATTACTATGAGATAAATTTATAAAGAATGTTTTTTGGAAGTTGCTGAAATCTTGTGTTTGGATATAGTAAAAATGTTTGAAAGCATTAATTTGTCTAACAGAACAATAATACAATGAAATGAAGAACTTACAATTGATAGAGAGGGTAATATAAAAATAATATTGTAAATCTATATTATTTGCAATGGAAATTGATGAAAGATATATTTATAAAATTTAGCTCAAATTTAAATTTCCAGAAGTAGCTTTGTTCATAAAGAAATGATTTATGCCCAAACAATGTAAAATATCATTACAGAAATCGATTTCTATGATAAAAAAAATAATAAAAAAATTAGTTTTCTTGAAAGATTAGTCAATATATTATCAAAAGATAAGCTAAATGCAATGGTTAACTCTAAAGTGAACTCTATTTCGAAAAAGTCAGAATTAATTTTTTTATTTTTTAAAAAACAACCAGTTTAGTGCATTTTATTGCAGAATTTATCAAATAAATAATTGATCATATATTATGCACATCACTATTTCAAATAAAAATTTTACCAAATCCTTAACATTTAATAATTACTAATTGAAAGTTTTGAAAAAAGTAAAACTCATATTAGAGAAAAAGTTTGCAATTTCGACCGCAATAGCATGCAAATCATAATGTCACAGTTACGGATCTTTTTTCTTTCTCTTCACCATTTTAATAGCTTTTAGCACATGTAAGAAGTTTTTCTGTGCGATGAAAATTAAATTTTTTATAGCAATTTTTATAAAGTACGTTATTAAGATTTTATAATTTTTTTTCTTTCTAGATTTTATCAACGTATAAAATTTTTTTCGGCAATTATGTCTTCTTTCGCCACTGAACATGATTTTGATTATGATTCTGATGAAGATTTTCCTGTTAATGATGTGTTTGATTCTGAGGCTTCATCATCTTCTTCTTTTGTGGATTACAGTGAGTCATCAGATGATTATTCAGATGATCAAGAAGCTGTGGTTTCAAAAAAAGGAAGAGAGGTGCAGTGAAGTCATCTAGAAGGGTGATGAGGATGGCAACTAACCCGACGCCGGGGCCTTCTTCTCGGCCTGATCCAGTTACATTTCAAGATAGTGAACCATACGGGCCAATAGGAACTTTCACTAAGTCTCCAGGATTAAATTTCCCCATTACCCATGAGTATACAATTTCTGATCTATTTCATTTATTTTTTGACAAGAAAATATACGACCACATTTGCACTGAAAGCAATAGGTATGCTTCAGAGTGGAAGGCATTACCGAAGTGGGTTGATCTGTCACCCTCTGAGTTGAATGCATTTTTTGGTAGGGTTATTCATGTTTGTACTATATCACGCATACCAAAACTAAAATTTATTTAGTCTAAAAATGAATATTTGCATCAAGTGGTACTTGCCAGAGTTATGACCTGAGATCGATTTTTTGGTATTCTAAATAATTTACATTTCAATAATAATAAAACCATGCCCCCAATTACTAATAAAGAGCATAATAGGATTTATAAAATAAGGCCAATTATAGATCACTGTAATGTTAACTTCAAGGCTGCATACCAGATGCACCAAGAAGTAGCAGTTGACAAAGCAATTACCAAATTCAAGGGTCATAACGTGATGAAACAGTATGATCCCTCCAAACCAGTAAAGCGAGGTTTCAGATGGTGGGTCTGTGCAGACAGCCATAATGGATATGAGTACCATATGGAGTTGTATACAGGCAAAGAAGCAACTGCAGATGCGAGCCTAAATCTGGGAACCCGAGCAGTGCTGTCAGTGGTTTTGCCACATTTAGCTAAACAGAATCCTGTTGTTTTTTGTGACAGATTTTTTACTAGTGTTCAATTAGCAGAAAAGCTGTCTCCTAGTAAAATTACTATATGTGGCACACTGAACACTAATAGGAAGAGGATTCCAGATAGCATCCGTGAAAAAGCAAAAATTCCTAGAGATATGGAGAGAGGAGACTTCAGTTCTGTATCTGACAGTGGTCTTGAGTTTGTAGCGTGGATGGATAAGAAGGCAATTATTATGCTCAACAATACTTATCCACCAGCTACAAGCGGTACTGCTACTAGAAAACACAAGGATGGTATACGTCATATATATCCATGTCCCAATGCTGTCAGAAAATACAACTGCTTCATGGGTGGGGTTGATTTAGCTAACCAGAGGCAAACTGTATATGGCTGGGATAGGAAGTCTAAGCGTTGGCCTATGCACTTATTCTGGCATTGTTTTGATACAGCTGTCACTAATTCCTACATTATATACAAACTATACATGGCCCAAACGCAAATGCAGCCTATATCACACTTGGAATATAGAATAGCTTTATCATCCAGCCTTATGGGTGACTTCACAACCAGAAAGCTGAAGCCTTCAGCCATTCACCATCTTCCATCTCCTTCATCTGAGTGCCATAAAATTGCTGATCTGTGCAGTCATAACAAGTTTACCAGAAGAAGGTGCACTGTGTGTCTGAAAAACAAAGTCAGATGTGAATCTTACTTTGGCTGCGTGGAATGTGGCTGCATTCCCCTGTGTAAGAGTGAAGATAGAGGCTGCTTTGCTGCTTACCATGCCAGAATCAGCATAAGTACAATGCCTACATAAATCTTCTATCCTACACAGCTGCAACACCTATGGCACACATACAGGATTATAATCATAATCACATCATTTCTGGTTTTCCCATAGGTAAGATATAACATGATTTTATTTATATTGCTGTTTATTATTTTGATGATTATAGTAACTATATATTTTGTTGTAATTTTGTAGTCACATGATTCAGCTCTTGCAATTCAAGCCACCCTGCTTTATGTGTTGACAAAGAACCATATCTCCACTTGGTTCTCCATTAGGTAAAATATATCGTGATTTTATTTATATTATTGTACATTTATTGTATGCTTATAGTAAGATTATATATTTATTTGTTGCAGATTTGTAGTCACACTGCACTTTATTTATATTATTGTACATTTGTTACAATTTTGTAATTCTTGATTTTTTCAGTTTTAGGTGAGACAATTTCAACTCCACTTCAAGGTCTCGCACTACTTATGTTTTACAGTATGTATGTATCATCACCAGTTGCTCCACATCATCATCATCAGTTATTTTGAAATTGATTTTGCTCATGCATTTATATTTTCAACAATTTGCAAACTGTCTTCAAACTATCCACTCTGTTCTATGAAACTAACAATGTGGAAAAAATAAATAACCCCCAATGCTGAATCAACAGTCATCATCATCTCCCACTCCTATATAATAATTGCTTGTAATTCCTTTTGATTATTTATTTTATTTTATTTACTATGTTTTTATTCATTTTATTTTAGAAACAAATTTTTAATTTATTTATTCAGAAACTTTGCAATTATGGTTTCCTATGAAATAATGCATAATTTAGCTCACCGCCCTGATTTTTCAATAATATAGTCATTATTTTTTATCCCCATAACTTATAATTTACTAAAGTTATTACTGTTATTTTTTTTTGATCCTCAGTAAAACCTTGCATTTCTAATAGATATCCCGCATAGAGGGCCTAGAAAAACAACTGCTTGCAAAAATAGAACATACAGACTGTCAAGCAGAAAAACGAAACTGAAATTGTCACATTCTGCCACATTACACCAACAAACTGTAACTCAGGTAGTTCATGTTATATATTATTTTTTTCTGCATTTTATGACGAATGTGATGAAGCTGTCTATGAAATTGTAATTTTAGGTTATACCTTTCAAAATTGAGAGTTTGTGAACCAATGTAAAAATAAAGATATTTAAAAACGTGAAAAATCTTTTTGAAATTATTTTTTTGTGGTAATGACTACTTTATCAGCTTCATTACATTCTTTCATATTTGCACTTTATAAAAATGTATATATATTTGTTATTTATTGTAATAAATTAGACATTTCATTTAAAATTGTATGTCCTGTAATTTTTTCTGGGAATTCAAAATGGCCGTTCAGGTCTCTAAGGGCTTTAGTAAGCAAGAAAAAAATGCTTCAATGTTTTTATAGGCTCAGAGAAAAAGTATTCCACTTATTAGATAGATGGTGTCAAAGTTGGAAGTGAAATGAGTTTGACAATGATAAATAAAAATGTAACAATTTACTATGGATAAATAATCTTCATATAATAGAGATATATATGGGAGTTAGTGACCTGGACCAGCTGATGAGTGCTGCTTCTGCATGAAATGCATTATGAGGGTCATTTGTCTTTTATTGTATCGTTATTTATATGAATTTAAAAAGAATGGGGAAGTATGGAAGTTGTTTAATATATCTATAAAGATAAATTTATTAAAATTAATAAATATTTTTGTGAACTTTTTTATATATCTCTATTTAAATGATATTAATTTAAAACTATAAAAAGAAAATTGATTCATTCATAAAGTATATATAAATGTTAAGGTTTTTGAAATTTAATTTGGAAAAATAAACTTAGGATTGGTACACACACCATTTCCCATTATTAGCCAATAAATAATAATTTCAAGGCTTTGTTTATGTTAGTGAGTTAAATATCATCAAAAAAGAATAGAATTCATCATTTAATGACGTGAAATCTAAAACAATAAATATTTTAATCTTTTTTGCAAATCCAGTTAATATTTATGTTGATTACGATATACTATATGTGGTTGTTCGAAGGTATTCATTTATTAACAACATTCTCACAGCGTCTGCGCAATTTAGCTTAACAGGCTGTCATTCTATCGTAATTATAATCGCACGCAAGACGTTATAAAATAAATGCTTATTTATGTTGAAAAAAAATAGCCAAAAAATATTGTCAATGGAAATAATCAAATTATTAGAATAATGAACTTCAGTGACAAAAGTTTTAAAGTAACTCTTTCTTACAGGTTTGTACAACTCTTCTTCAAGAATAATATCCCAGAACAGCTGCTTCAGCAGATGACACCTATCATGTAGTAATTATAAATGAAAACATTTTTTAAAAATCAGTAAAAGCCATAAAATCAAGAAAAAAAATCATGATTGACAGATAAGCATCTTAAATACATTAATTTATGAATTGCTACATTGCAGATATTAGGAAATATTGAAGATTTTGTAAAAATTGCCAACATTAAGATTCTCATTAAAATTCTTTTTTTTTAACATCTATTATATAAATATTGAATGGATTTTTTTTCAAAATAATTTTATTTTGATATATTTTGTGTTAAATATAAATTTGTAAAATTATTCTTTAAGAAGATACATCTAATTTATGATGGCTAATTTCTTATGTGGCTAATATCTTAAAAAAATTGCCCATACCTGATTTAGACTATAAATATTTATTTAGAATTAGTTACTTGTTACTTGTTTTATTACTTAATTTATTAAAGTTTGAATATTTATTTTATATGTTAAATAATCATAGGTATTGCGATTTTTTAACAGTATTTAGTTTGAAAAATCTGAAAAGATTAATTATATAACATTTTTTATGTTATTATAAATTTAAAATATATTCTACAATTCACTAAATATGGTAATAATTTGAACCCACAGGGGTCCATATAAAAATACTTATTTGGCATAAATATCACTTCATTTCAATAAAATCTTCCTGCTTACCTGCATGGCATTCAAGCACAGAATAATATGCATTCAAGAACGATCTTGGGATGTTCAGAAAAATAATTGACAATTATTATTTTGTTTACTAGAAATGGCTACATTATTTTTATCCAACAATAATAAATCATGTAGCGTTAAATAATGAACATATAAAAATATATAAGGGTCACATTTAATAACTATCTATAAAGTGACATATTTAATGAATACGTGAATTTTAATTTTTAAACATTTTGAAATAAAGAAAGCGAAATATGCTCAACTTAAATGTTAATGGAATTAACTTGTGGTCAGCAGTATTGAGATACATCCAGAAAATGAAGTGGATTCCCTTATAATAGAGCCAAAATAGCTTGTATTGCCATAGTTGAGAAAAGTTATTTTATGAAATTTTATAATTAATATGCATATATATATGGATTTGAACTTATGATTTTTCAGCCTATATTCGTCCTCCATTCCATCTCCAAACAACTGATATACATAATCACAAAGAAATATGACTTATAAGAAACATTCAGTACACTGAATGAGTAAGCTAATTATATATATATATATATAATACAAATAATAAACTTAAACATTAAAAAAAATTACGTTTACAGTTTGAAATATAGACAAACGTTCTCAGAGCTATAAAAATATCCAAAGTACATAGTGCATTGAGTGCTGGTTTAGCACGAAATACGGATATTGGTCATTATTTATCTTTTCTACATTTATGTGGTCATGTGTATCAGTTATATGAGATAGTATGGATAGATGGAGGGTGCTTGAAAATTTGAGTTCAAATTCCCTATACTTACAATTGAGCTCCAGGTTTGTGAAGAGTGCCTGGTTTTCAAATATTATAATATTATATAATATAACAAACTATTTTTATACATTTCAAAAATCTTTATTATAATAATTATGTACTATCTACAGTAATATTTTCTGTCTCTCTATATAAGCTCAAATATAGTTTTTATGACATATTATATCTTAATTAATAAGATAATAGGGTATACTTTAATGCATACCTTCATAATAAAATATTAAGTAAGTTTTATCATTTTAAAAATTTATTTATTCAATCTTGGATTCTACTGATTTTATTTAACATTTTTTTTATTTATGAAAATATTGTTTTTATTTAATTTTTTTTTATATACCTTTTTTGCACTAAAGTTTTGTATTTATTAATAACTAATGTTACCAATTAACAATATGTATTTTTTATATTTTTTTTAGAAATTTTTTCATGCTGAGATTATTTTTTGATAATTTAGATGCTAAACTAATTTTTATTGAGAATTAATAATTATTACTAAATGTTGTTTAGACAATGCCAAATCCCATTAATCATGTTATCACTCTTTCGTTAATATTTGTGGAAAATCTGTTTAGATATTTAAGCTATTCAAGCTTCGTTCTTGTTGTGATGATGGATTCCAATCATTACCTCAATGATCAGACTGTTGTTTCTTTCAAAATAAATCTTTCCAAGCATGACAGATTTATTTTATTGAGTTTAGTAGGGACCTCTGAAAATTTTTAACACAAGATTTATTTAAAAGACAAGAGCAGCCACTCTTATCTAAACCTACTTTCTAAATAAATAGGAGAATCTAAAGCATTTTGATTTGATATCCTAAGGCTATTCAATACCTTACTGATTAAGTCCTAAAATTCTATAACACATTAACATTCTTGAAATCTTTCTATTTACAAGGAGTCAGTGTTGATATCTTTGCTTAGAAATCGATTAAGATAATATGAAGTTGTAATAATTATTTTTATAAAGCACATACTCAGTTACTTAAAGTAATATTTATTAAGGCCATAACCTTAAGCCTATGCACCTGAAAAACGACAGTAGGGACCTCTGCAAATCTTTAACACAGATTTACAAGATCGGTCACTCTTATCTAAACCTACTTTCTAAATAAATAGGAGAATCTAAAGCATTTTGATTTGAGAGTGTAAGGCTATTCAATACATCACTGATTAAGTCCACAAATTCTATAACACATTAACATTTGTGAAATCTTTCGATTTATAATGAGTCAGTGTTGAGGTCTTATGCTTAGAAAAGTAGGTTTAGATAAGAGTGGCCACTTTTCTAAGTAAATCTTGTGTTAAAGATTTGCAGAGGTCCCTACTGTCATTTTTCAGGTGCATAGTCTTAAGGTTATAGCCTTAATAAATATTACTTTAAGTAAGAAGTATGGCTTTATAAATATAATTATTACAACTTTATATTATCTTAATAGATTTCTAAGGGAAGATCTCAACACTGAGAATGTTAATTTGTTATAGAATTTGTGGACTTAAGCAATAAGGTAATGAATAGGCTTAAGCTTTTAAATCAAAAATGCTTTAGATTCTCCTATTTATTTAGAAAGTAGGTTTAGATAAGAGTGGCCACTCTTGTCTCTTTTAAATAAATCTTGTGTTAAAGATTTGCAGAGGTCCCTACTGTCGTTTTTCAGGTGCATAGTCTTAAGATTATAGCCTTAATAAATATTACTTTAAGTAAGGACTATGTGCTTTATAAATATAATTATTACAACTTTTTATTGAGTTTATAAACGTATAATAAAATCAAATTAAAAAATTTTAGCCACGTATTTTTTTTTTCAAATATAAGTTCAAGTCGATAATTTATCTAATTGTTAATTTCTCTTAATGTTCCTGAGATTTTCAAAATTTTTTCCAATACCGACGTTTTAGAGAATGTTTTATTTTTGCGATTCTCCTTCAATATCCAACTTTTATATTTATAAAAAAATCATAGATAAAACTGCTTGAATAATTTTTTAAAAAAAATGTTTGCAAAGATTTTCATGACAACCCTGGCGTTAATTTGTTATGGAGATCTTGTACATTATTATTTTTTTTTGATTTGACGATAAAAATCTAAAAAAGCAAAAACTGTCAATATCTTCTTTATCTTTATCTTCTGTTTAAAACTACTTTATAATGTTGTAATCATTGTTACTTTATATTAACATTTCATTCCTATTTGTACATTTTCTTCATAAGGAGATTGAAATCTTTTGTCTTTCTCCTAATATATTATAATCAACTAAGTAAAATTTTTAATATTTTTCCCAGTAAAATTTAAATCCTGATCTTTGTGGATTAATGTATTATATAGTAGTAATGTAATTAAAAATCACTAAATATAATAAGTGGTAAAATAAACATCACATAACCACTACTTCTTATGCTTGCTTATAACTGTTATTAAAACAGGTAAAACTCTCTATACGTATTGCAACACTGCAAGCTAGAGTAATCAATGGATGCTAGTAGGTTTGTGCATATCTGGGGATATTGGATGAGTAGGCACTAGATGGAGATTTTATGCACAAGCCTTCTGGTATCCATTGATTACTCTAGCTTGCAGTGTGGCAATAGTATAGTGAGTTTTGCCTGTTTTAATAAATGGTAAAATACACAATTCAGCAAATTATTTACTTACATAGTCATGAAACATAATAGCAATGTACTTCAACAGGTAAACATATATTTATAATAATAGTACAGTATAATGTAATAATAATACAATAATAGCAGTTTAATTATATACTTTTTAAAAATCAAGATTAAAGTTTTTATTTCAATGTAAGAATCAAAATTAAACACATTTATCCAGTGATAGCTAATATCTAATTATAAAATAATAAATTTATATTAATTAGTCTAGAAACAAATTTACACACAAAAGATAACTATAACATTTATTTTGCACAAAGCTGCAATTTATAAAAAATAAATAAAATAAACCAAGATGAAATTTGCATTTATTTTATTATTCAATTTGTTCATGTAGAATTATAATAATAAGAAAAATCATTAATTTTATTGCCAAAAACAAAAGACGAGGAAAAAGAAAATCATTTAAAAGTCAAAACAAAAACTAACATTAGAATTATAAATGAATTTTTTTTTATTAAGTAAATTTTAAATTTTACATATGTATGAAATAAATATATGTTAGTATGCTTTTAAATTTAAAATTGTAGCATTAGCAATAATGCCTATATTACGTGAGCACTTGTAGATATAGATCGGTGACTATAATATACAGTAGTATGTGTTAAATTTAAAGTAATGATAGCATTAAAGGATAAAGTCTATCCCAAGTATAATGCATCTATATATATATATATATTTAGCTTTTAGCATTATTACATTTATTACCTAAATAATATTTTAGACTGCATTCAGAATAGGTTTTATTTAACTGTTTAAAAAGGTTTATTTAAACTTTTTTGTATGAATAATTTCAATGTCTGTGGTCAAGTTACAATCTTTAGTGTCTATATAAGTATATTGGACCATTAATAAGAGTGGGATTGATATTGGGATTGTCTAAGTATTGACTGGTTTTTAATGAATATGTATATAGAATTGATAATACAGCACAGATAGTTTAAAAAAGAGAAACTTTCTCTTTGCTGTAAACTTGGGTTGTGTTAATCTGAACTTGTGCAAATAATATGCTTATTTAAAAAAAATCATGCTCACAATAATATCCAAGTCCTAAATTCAAGCACGGTCAGTAAATGTTGATTTATTTAAAAAATAAGCTCTAAGCATTGCTTTTAAAACATTTATTGATGGGAGAATGCATGGCTATTTTATATTGCATGTGTAAGAAGTAAGTGTCTTTCACAATATAAGTGTATATATATATATATATATATATATATATATATATATATATATGACTCAATTACTTAAATTTACTTAAACCAGCATATATTGTTTATTTATAAATTTTAATATGATTAGAAAATATTTTTTTTAATATGAAATAATGAGGGCCACAATATTAAATATAAAGGAGTTAAAGACATTATTTAAAAAATAACAAAATAATAGTTTATTTACCAAGTATAATAATTAATTGTCAGACAAAGTATACTCTTATTTTCCATAATCATGCTTGCATTACAGACTATATGATAAAAATCATGCATTACAGATTATATCATAAGAATTTGAAATAATTACTTTAATAAATTATTTGTGTCCTATCTTTTAAGTTTCTGTCCACATATACACAATGAAAAACAATAAAAGTTATTTGTAAAGTGTCCAATATTTATTTTTGATTATTTTTAAAACATTAATCTTTCATTTACATGTTATAATGCTAACATGATAATATAGATTGAGTACAATTGTTGCAGAATTATCTTCTGGCTTTTAATACACTCTGCATATAAACATACATATGGATGTCTTTCACAAATACATTACATTTATTTATATAATAAGCTTCCTAACATAGTCACACACATATATATCTAATATGGTATAAATTCATCACACATGGATTTATCTAATATAGGATAATTGTAATTAATTTATCTTCCTGTCAAGAATAATTTAATTGTAAAGATGGCTGTTTTGAGCCTGATCCTTAAGTTAATAGTAATACTGTTTAATTAAGTGGCATGACCTTATGGATCTGAAACCAAATTTACAGACCAAACTATGAATAAATCCATTATATAGATACAGAAATCTTAATCATTCAACAGTAATCTAACAACTGTGTTTATATTATAACTTTAACATATATAAAATCTATCTTGTGGTAATCAAAAGGAGAATTAATATACATCCAAATAAATGATCAAGTTTTAAAATAAATTTTTAACTTAAAACTCTAATAATTATACTACATTCATTATTTTTAATACTTGGATGCTTAAATTTAAATATTTTACACACATGCACACTTTGCATATATAAAATGAGTTTTATTATTTATTTTAAATACTTTATACAATTAATGTATTTAATGCAATTTTACATTAAATGAATAATTTTTTTCTAAAAGAAAATAAGGTTTATCAAATCATATCATATATAATAAAGATAAGATGAAGAAAATTTACTTATTAATAAAAATATTATTATTTTGGCTGCTTTAAAATGCAGCTTGAATATTCATAGATGCTTAGTAACAAAGATTAACACTTTTTTAAACATTCATTTACTGATTTAATCAATCAATTAAATGATATGTTATATAAACACTATATGTAATAAAATATAATTAGTTAAAATAAAATATATTACTAATAAGTTATAAAATAAACTTAAAATGATTTACACATTAAAAAATAAAATCTAAATAGTATTTTTAACTTACACAGCAAAAGTTTTGAAGCTAGAATTCCTTAGTTTATTGTGAGGTACTTCTTCTCTGCTAATATTTTTCTGATGAAGGCTTCCTTTAATTGACTTCATTTATAATCCTATTACTTGTCTCACAAGATGCTATAATGTTCTTTATGAATCTCCTGTCATTTCAATTGACATTTGTGCACTGTTTTTTCAATTTGATTTTAGATTTTTTTCAAAAATAGCTATCAGATCTCACAGAGATCCAAGTTAGATTTAAAAATTCAACAGATTTCCTTGTTTTGCTTGACACTTCTAATAATGTTTGATGCAGCTTGACTAAAATGAAATTGTAGATTGATTAATTTCAAGAAAAATGACTAAGCATAGGTTTTTATCTCTTGTTTTTAACACCTTTGATCTTGGTTTTTCATATTCTTGATAATGTCTTATACTTTATTAGCTAATTTTATTTAATTACAAGGATTTTAAAAACATCCATTATTTAATTGATTGAACTTGCAAAACACTATAATTATGAAATTTCTTGAACTTTTTTTCTTGTTTTGAATCTCATATCTCAAAACATGTTTACAATTTTTTATTAACTTATTTTTCATTTAATTTCTTAAAATCTATTGTTCAACACTAGTATAATTTAACTGAGTTATTTTTTAATATATATACATTTTTTTAATCTTTGTTAAGATAAACAGTTTTAACATAATTTATAATTTCTCTTAAATTTTAACTTTTTTTAAGCAAAAGTATTACATTATTTATTATTTAAATTAATACACTGTACAGGATTACACACACCTGCATATATATATAATGTAATATAAGAGATTCAAACTCAGACTTGCCCACAACTCTCAACTCTCCATACTTTTATTTATTATTATTATTATTATTATTATTATTATTATTATTATTATTATTATTATTATTATTATTATTATTATTATTATTATTATTATTATTATTATTATTATTATTATTATTATTATTATTATTATTATTATTTTAGAATCCAACTTTTAATAATTAATTCTAACATTCCAATATTACCTATTATTATTACATTTAATACTTTATTTTTTTAACCTTTGAACTGTTATATTTAGCAATCATCACAAACCTGAAAAACAGTTCACATACATGTGCAATACTCATGACTGACAGTAAAATAAAACATTTTATCCATTTCAGATTCTCAAGCGTTTAAACAAAAAATCAACAAAAAATAATTATACTTGCATTAAATTTTTTCACTCATATGGCAGTTTCTAAGCTTTTTATCTAGATTATTTATGAATGTTATATCATTTAGCCTAGGTTTATAATTATTAAAAGTTCTTTTCATTGTGATGACTGAAAAGCAGATCTGTCTCTTATTTAATGGCTTCTCATTCTTTTTCCAGGTGGTAAATAATATTGATATCTAGATGCTCATTTGTTTTAATCAAATCTATCTTGATTTGTTGCTGCAACTTGAATGGAACAGCTGTTTATGCAATGCATTTCAAACTAAAATGTCATTTTTTCTGATTCAGTTTGTGGAATTTATATTTCTAAGGCATCTAGTAAATCTGCCATGTTTTCAATCATCAATCAGTTACTAGCCAATATGATGTGTTGAATATTTTCAGGTAAGTTGTGCCTTATAAGGTTAAAAACACAACATTTTAACATGGGAAAAGCTGTAAGCACTTGTAATTTTTCCATCCATTTCAAAAAAGAATTGTGATAAGCTTACACAGTGTTTGTCTTATATCTTTCTTGAGACACTTGATGCAGCACATTGTTTGTCACTCTTCATTCTGAAAGCTTTGTTTTATTATCACTTTATATTCTTAATAAGTTATGCAATAACATTATCTTGAATTTCACCAATCCTTGGCTGAATCACTCAAATAATTTGTGGATATGATAATTTTTTAATTATCTGATAAACTATAAAATATGAATAGTTCAGAAATCCTATTCTAACAGTCCAGTGAATTTTTTATGTGACATTTATTTAAAGGTCTTCACTCTTACAAAAGCGGATAAGAAACTTTTGAATGTTTGTTAATATATTACTAATTATTTTATTGTCCACTCTCTTATAAAAATCTATTAGCTGCTTATATATATATATATATATATATAAAATAAATAAAAATATCCGTTAATTAAAAATAATATTGTAATTATAATTGAAATAATATTTTTAAACGGTTTATAAACAATTCAAACAATCTTTAAATCCGCAGAAGTACTTTCGGTTACTTTCAAACCTGCCTCAACTGCTATTAAATTCAAAAACTAAAAGCGGAAGCAAACGTCATCAATTCAAATTCCACGAATCTCGTATTTTAATGTTAGAAGCTTGTCGATTTATCAAATGTGTTTTATTCCTGTTTATAAATATTGCCTCTTTAATTTTTCTTTTACTATGGTTTCTCTCTTCATGAAGAATTTTCACATTTTCAAAACTAATTTATACTATAAATTTGCTTATAGAGGAATTAAATAAATTGAATGGCTTGAAATGGACTATTGAAAAAGAACAGGATTATAAGATTAACTATTTAGATTTAATGATCACAAGAGATAACAGTATATTAAATTATAAACTAATAATTAAGCCATTGCAAAAAAGAGGATATATAAATTTTAAATCAAAAGTACCAATGATGCATAAGATGGCAAGTTTTAAATCTTTTTTGTTTCGAAATGAAAAATTATGTTGTTACCAAAGTGATAAATTGAAAAATATTGAGATATTTGCCAAGGAATTGCTTGATGTTGGTTATAAAATGGAACAAATAAACAATACTTTAAGTCAATTTAAAAAAAATTATAATTTAAAAGAAATGAAGATTAATAATAAAAAATGGATATCTATTCCATTTATTTCAAATCCACAAGTAAAATTTTTTAAGGATTTATATAAGAATGTATTTAATGTTTCATTCTACGTTCCAAACAATATTAACAAATTAGTTAATAATTCTAAGGATGTCATACCTATCAAGCAAAAAAGTAATGTCATATATCAAAAAAAATTTTTTGTGATTGTATGCTATCATATATAGGTGAATCTAGGTGCAACATTGAGAAAAGATTGAAGGAACACGAATTGTTATATAAGCGTGTAAAAAATAAAAATAATGGTGATTTAATATCTTCTTCAGTTTTCTTTGATCATGAAAAAACATGTAAACATAAATTTAAATTTAGTTTTGAAAATGTGAAAATTCTTCATGAAGAGAGAAACCATAGTAAAAGAAAAATTAAAGAGGCAATTTTTATAAACAGGAATAAAACACATTTGATAAATCGACAAGCTTCTAACATTAAAATACGAGATTCGTGGAATTTGAATTGATGACGTTTGCTTCCGCTTTTAGTTTTTGAATTTAATAGCAGTTGAGGCAGGTTTGAAAGTAACCGAAAGTACTTCTGCGGATTTAAAGATTGTTTGAATTGTTTATAAACCGTTTAAAAATATTATTTCAATTATAATTATATATATATAGTCGACTTAAATTAGGTTCAATCTCCATCTCTCTATTCATTTTTAAGTCCCTTCACTTCATGATTTATAAATAATTTATGCATGTACTCTTTTAACTTCTCTGTACTTTCCATGATGTCTTCCATTATGTCATTATTGAATTTTATGGTTTGTATGTTCAAGTTCTCTTATATCACCTGAGTATATATTTTTAAAAATAACCTCCATTTTTGACATCTTCTGATCTATTTGATGTACCAACTTTTTGTTTTGTTAATGTGTTTTCTTCTTGTAGCTTATCCTGCTTCACTTCTATATTCTGAGATATCATTTGTAATTCTTTTATCAACAATTCAGGTATTTCATTCATTTGTTATGTTAATTTACCTCTGCTTTCTTAAGATTTATTGATTTTCTTCTCAAAGTCTATAAATTTGCTTATCATATGAATTTCTGCCAACTTTTTGTCTGTCTCATCTTTATTTTTTTAAATTTCATCCAGAATATTCTTTATTTCTTCATTGATTTATACATAAAGTTTTATATTTCTTTTTTATTTTATCAATCTGTCCATAACTCATTAGGATCACCTATTTAATTTCTTTCAGTCTTTCCTTTAGTTTTTGGTTAAGTAACTGAAATTCCAAGTGTTCTTTTTCTATCTTCTAATTTATTTTGCCTTTGTCTATTTTCTATTTATCTTTAGTTTCAATTGCTTTGATTCATTGCTTTTCCATCTTTTCTATCTTTCTCAAAATATCCCCCCCCTGTTTTTCATCTTTCAACACCTTTATCTTTTTAGTGAGATGTTTTTTCTATGCTTTTCCCCATCTTTCATCTTTTCTATCTTTAATTCTATCTGCTTTTGCCTATTTTCCATCTTCTTAAATAATATATTGAAAATCTCCATCATATATAACTGTGGTGATATTATTATCACTTTCTTCTCAGGGATTTTTATTCTGCATTATTATCATTTTTCTCTATTTATTTTTATATCTTATTACCTGGGTCAATACTGTCTGTATAAAAACTCTCTAGATTAACTTCTTTTATTGTGCTTTCTACTTGACAGCTTATTTTTAAACTTTCTTCTTGTATCATTTCATGATCTTCTTTATTAATCTCATTTTCATTTTGCATTTTTTTGGATCTGTAAATTTTCTTTAATACATAATAAACTCATTATTATTTATATATTATAACTGGAATGACTACCAATCGCATTATTTGATCTCATGGATTCTCTTAAAAGTACTTGTTCAATATTTTTAATCAACAACTTTGGCTGTATTTATTTTATTTTTTACAATATTATCATGATCAACAGTATTCTGCCAAATGGACAGATCCACACAGTAGTCACATTCATCAATTCTTCAATTTTTGTATTCCATTCTCATTATTGTCCAGCTCTTCAATTCCATGCAACTCTTCCAATCTCTTATATAAAGCAACAATGCCAATCCCTTTCATCCTTTCTTCTTACTTCCTCTCACCATTTCCTCCAAAACATCTTTTATTAAACTACAATTTCTTCTTAATATATGTCCAACTCAGTTTCTTTTTCTGATTTCCTCAATCAATTATTTTTTTTTCATTTACTCTTTTCAAAACTTCTTCATTTGTATTTTAAACATTAAAATGATTTTTTCATTCTTCTTCATGCCCACATCTTAAAGCCTTTCAATCTGTTGCTAATTTTATTACTTATTGTTTATGTTTGACAAGCATACATTAGTACACTCCACACATAACATTTAATTAATCTTTTTCTTAATTCTCTCAAATAATTTCGTTCTCTTAATTAATGCTTTATTTGGCAATGTGACTCTTTTTTTAAGTTCATCTTCATTTCTTCCATCCCCATTCAACCAACTACCAAATGTCTAAATCCCTTTATCTGTTAAACTATGTTATCATGAATTTCAATTTGCAGTTTTTTTGCATTTCTTCCTATCCTAAACACTTAGTTTTATGAACATTAATCTTCATTCCATTTTCCATACATCATTCTTCCAATTTATTCAACATATTGTGAAGACATTGTTTATCTTCAGCTTTAAGAGCCATATCATCTGCAAATCTTATACATTTTATTATTCTACCTCCAACATTTTCTCTTCCACAATTATTTAGCATGTCGATTAAACAAATATTAAAAACAACAGATGGCATACTGCATCATTGCCTATCAACACTTTCTGTACTCACTTCATCAGTCTCATTATTTGTCCAGTACACATATTACAAATCAATCTTCTCTCTTTCCAAAAGACTATTTTTTAAGATGGTCATAAGTTCATTCCAGACTATTCTATCAAATGCTTTTTCTATACCCATAAAACATTTCTTTATCTTTTTTAATATATATCTCTGCAATTGAACTAACAACACCAATAGCATCTCATATTTTTTCCTCTGTGAAAATCAAACTGTTCTGCTCCAATATAATATTCTAACTTTTTATAAATTTGTTTGAATTTACATTCTCAATAAAACTTTAGAAGCATGAGATAATAAACTTATTGTTCTGTATTATTCACATTTAACAATTTTCTTCTATTTAGAATTTGGAATTATTATAATTTTTAAACAGTTTTTAGGTCAAACTTCACTGTCATATATCAAATTGTAAAGCCCAACTATTTTCTTCATAGTAAATTCTCCCATTTATTTTAAAAATTCTATAGATATTGCATCAAATCCAATAGCCATACCATTCTTCATTTATCCAATTGACTTTATTACTTTATCTGGCAATATGTTTATATCTTTATCAACTACTTCAATATCTTCTTCATTTTCAAATTCATAATTATTTAAATTATCTCTTTTAAATAGACACAGAATATATTCTTTCCATCTTTCTAATATATTATTGCTATCAGTTAATTTCTTTCCATTCTTATTTGTAATCTCACTACTCATGTCTTTTTCTCCCAAGTAACTTTCATGATCTATAAAGACCAGATCATTTCCTTTCATCTGCTAAAGCATTTTTATATCTCTCTACATTCTTACTCCATTTTTCTTTCACTAAATCTGTTTCTCTGTTTAGTTTATTATTATTTTTATATATGATCTGTGCCTTTCCTCAGTATTTACATTCTTCCACCATCTCCATACTTCAATTTTTCCAAAACAAATTTAGTTATCCAAGGTTTTTTAGCGTTTCTTACTCAAATAATATCTATTTTATTTTTTGCTATTTTTAAGAATCCTTTCTTTAGTTGTACACTAATATTTATCAGGATTATTAATATATTTCTCACCTTTAACAATTCTTTTTATTTTATTTTTACATTTTAAACCAAATTTTTCTTTTACAATTTATTTTAATTTATCCAACTCCCATCTTATATAAATATTTCCCCCATTTAATTCTTTTAAAATTCAACCAAAGTTAATTTTGTCATAACCATATTATGATCTGAGCTTATATCAGCAATCAGGCAAAGCCTGCAAACTTGTAATAGTATTCTTGTATCTATTCTGAACCAATATATAATAAATTTGATAACATTCTCTATCTCCTGAAGCTTTCCATGTATACAATCATCTTATATGGCTTTTAAAAAAAGTGTTTGCAGTCACAAACCCATTCTCCTTACAAAATTGTATAAGTTGGCTACCTCTTTCATTTTCTTTTTCCAATACTACAATTTCCCAAACATTTCCCCCATCCTACATTTCTCCACAACAGCATTCCAATCACTGAATAGCAATATGCATACATTTTTCTTTCCCATTGAATAATTTCCTCTATCTTTTCATATATTTCATCAATTTCAATATTGTCATGACTAATAGTTAGCCTATAAACTTGTATAATTACTAAATCCGTAGGATTTTCATTTATTCTCATCATCATCAGTTTATCATCAATACAGTCATTTGGCCATGCTATTCCAAATTTCTCTTCCCAACAGCAATGCCAACTCCATTAATTTATTATCACCTGAACAAAATAATCTCCACTACTTACTTCCCTACATTCCTCCCAACTCACATCGCATAATCCTCTAACATCAAATTAAGCAGAGAGAAAGAGTTAAGGATAAAGCTGAAGCAAAAACAATAAACATTATAGACAAAAGACATATTTGTTCAAACATATGCATCCTCAAACAAAGAACCAATATAGAAATTGACAGTGGTGTAAGATTATTTTAATTTCATGAATGACTGGACAAAGGTAATAAAAGAGGTGAAAACAAGCATCACTATAAAAAGTGAAGACTATAGCCACATATGTCAATGGAAATAGATATACAAGATAAAGTAATAATATCAGTTAAATAGAAGATAAAAGTTACTGCTGTTGTGTATCATGAAAAGAGATCTTATTCCAATTTTTGAAAGAAATTGTTTTTATCCACTAAGAATTTAAGTAAACTAAAAAAATACAGACAATTTACAATGGTATTATAAATCATGCAGAGGTGTCTGGACCAATAAAAAAGATAGCAACAGAAAAAGTTTGAATAGCCAGATTATACAGACTGTGAATGTTATAAAAGCTGTCAGACTAATGCTATAATGTCCCTAAGAAACTAAAGTCTTGGATTAAAGCAAATAAGCCATGATAAAGACCATATATATCATGCTGGCATATTTAAAGAAAATATATTCCTAATATTGATAGACTCTTACTCAAGCTAGAAAGAATCAAAAGTATGAGTGTGGAAAATGATGTGAAAGCTTAAATAAAATATTCACATATCATGGCTACCATGAAATTATTGTTTCAGATAATGGTTTATTTCCATACTTTTGTTTAAATAATTTTTAATAACAAGAGAAATACATTATATATTAACACCACCTTATCATCCAGAGTCTGATAGAGAGTCATACAGGTTTTAAAACAAAACTTTGTATACAGATATTAATGAATCTTTAACTAACATTATGACTCACCAAACTTTTACTGAAAGTGTGTCAACTAAAAGTATACCAGATGATGTGTTAGTATGTTGAAAATGCCAAACCCACCTGTCTGTAATGATATCTAGTAATAATACATCAAGAGAAATTGACTTGGAGAAGAAAGCTAGAAAGATGGTAATGCAATCTGGGCATGTTAAAGAGAAAATAGTCTCCAGAAGTAATAACCAGCATTGTCATCAAGACAATTAAAAAATGCAAATTTCAAATGGTAGAAGAGTGAGTTGATACAGAAGTCATTTGAGAGTTCACTATTGAGAGTCATTACCAAGTGTTAGTGATAATTTAATGGTAAAAGAAAAAGAAAATACAGATACAGTTTAAGAGTTTTCAGACAAAAGTTTAGTTAATGAGAAGCATTTATTTAGAAAAATGATTCATTAAATTAATTGGAGCTGTTGCTCAAAAGTAAGACATTTCCTTTTCAAAGCAGTCTTAGCCAAAAAAAGAAAAAAAAAACTATTGAACAGTAGAAGGAAAGACATATACTTCTAACAAGGCCTCCTCAAGTGTGATGGATACCACAAAGACTGCAGGGTTATTTCTTGTAAAATAAAGTTAATTTTCCAGATTTAGGGAGAAATTGAGATGTGTATAATGTTATAAATATTAGGTGTATATATATAATTTTTGGGTGTAATTTGAAAATTGTAATTGCAGTTTGAATATTATTATTGATTATTTATTAGTCTGCTTTCAGAACAGATTATATTTACTTATATAGGGAGGTTTATTTAAACTTCTTTATATCAATAATTTCAGTCTCTGTGTTCAAGTTGCAATCTTTAGTGTCTATATAAATATATTGGACCATAAATAAAGATGAGATTCCACCTTTATTGTTAAAAAGAGATTGTCATGATAGCATATCTGATTATTGATTGTTACGGATATTGGGATTGTCTATGTATTGATTGATTTTAATGATTATATATATATGTATGATATATGTTATATTGGGATTGTCTATGTATTGATTGATTTTAATGATTATATATATATGTATGATATTGTTAATAAAATAAAAATTCATATAACATTACAATAATAGTCAAACTATACCAAAATTCTTCCACAACTATGATTTCATCTATTAATAAATAGACCTTTTCAAGTGAAATCCAACTAAATATATAATCTATATACATCAAACAAAATAGCCTTCCCATAATTCACTTCAAAGCATAACTTCATTTAACATCAATATATTTGCAATCAATTAACAGTTTTGAAACATTTAATAGTGACTTTAAATTTAGGCATTTCTTCCAAGCCACTATCATACTACCCAATAAAAAACTATTTTTATAAATCAATTTAATATTTGATGACTTATATGGCAAAGAAATAAACTCTTGTTAGTTGTCATAAAAATTTACTTAGGCCAGAGTAAATTAAGTCTTAGTGAAAGAGTTAAAGTTCATAGGAGTAGAAATAAAAATAAATATAATAACTCAGCTTTGTGTAGTCATGAATTGAATACAGATCATAAAATATTATTTAAGAATGCAGAGGTTCAATAATAAAATATTTTGAATTTGAGGCCATCACTCTCATAAAGACATTATTTTATTTAAATGAAGTTATAAATAGGTGGTATGTTTAGAAGAATTTCACATAAGAGCTCTTTTTGATAATGATTAAATGGTAGTTGTGGAAGAATTTTAGTAATGTTCTTTTTTTTTTTGGGCTAGTATTGTTAAGTTATATAGTTTTCATTTTATTTATTATTATTAGTATAGCGATAAGCAATATTTAATATTGGTTATATAAATAAACTTTTTCAGAAAATAATTACCGCATAATACTTATATATTTTTTCTATTATTCACTCTAGTAAAATTTACGCAAAATTAGTATGGTCTGAACTTAAATTATTTTGCATATTAACTATATATATGTAGAAGTCACAAATTAAAAAAACATCAGCAGATAGATTAAAGATGTATTTAAAAGATGTAGATTTTCTTATTTTCAAGAAATATATCTACGAAAAGTAATATATACTGCAGAAGATGTTTATGCTAGAAACTGTTTCAAGTAATGTTAATAATTAGTTCACTTATATATATATACGTGTATAATAAACTCACATTCATTATCCGGGTTACACAGCAATATCTATTTCAACTAATGTGGCTAATTATGACAGACTTTTATAAATAAGATATTTACTCTGACTTGGGATTTATAATTCCAATCTTTATAAGTAATAAGCTGATTTAAAAGTCTGGCTGTTAAATAAAATCAAATTCCCTTCCCAGCACTACCAATGAATGCTGATATATTTAAGAGAAGACTCTAAATATGGTTGGGCAACCTTATTTTTAAAGCATTTATTAACGTAAAGTGCAGAATATTCATAGTACATGTGTGAAAAATAATTTTCTTTCATCTAAATTACACACACATATGTATAAATAAAAGTGTTATGTTACTTAATATTTATATATCACATAGTAAAGTATGAAGAAATGTATATTGATATGGAAGAAACATATCGTATCACTGAAAGCATTGGATAAATTGAGAAGCTAGGCTGGACGTTTTACTAGAACTGACAATAGATAGATTATTAAAGTCTTATACTGAATTTCAATATCCTGTAAGAAATGTAAAAAAAAAAAAAAACACGTGCGAGTCGTATTGGATAAAGTATAATTTTTTATTTTATTTGGAACAGTATAGTGAAGAGGAGTTACAAATTGGAGTCTCTTTTATTTATTAACAGAATTTTTTATTTTATTTCAACTCGCACAGATTCAATTTTTATAAGTAAGGTCACGGTAAAATTGATAATTCTAATATACACGCTCGCAATTCTGGTGTTATGAATATACATACTTTATTTTTGTGCATATAGATAGATGTACGTGTACAATTTAAAAAAAAAAAACATTTAACTTATAAAATATTTTTTTATTTTACAATTCCTTTACATTTTATAAGCAGCTTAAGCTTTTAACAAGTTTAGACGCTATATATGAATCAACAGCACGACCTATCACATTATAATTAATTTTAAAATTAAAAGGTTAATATCAAACCTTAATATTGATTAATCCATTCGTAACATCATTAAATGTTTACTAGCACATATAATTTTTTTTTTTTTAAATTTAGGTATTAAGTAAAAATTGAAATTATCTCAAATGGTTTTTATTTAGGCATTAGGTAGGGAAATTAATTCGTTCACTCATCTCAATCAATCAATAGTAATTTAAAGCAACAAAGACAATATTTTGTCAAAATAAATTAACAAACTCTTAGTTAAGTTTAACAAATTTTAGTAGTTTATTCAACGAGTTGTAACGTAAGTCACGTCGATATTTGGGAATAAACTCAAGAGATACTAGTCATATGCCAAATTTGACATATAGTATTTTCCAGTCTAGTTAGCGGCAGTTTTGAATCATCCTCTTAAGAACGTAAACACGTGAAATACTGCACTTTATTAATATAACTTCAAAGAAAAAAATCTTTCTGAATTTTATCCGCCTTTGCCATTTTTTTTTATTAAATAATGCAACTTTACTTTTCCCTCGGCTCATCCATCAGTGAGTCATATACTGGAAAATTTAATGTAAAGCTCAGATATATGACTTAAGTTTAAAACCATTTTGCAAAATTGAATACACACAGATATATGAACACACACACATATATATATTAGATTACATTTTTAGCGGGAAAAAAATCAGTAACCTTTAAATAAAAAATAATATAATACATAAATAGTTTGCGTTAAAAAATAAAGCATGAAGAAAATTATATTAAAAAAAATGTAGTGGGGACATAAATAATTTTTAATTATATACATAAATAATAAACAATTATTTACCACACTAATACATTATTTATTAATATTATTTTTTTTCTGTGTGCTCTCTATAGAAATTTATATAAATTTATGGTCTTTTTTTTCTTTTTTCATATGTCAAAGCGTCGTAGGGACACGAACCCCGTGACAACTGCTTGTAAGGCGGCTGTGCTAACCACTCGGCTATCAACGCTTGATAAATTTATGTCTTGTATATAAAAGGTGATGAATCTTTTACAGGAGTGTTTTTACCAATAAAACCTAACATTATCAGCTACTGAAACAAGTTTAAAAAAGAATCAAAAGAAGTACACTATGATAATTAACACTGAGAGCACTGAAGAAAAAAGATGAGTAATGATATTCAGAGTTATATATATATATATACAAACAATATTTTTATTATATATATTTAATGTAATTTGCTGATATATTTTTTTATTGTTACTTGTTAATCTTTTTATAATTTTAGAGTAGAAAAATAATAAAAAATTAAAAAAAATTAAATAATGGATAGTGATTCCCATCTTGCTGGAGGCTTGGTGTTCAACACCACACTCTAAACTCGGCAATATTATATTTAATTAAGGTAGCCATCTCATAAACATTTTAATATATATAAATAAATACAACAAACATCATTTTTTTAAAACTTGATTTCTATATGATTATTATAAAACTATAATTACAAACGAACGTTTTGATTATTTTATAATACTGTATAGTCTTTTTCAAGGAAAACTAAAAAATAAAAATACAAATATATAATAATAAATATAAATATCACACATTCCAAAACATATCCAAAAATTAAAAAATACAAAATGATTAAAAAATATTTTTTAATTTTTATTTTTTAATTTTTGGATTTATTTTGGAATATGTGTTATTTATCATCATCATCAACCATTATCAATCCACTGCAGAATGAAGGTCTCTCCATGTTCAATCCATCTTATCCAATCTTTAGCTTCTCTTTTCCACAATCACCCCTGCACACTTTCTTATTTCATCCATCCATCTCACATGTGATTTATTTCTCGGTCTATTACAATGTCTTGGAATCCAGTTTAAGATTTCAATTGTCCATATATTATCATCTCTTCTAGCAAGATGTCCAGCCCAACTTCAATCTTTTAATTTTTTCAATGAGGTCAGTAACACCTGTTTGTTCTCTTACCCATACATTGCGTTTTTGATCTCTTTTTGCTACACCCAACATGCATATCTCTATACTTCTTTGAGTAGTCTGAAGTCTCTGTATTGCTTTTCTATCAAGTGTCCAAGTCTCAGATCCATAAGTAAGAACTGGTAAAACACATTTATTAAAAACCTTCATTTTCAAACATATAGGCATATTTCATTTTAGTATCAAGTTATTTCTACCAAAAGCACTCCAACCAAGTTTAATTCTATGATTAATTTCATCCATTATGTTTCCATCTGTATTAATAATCTGACCAAGGTATTGTAACTGTTAACTTCTTCTAACTCATCATAATCAATCTTTATTTTCATATTTTGAGAAAATTGATTAAATATTACTTTAGTCTTTTTAACATTTATCTTTAGTCCTACTTTTCTACTTTCATCTGATAACTCCTGCAACATTTCATGCAGCACTAAAACATTATTTGCAAAAATAACTACATCATCTGCAAAATCTAAATGACTTAAATAATCTCCATTTACTTTCAGTCCTTTAGCTTACCATTTTAATCTACATAATACTTCTTGCAGCACTGCTGTAAAAATTTTGGAGATAAGGAGGCACCCTGTCTTATACCCTTCTCAATGTTGACTTTTGCAGTATCACTATGTAATCTAATTGTTGCTGTTGCATTTTTATAAATATTATTTAAAATATGACAATATCCTGGATCTATATCTTGATAATCCAATGCTTTAATCACCAAAGAAATGTTTATAGAATCAAATGCCTTTTCATAATCTACAAATCCAACACATAATGGCAACTCATATTCATTTGTTCTTTCTAAACCTTTTTCAATACCTGGATATGATCTACTGTACTATAACCACTATTAAATCCAGCTTGTTTTCTTGGTTGGTGGAAATCCAATGTTCTCTGTAGACTAGTTGTAATTATCTTGGTAAAAAATTATCAGTTTTTTTTCAGTGTTATTTATATTTATCTTTATATATTTGTACTTTTGTTTTTCAGTTTTTTAAAAATAGACTATATTATAAAATAGTCAAAGCCTTAGTGGGTAGTTATATTTTTATAATAGTCATATAAAAATCAAGTTTTAAAATAAAAGTTTGGTGTATTTATTTATATATATTGAAAGTTAAGAGCTATTTTTCAAAAGAAAATTATGTAGATGATATTTTAAATTTGTTAAACATTTAAGCTAAGTAAATATCTTACGTTTATTAGTCAGACAACAACGATTTAAAGTTAGACAGATGAAAATTCTTGCTTTTATTGCAAAATAAAAATATGACTATACGATTATAGTTTTTTTCATGGTGAGAAAAAGATTTTTTATATTATGGGTCTCAAGTCTATTGTTTATATTTTATTATTTTTTCAAAAAATAATTTATATAATTATAGTTTTGGATAATAATATTTATCAGCCTACTTAAATGATCTACATTTTCAAATCTTCAGTTAACAATTTAATGGAAAACTTTTTTTATGTATGTATATTTAAGAAAATTATTTGTTAAAATTATTAATAAATATCTAATGCATGTCTAATATCTTTATTGTGCATCAAACATATTTATAAGAGATATATTTTCAAAGAAAAGTATTTTTCATCATATTTCTAAACATCACTGTTTAATAATATACTTACAGTCTTTTTTACCTATTTAAAATTTCAAGAAGTATTAACATTAATACAAAAAAAATTGATAAGAAATGTTGAAATATTTATAAGTTATTTATAAATACCACTGAACCAGCTTATAACTTCAGACCCTGATAGATCAGGATTAACAATGAATGCAAAATGGGTAAATATTACCTCTAGCTGGGCAAAACATAACCCTCTTATGCAATAATTTCAAATTTTTTTTTAAAATTTTGTTATTTTTTTCTTTTTTCCTTCTGTATTTGTAAAGTTAGTACTTTGGCAGTATTTATAGCTGTAAACCAGATCCTTTGACAATATCTGTAGTTGTATAGTTGATACTTTGACAAAGTAATTGTACATACACTATCTGGTGTTTAAAATCCATTCAGAGAACTCATGTGAGAACTGCGTTCATGACTAACTACAATAAGCTTATGGCAGGCATAAATCATGAAACATTTATTATACCCACCTTCCAGCTAGTCATGCAGAATCTTGCAGGTTATGGCAATTGATGTAGAAACTGTCAACTCCAGAATTTGCAATAAGGTGATTAGCGAGAAGGCAGCTGCTAAAAAACACTATCTTATGGCAGCATTGCAATAAACCATGTTCACTGGTGAGATAGGATGAAGACATAGATAGCATTAGATGGAAAAGCAAATTATGTAGCGGTGTGTGAAATGTAAGATAAAATGGAAATTGGTACTGGCAATGTCTTATTTTTATTCCCATTGCAGGAATTATCATTCAGGATTCTTTGCAATAGTGACACCATTTTTGTGGAATTTATTACATGTACTGCTGAGAAGCATTGTACTTCAAAATTATTTCACCAGAGTGTGTATGTTTCAGTCCATTAAAGGTAATGTTTATCACAAAATGTTGGGCCAATTATTTTTCATCTGCTATCATAAAAGATTATTCATTGAAAATTTTATGCATTTATTTGCTTAAATTATGTGAAAATTATTGTTTCTTACTAAAGAAAACCAATAATCAAATATTAATCTGGAGTTATGATTTATACTATTATATAATTTTAATACTTTACTCATTTTTATAACAGATTATTGTACAATAAAATAATATAGTTAATTATTACTTTTAAATTAGATATTAAAATATAAAATGAAAGAATTATATGATGCTTTGTTTAAAAAATGTCAGTTTTTGTATAAGATCAAAGGTGTCTATAATTTATTTTTTTGCACTTTCTTTTAAATAATATTATTATAATTAAAAGGACTTGAACTCAGACTTTCAAGCTCACTACAACTATCCACACTATCTTATAAAACTGGTACACATGACCATATACATGTAAACAAAATAAACGATCTCCAATATATTTCATGCTGAACCAGCACTCATTGGTTGGTCCAAATCATCATCTTTGCAAATCTTCAAACTTTAATGAACAAGCTTCAATGTACTCCATTCTCCAAATCTTCAGCTATCCATATCATTGAAAATCTGAAGATGGAACACTCCGAACCCCTGTTGATACCAATCTTATTTTCATACCCATGTTAACTTTAAGTCATTCTGACCCCTCATTTATAGAACATTAATATGTCCATTTAAATATACAGAAGACGAATGATCAGAATACAGGCTTAATATATATTTAAATACATGTATATTGTCTGAGTTTAAGTCCCTTCTAATTACATTAAGTTTAGTACAAACCATCTAAATGTATTTAAATATTACATATTTCAGTCTGTATTCTGCTCATCCCTCTTCAGTGTATTAAAATGGACACATAAAAGTTCTATATGTGAGGTATCAGAGTGACTTGAAATCGCCATGAGTATGACAATAATATTGACATCAACAGAAAATTTGAGCATTCCATTTTTGGATTTTCAGTGATATGGATGGCTAAAGAGTTTGAGGATGGAGAAGATTGAAGCTTGTCCCATTAAAGTTTGAAGATTTACCATCTTAATATAAGCCAGGCACTAACTGCATAAATGTAAGAAAGTTGGTGATATATTGGTAAAGCTATTAATATATGGTGTATCTGAACTTAGTTCAGTTCCATATAGCTATTTACATTAGATAGCTGGATTTGAAGACATGTGGATGTCTGAAAATTTTCAGATTTTCTACTTAATAGTTAAACATTAGATAAAGTGTGGTGCTTGACTTGGGTATTTTAAATCTAATGCTTTAATATCCTAGAACCTTATTGAGGAAGCCAGAAGCAGAAATCAATCTGGGGTTGGGAATATCTGAAAAGCTTGTTAAGAGCTATTGACAAGCTCATTAGATAACATTTGTAATACAAGCTTGTTAAATTAGGTCATGTGATATATGACTTGATTTCTTTGCAATTAAAAAAAATATACATCTACTCTAATTATATCACACAGTGAGTGAACTATAAATGAATTATAAATGCATATTATATTATGTTAATTGCTGTTATAAATTATTCTTTATTTTAATCACCACAAATAATGTTTACCTTAATAAATTTATATTGTTGTTATTAACTTACATGTTTTGATTACTATGAGATGAATCCTTATAAACCTATTTTCTGTTATTCTATAGTACATTTTATATTATATCTCACTATCAAGTAAAACATTACCTAATTAAACTTTATCTTTTTTACCAAACAAAAGCATTCATGACAAACCCACTGGTGCTCTTTACAAATTTATGAGTTCATTGTACATGTAGATATAAACTACTATAAAGTCATTTGTGATCAATTTATTTATTTATTAGTTATATTTTAAATTGCATGAACATGACATTTACTCAGTATAACTTAGATTGTTTAAATATCTAATATATAAATGGAGAAAACCACCTGGTCTATAATTTTATTTATCATATGTGGCTGCCCAAATCTATGAGGCACTCATAGATCAGCCCACCATGCTCAATTATAATATTTTCATTACATCTGTGGTTACATAACCGGAGGGAATTTACTGATAGTCAGTTCCATTTATGATATTAGTTGTTTATTATAATGAGCATTCTATTATTTTATATTATTCATTATAAATATTGGCTTTTCCAAAAGAACATATTTTAGTTATGAGATAGTACCCAAATCCATCAGTTATTCAGTAAAGTATTTTCATCCTTCATTTTAACTTTCCTTTTATATTTTATTTGTTATTAGAATATAATTATTTTTTTTACTTTGTTATTAAGATAGTTTTCTCTACAATATATATCTTTCAAAATGTGACTATAAGAATAATTAGTTAATCTATAAGTAAACTTTTTACAGAAACTAAATATTAATTTTCTAGTTTTACTTTATATTGCATTTTTAAAGCAATCATGTGCTAATCTGTAATTTACAATGTTTTGCATTCAATTAGAGTTATTTTGTTGGAAGAAAATATTAAATAATTTTTTATAACTTTATTTGTAAGTATATAATTTATCATTGGATTCAATTGATTTTACTTGGATTGCTCTAATTTTAAAATTATGGGACCTTATAGGAAAGCCTGTCCTCTGTGTAACGATTTAATTTACGGAAGCCAAAAAAGTGTTAAATGCTCAATGGATTGTTCTTTTAAATTTCATATTGATTGTTTAATATCTAATAATATGGATATTCTTAGAAATAATGGCCAGTATAATTTTGTATGTCCAGCTCATTTAGAAATATGTGAAAGTCTACAAGCATCTAATATAACTGCTAGAAATTCAGTTATAGAAACGACTGTCTGTGGAAAATGTTTGACTGAGATTAATGCTGATGAGTTAAAAATTGTTTGCGGAAAAAAATGTAATAGATCTTTTCATTTAATGTGTATGCAACTAGAAACTATAGATTTAAATTTATTAGTTGATAAAGATTTCAATAATTTTGTGTGTGTTGATTGTCAAGATTTTATTCAGGAAGAAAATATTTCTTGCTACGAAACAATGTTAAATGAGAGTGCTCCCGATCTGGGCAAGAAAATAGCCATGCTTGTAATCATTGTTGCAGAACTTTACAGGAGCAGATATCTAGTTTATTGTCCACTATAACTGATTTAGCTAAAAAGATTGATTTTCTCGCTAGCGAGAATCAAAATTTGAAAACTATTATTATTAATAGAGATTTTAAAATAAACGAAAAAATTTCTGGAGATAATATACCGTTAGTTTCTAAAAAAAAATTTTCTAGAATAGACAAAGATTATTGTGCTTCCTCTTCTCCCACTTCTGAAGACAAAGGAAGTCAAAGTCAAATTTCTATTTTTACTTCTGAAAAAGAAGGTGTAAATGAAAGTCCAAAAAGTATAGACATTAAAAAAATAAAAATTAGGAAAAGTTTGCCTTTACAAAATAAATCAAATAAAGAAAAAATTGGGGAAAATGTTGCTTCTATGGAATCAGGGGAAATGATTGCTGAAAATTTATGTCATCAACAATCTAATTTTGAAAGGGGAAATATTATTTCTAATAATGCTGTTAAAAAGTGGACTGACGTTTTAACTCAAGGTCTAACTGTAGAAAATAAAAATGTTAAAACAGAATATTTTAAAAATACAAAAGTTAATGGCAGCGGGCTTCATTTAAAAAAAGACGTTGATTTAGACGGTTTTGAATTAGTTACACACAAGAAAAGGAATGCAAAATCTAATGCATTTAACAAAAATGCTATAATAGGAAATCTTGCTGACACACGATTAAAAGCTATTCCTGTTAAACAAAAATATAAAAGATTCTTTTTGACTAGATTAAATCCAGAAGTTACATCAAAAGATGTGATTGCTTATATAACAGGAAAGTTAGACACAACTGTGGTATGTCATAAGTTTATACCTGCAAATAAATTTTATTCCTCATTTTATATTTCTGTCAAAGAAAATGACGTGAGTGAAATAATTAATTCAAATTTTTGGGCGTCAGGCATTTATATATATCCATTTTATGGGAAATTAAATAAAGATTTAATTGTTAATGAACAAATAAAGGATCAGGTAGTTGAGGATAATATTGGTGATGTATAATGGATTATTGCATTTATAAAGATTGGGAAAATAAAAATTCATCACATAACAATGGTAATAATAAGTTAATTAATAAAAGTAACATTTTCTGTTGTTATATGCAAAATGTTAGAGGGTTAAGAACTAAATGCCAGTTATTGAAACATGCTGTTCTTGCAGAAGAATATGATCTAATAGCATTGACAGAAACATGGTTGAATGATCAATTTGTTACTGATCAGATTGTGGATCATAGATATTTACTATATAAACATGATCGTGTAAACTCTAAGCTTTCAAGAGGTGGAGGTGTTTTATTGGCAGTTAAAAACAACATTGTAACAAAGCAAATAAATATAGAACTAAATTTTTTTGATTCTATTTGGATTGAAATGGTATTAGGATCTCAATTGTTTTTGGTTGGGAATATATATATTCCTCCTTATATTAATATAATTGAACTAAATAATAATTTGGAGAAATTGGAAAAATATTTACTTAATTATAAGCACAATATTTTGATCTGTGGTGACTTTAATGCACGATATGTAATGACAGCAGATGAAATAACTGGATTATGCAGTAATGAAATAAATAAAGGACAAAGAATTATAGAATTTATGAATATAACTGGTGTAGTGCAAAGAAATCAGTTAAAAATAATAATGGATGTGTTCTAGATTTTATATTAATTAACTTTAGTGACATAGATGTGAGGCATAGTGTACAGCCATTATTGAAGGAAGACTCTCATCATCCAGCAATTGAGTTTTTTGTTTATATCAAACACATATCATTAAATAAGGGTATGATAACTTCAAATAGAAATTATAAACTTGGTGATTATTATAATTTATATTGTGACATCAAGTATGCTGATTGGGACCAAATATATTGTTCCCCAAATGTAAATGAGGCAGTATATCTATTTCAAAAAATTATGCAAAACATTTTAAACAATAGAATACCATTATGCTATGAATCATCTAAAAAATATCCTCCTTGGTTCTCTAAGAAATTGATTTGTATTTACAAAAGAAAACATAAGCATCATAAGTTGTTTAAGAAATCAGGATCAGTAATATGTTATAATAACTTTATAAATTTTAGAAGATTATTTAAAACCATAGAAAAAATTGATTTCAAAAGATATATTGAGAAACTAGAGGACAACATAAAGTGCAATTCAAATTACTTTTGGTCATTTATTAAAAAGCATTCCGGTGTAAAAAATAAAATGTCAATTGACAATGGGAGTCTTACAGCTGATGATTTTGCCAACTACTTCTTATCATGTACAGAGAAAAATGTGACATCTAAATCACATATAGTTAAATCTGCTTTTAAAAGTAATGATTTGATAGTTATTGACTCATTAAATTATAATGACATTTTATTAGCAGTAAAACAGCTTAAAAATAAAAAAAGTTTTGGATATGATATGCTACCTGTTTTTATTTATAAAGGATGTGCGGAACTGCTAGCTCCAGTGCTTTGTTATATTTTTAATATCTCTTTACAGCAAGGTATTTTTCCTGATTCGTGGAAAGTTGCAAAAGTTATACCAATACCAAAAGTCAAATCAAATGATGTTAGTAATTATAGACCTATTTCATTATTATGTATAGCTGGAAAAATCTTTGAAAAATGTGTGTATAATAAAATAATAGATAAAGTATGTAATTCTTTATCTAAAACACAACATGGCTTTATCCCAGGTAGATCTGTTGAGACTAATTTGATAAATATTCAAGATGCTATTGCAAATGCAATTGATAACAGATTACAGCTAGATGTGATTTATTTTGATTTAAGCAAAGCATTTGACCGAGTAGATCACTCTAGATTGATTAGTAAATTGCACACGATTGGTTTTAGTTGTGAACTTTTGCAATGGTTCATATCTTTTGTCTCAAATAGACCTAATTTTGTATCTTTTGGGTCTTCAAAATCATACACATATTTTAGTAATGCTGGAGTGCCTCAAGGAAGCATACTTGGACCATTGCTTTTTTCAGTTTATTCTTTGGATATAGAGCAGTGTGTAAGTGGTTCTGACATTCTCTGCTTTGCAGATGATATTAAACTGTATAAAACTATTAAGAATTTTGATGATCAGAAGATTTTGCAGTCTGATATCAAAAAATTTCAGGATTGGTGTGTGGGAAACTATATGGAAATTAACATTGGAAAAAATTGTGTCATATCGTTTTCTAAAAAATCATCTACAAGTCTGTTTAATTATACACTAAACTCAAAAAGTATTTTAAGAAAAGAAGATCATAAAGATTTAGGTATTATTTTTAATAATAATGGAACATTTAATAATAATATTCAAAATATTATTACAAAAAGTTATAAAATAATGGGTTTAATTCTCAGAAACTGTCAAATGTTTAAGAGAAATACATGTGTGTATTTGTTTCATACATTGGTCTTACCTATTTTAAATTATGGATCTTTGATCTGGAACTCATCTAAATTAAATAATAGATTAGCACTGGAAAAGGTTTATAAAAAATTTTTCAGATACATTAAATCAGAAATAATATGTGACAACAATGCACTCTACAAAAGATGAATCTATACTGATATGAAGTATTTAAAAAAAATTACATCAGGTATAATAGATGTGAGAAGTTGCCAGACAACATTATCATTTAAGGTGAAGATAAAGGATACAAGATCAAAAAATTTGTATAATATTCCAAAATTTAAAAGTGAAACATTAAAAAATTCAGCATTAGTAAGATTACCTAGATTGTACAATAAGTACTTTAATACTGTTAATATATTTGAAACAGATGATAGAACATTTAGGACTACTGTGCAAAAAACTCTGCAAATGATTTGTGAACTAGATTAGCTGTGCATTTTTGTTTGGATGTAAAATCTGTTAAATGTACTATATTAAATTAAATTAAATTAAATTAAATTATTATTATAATTATAATATTCAAGCTTTTAACTTAACTTACAATGATTACATAACATTTGTCACAATTCAAGCCTTTTATAAATTTTCTATGCTTGACATAAAACTAGTCTATAAAATCAAACAATTAAATGCTTATTAAATTAATTATTGGCTTCTACTGTGACTTCCATGGTAAAATGAAGGTTATATTTTTATATCTATTTTGGAATGTATAAAAATCTATAATCAATATTTATCAAGATATGATTGTAATGGAAAATATTCAGATAAAAAGATGTAGAAAAATAGATAAGAAAAAACAACACACTCTACTTTTATTTAATTGAAATGTGTATCTACTTAAAATTTCTGTACCTGTAATGAAATAAATTTTATCTATTAATGATCAAAAATAAAATTTAATTAATTATAAACATTGATAAGGGATAATAGCAAAATGCAAGTTTACATAAATAATATTTATCCAATAAAATTATCAAAATATACTAACAAACATTGAGTATTGAAATGATTTGAATATCAGTGCTTCCTAGTAGAGTTATTTATTTTGAAATTTAAAGTATAAATATAGTTACCAAATTTATGCACACTATAAATAAATTAAACAAAATATAAATCAAATATAATACTTCCCAATTCATATACAAAGATAAGAAAAATTAGTTGTGTTTGTGGTAATTATAATAAAAAAAAAAGTAGGAAAATAATTTTCACATCTTCAATTTAATCACAAAATTTTAGATGTATTTAAAAATTATATGCACTTTTATTTCAATAAAATAATATAAACAATGATAAATATATGTATTCAATGGTAATATAAAATGGTATAAGTTAGATGTAATAATAAAAGCAAATAATAAAAGCAAATGATAGCTTTTATAATTCTTTTTTTTAGTACCTAATTGATTATAGAGTGTGCAAATTTCACCTTTTTTTCAGAGCTTTCTTTACTCAATCTTTATTTTTATTCATTTTTTTATTTATCTTATTTTGTAGTTATCTTAATTTAGCAATAAATACTCTTTTCCCTTCTCATATCTCAAATTATATTAATATCATTGGTTTTAAGAAAAAAAATATTACATTCTTGTAATTTTAAAATGAATAGTTAGCATTTTTTAATTTTAAAAGTATACCTAATTACAAATGGCATGATATATTTTGTAATAGTTTTGACAAAATGAAATATACTGACAATGTAATACAATTAAAATGTAAACAAATTTCAAAAACAAACAAATGTTTTTCTTTTTAAATTTTGGAGAGATGTTTTCTTCTTGCAGACCAAATATAGAGAGTAGAAAGTCTGTAACCTAAAATAACCCATAATACATAATTTATGATACATACCTAGCCATCATAAGATTCATATTTATAATAATTATGAAGGATTATATTCTCCTCTTATCTTAAAACAACTAAAGCAATCCCACCTTTCTTTTATTGCTGTAACAATGCTTATTTTATTTTTAAGTTCTGAAAATGGTTGCTAGTCAGTCAAAACTGTGAAAAATAAAATAAGAAATATTTTAATGATAAAAGAAAGGTGGATTTATTTGTTTTATAATAATTGCTAGTTAAACAATAATTAGATATAAATAAACATAATTTTTATTCATTTCAGTCTATATCTTTAAAAGTAAAAAAGAATAAATTTGTTTTAACCAGATAAAACATAACATTTTTTTAAAATTAAATGAAAACAATACTGTCCTATTAATATATTTATTGTCATTATAATATATATATATGCATAAAAATATAGTAATACAAGAATAGAAAAATAGAATTTTACTGCATGATTTTAGTATGCATGTAATGCCTTTTTAATTTTCACTTTGCTTCATTTCATCATAACTAAATTTTATCTACAAAACACACAAAAAAATACACTCTGATTATTAACAATTAAATCTGTAAATCTTTGAAAATATTATAATTATATATGTAATAATAATATTAAAAAATAATTGTAACTTTAAATGTAAGTAATTAAAACGGAAATAACCGTACCTTCACTGAGTTATGTAAAATGCCAACAACTATGAAAAGAATGATAGATATTTTATGGTTGTTCAAATTTACATACTCAGTGAGAGGTACAGTTACTTATGTCTCAATTACTTATATGTAATAATAAATAATTATAACTTAGACTTTACGCGACTGAAACAAAAGTAACTATCTTCCAATGAGTTATCTAACATAAATAAACTACTAAAAGACGGAGTGATATATATGTATCTATCTAAATACATGAAAGCAGTCAACTATCAAACAGTATCACTATCAATAACGATCAACATGAGTATAATGCTTATTATTATACGGATACTTTTATGATGTCTATACATATGTAATTAATTTCATATTATGTTAGAAAGTAGGAAAAAAATGTAAAAAAAAAATACAAATATTTGATAAAGAATGAAACCTTTATCACTATGATTCTACTTATTTTAAGTCATTTATAAATCATAACCATTAATAATAAATATATACATATAGTATCGAAATAAAATAAAGCGCATTAAAAACAAATAACGTTTTTTAAGATTACTATTTAAAAAGTGATGCCTAATTTTGTGAAAATTTGTCATTAATAAATTAAGTATAATGTTATCACATTTAGTAAATTATACAGTTTTAAATAACGTGAGATGTCATTAAGAAGTTTTGCTTCTAAATGTATTTTAAAAGAAATTTAAAAATGCGCTTGTGAAAATAACAAGAGAAAATTATTCATTGTAATTTACATATTATTTTGTTTCTTCGAGAATGCTCCAGGAAATATTTAAAATATTATTAGAAAAAAAAAAAAAGTTATAAAACGATTTTAAAATTTGAATGTAAAATTATTTAAAATTTATTAGCATTTCTATACAATCATTTATTTACTAAACGTTTAAATAAATAAATAAAGAAAATAGACAGTTAGAATATTTAAAATGTAAATAATAAATTTTATAAATTTATAGAATATATTTTATTTTGAAAAAAATATAATTAAAAATGAACAATCATGATAAATCTTATTTTAAAAAGTTATTTTTCAAAAATTTAATTATTTGTGTGAATGCCTTGTTAGTATAAGTATAGACTAAATAACTAACTCTTCTTAAATGAGTTATAATGACTGATATTTTTTAGCTTTAGGAGGCTAGTTTTAACAAATTTTCATTTTACTTAATTATATACATTAATACACTGTACAGGCATACACACACCTGTACATATATAATGTAATATATAAGGGATTCGAACTCAGACTTTCACACGACCCTCAGTTCTCCATGCCATCTCATATTGCTGACCTACCTGATCATATACATGTTGAAAAGATAAATAATCATCAATATCCGTATTTCATGCTAAACCAGCAATCATCAGTTGGTCCAGATTATTATCTCCACACATATACAATCAGTGCTCAGCTTTATATTAAGATAGCCAATCTTCATACTTTAATGGACAGGTTTCAAACTACTCCTGCCTACAACTCTTCAACCATCCATTTCATTGAAAATCTGATGATGGAACGTTCAAAGCCCACATTAGTGCCAAGGTAGCACAGTGAGCAATTGTAGTATTTTTTATATAAATCAGTAATCACATGAATATTTAACTAGATATATATAAAAAACTTCATTAAATAATTAAATCAAATTTTAACACGATTTTAAATTTCAAAAAATCTCAATATTCCTCTTACAAAAGAAGCAATAAAATAGTATGTTTTATGGCTAGTATTATCTTATTATAACAAAACAAATATACTTTGTGATTTTGCTAAAAAGATAGTCACCTCAAATGAAAATACACATCACAACTAAATATACATAACACTACTTTTTCGCAAATTCCAGCATATATTCAAATTTTTTAATCATTTAATAAGTTATTTTCTAGTATAACCGAAGCTATATTTATATTAAAATGGTTTGGGAGATTAGTATCTGATAGATAATTGGAATATGAGTTGAATTTGTGATAATATAGAATTACATATATATATATGTTTTTTTTTGTGTTATGCTTGTTGTATTTGAAAAATCTGCCTTTCCAAAAATACCACTGACAGTAGATTTATAATTTTTGGCTAGTGATTTAACCTGTTCAGATTAAACTCCATTTTTTTTACTTGAAAAGATCCTAATAAGATCTTCCAACTTATTTGAACATTTTATTTTTACAATTAAACCTATTTTCTATATCATAAATTGACAAAATTTACATTATTTATTACAAATGTAAGCTTCCAAATTATAGACATTCTAAAAGTCAATATTTGAACTTTATGAAATAGAAAAATTAAGTACTAAACAAACTTATAACTTTAACAATGACATTTAGAAATATTGAGTATAATTTAATCTATCAAAAAATTAGTAGAATAAAATATTAAATATTTTAATTTTATTTTTTAAATTTAAAAGAAATCTATGGCTAGTTATTGTTAAAAAGAATATATATATATATTAAAATTAAACATTACATTTTTTGTTATTAACATTAAAAATTTTTTTTTATTAGTATTGACAAAAAGCTATGTCTTGTTATTAAGTAAAAACAGTTTTACTTTAAATATAACAGCTTTTTTATGATTTGTCTTTTTAAAAATAAATGTTTTCAAAAAAATCTAATTGTATTTACATAAATTTTTTGTTTAAAATAAGTATTGCATATATAACTTTAATATGTAAACAAATTACAGAAAATCACAATATTTTCTTTTCAAAAATGAAAAAAATTAAGAAATTCACATTATGCTAAACAATTTATCAAGCAGAAATTGTCATTTCTATTGATATCAGAAAGAAGGTCTGACTTCTTTAATATGCAAATTATATATAACAATTTCCTAAAGATTTGTATGGTGCTGGCATATTCAGATTTCTTTTCAAGTAATAATTTTAAAATGATTTCCATAGTAAAATAAAACTAAACACAGCAATTTAAGAGTATAGATAGGCTGCAAATAATGAAAAAAATATAGAAATTGCATTATTGTAATACTCAAAGCAGAAAAAACATTTGAGTATTCTCTATAATGGAGAAATATAATTCTGAATTAATGCATCTAGTCTATAATAATTAGTCAATATAATAATATTGACTAATTAGATATTTAGGCTTTTGATATATGATATATATATATATATATATATATATATATATATATATATATATATATTGTAATGGAATCACGATTGCTCCAGTTGAAAGTGATAAATGTAATAGTACGGGATATAACTATATTATTATTCTCCATCCTCATAAACAAATCATAATGAATCAAGCCTCATGTTTTAGGCATCAAATGTATTGGAATGACTATCAACAGTCCTTAATTAATCATGTCCGCACATTGATGGTGCCAAATGTAATAGAACTTCTTTATCATCTAATTTAAATAATGTAAACATAGCACATTATACACATATACTGAGAAAAGTGTGCCCAAAACATTGAATGACAAATATAATAGATTGGAATATACATATAAAGATCTTAACAATCTAAATGAATTCAATTGTTGAGAAAGCTAAATGTAATAGATTGTATAATTTAAATAAAAAAAGATAAAATTATCCCAATTATATTTAAATAAATTGTTTATATGCCCTTCTAACTAGCTATACATGAAATAAATCCAAAATCATACAGAGAAATAATAAGACCTATCATTATAATTTATTCTCAGGGTTAATATGATTAACTAACAAAATATATACTAGAAACAAAGGGAATTTTATTGTATCCAATATACATATTACATAAGTAAATTTATGTACATCTAAACATATCAATGAACATTGACTTGATAAATGACCCAAAAACTAAATAATAATTGAAATACAAAATTATTCTCTATTAGGTTGTGAATTTAATAAACTTCATAATGACTCTGGCACTAAAAAGAAAAATAAGAATAAAATATTAATACTCTGCCAAATAAAATACAAAATCATTACTTATAAAACAAATAGTACATCCTTTATTTCTTATCATGGTTTGATTTTTTAAATAGTATCAGTGTTTTAAATATTTTTTTAAATACAAACCCAAATACAAAAAAAAATAAAAATACATATACACTTGCAATAAGTATATATATATTAAAGAGACCAAGACGTATTTGTGCTCAACAAGTATACATTAATATGAACACAAACCAATATTTATATTTTCCAATTATTCAAATTTAAAAAATAAATAAATAAATAAATAAAAGTATATTATATAGAGCAAATATATGAATTCTTGTTTATGTATTGCATAAATGTTATTATATGAAGTTAAAATGAAAATAGATAAATAAATAAGTGAATAATTGACTGGTATCAAAAATTTACTCCACTACATTATAAAAGGTTTATATATTATATCCACTTTTGGACTATACTTATTTCTACAATCATTGGATACTTTTTTTATTATTTACGACAAGGCTCACTCAGGCCTATAAATATAACATATCTTTGAATACTCAATCATTTAGTGCTAACTTATAACTTAATATGAATATGGAACTTATTTCACTTCATTTTGTCATTTGTTATTTTGTATACATACACACACAATATATATATAGAGATCATTATACACACACATATATATATATATATATGTATATAATGATCTCTAATTGATAAGTAACCTTTAACAAATCAACTCAATCTATGATCCATCCCTAAGAACATATCTAATTATCAAATAAAAAAAAAATATTAAAAGAATTAAGATCTATAAATAATAAAAAAAAAATTAGATAATAAAATTTGTAGAGACAAATTTCATTTATAAAAAAAAATATATAATAACACATATGCAACCTAAACTTATACGCTATACTTTCAAATTTCAAATTACTTAAGTGTTAATCTTGACATTTATAAAACTTTTTTTTTTAAAACAAGATGTTTAAATCGAACAGAATTATACTTATAAAAATGTTTCATTTTTCTAATTAAAAAAAAAAAAATGAATATCGATTTCAAAAATATATATAAACATATCATTTACATTAATAAAGTTATTTACTACTTTTTCAAAGTTCAACTTGTTCCATTGTTTTATTTCTTTATATTTCTTTAATATTCAAATGCATTCTAGCCAAGGTTAAATTTTGAAGAAAATATCACATTAGAGAAAATTATTGGTTTCCAAATGCATATATATATTCCATTTTTCTAAAGATTTCTCTCCTTGAAAAAAAAATTGACATGTTGAATCCAATATATTAACTAATTTTAGTTGCTTCCAAATTGTTATTGAATTTACGATTATAGATTCTTTTTTTTTTTAGATAGCTATCTTACATTTTAACACGATGGAATTTATATGTTGAGCCATTGCTTAATTTCTTTTAATTGCTAGGATAAAGACAAAAAGATCGCAGCTCTTGAACTGTGATAATATTATTATTTACCCCTCCATTATTAAGGTGTTTACATCCAATAGATTATTCAATTATTCTCAAGAATGGTGATTCTGAAGAAACAAAGTACAACTAATTTTTTCCTTCAGTTTCTTTAATAAAAATACTTTTTAATAATGGCTTCTTTTTTCTGTTGTTCTTTTTTTTTCATGTGCAATATTACATGCAGTCTTGAAAACCATTGTTGCATATGTTTTTTTTAAACAATTAACATTCAAAAAATAAAAATATCAATCAAAATTTATTTGATAGATTTAAAAAAAATATATATATAAATAATAACATTGCATTTTTTAATATTCTCTTAAAGTAAAATAATCTTTTTTATAATTAACCATTTATATGTTTTTTTTATTTTATTTATAATATTGATATGCAAATATATTAACTAGAACATGTCATTATTATTAAAAATCTCACCATTAAGAATAATAACAATAATAACAATTAAATATTTACAGGATGTATCTTCAACAAATAAATAAAATAATAAATCCAAACAACAATAACTATAACTAATAACCATAAACATTAATAATACTCCATATATAAACATCAAATAAAAGAGATTTTTTTTAAAAACAACAAATGATTTTTTTAAAACAAAGGTAGATTTATCGATCTTTTACAATATATATATATATTATATTGGTCGGGGTGTTTGGAGTCTTACCATATCTGCCATTCAGGCCATTTGAACCTGGAAAATTTATATAATAGGCAGATACTTACTGTGAAGATCCAAATTTTATTTTATATTGACCATTAGCCCATGTCACTAGCTCAAAGAGTCATAGAGATTTAATATAAAACTTCTTAAAAATATATTTTTAATATTAAAAAAATAAAATAAGCCACTGCCAGTAATAATACACAAAAAATATTTATTAATGCACATATATAAATAATTAAAATTGAGGAAAAAATTTAGACTTTACTATAAATTTTAAATTGATTATTATTTTTTTAAATTTAAATTATTATTTAAGAAAATTTGCACAGATGGACATTTTAATAAATTTTACTTTAGAATGTTGAGAATAGATAGGCTACATGGATTATTCATTTAAAAACTTTTTAAAAACAATCATTCAATCTCAGACTAAAAGTTTGTAGCCAAACCAATGCTTGCTTCCTGATATACAGATGCAACCAATGCAATATGAAGATGTTAGCATAAAACCATGCTGACAGGAATGTGTATCTGCAGCATAGTATTATTTGAAGAGAAATGATCCTCACTCAGAATAGGAATAAGCATTTATCTGGTGAAGGAAATCATTTGGAAAATATGTATTAACAATTCTCTGTAATGGTGAATTGCGGTCTTGGACATCTTACTATTAACACCCAGAGTAAAAAGGAAAACAATGGTATGGGAAATACATCCACATCCATTGTAATGCATCAACTATACTTTCAGGTCATGCATTCATATTGGGCTTTTGCTCTGTATGCTAACACACTTCACATTACATTGATATAGACACACCCATACATCCCCCCTTCAGCATCGACCTAACTATGAAACAAATAGCCTGAAATTAACCTTTTTAAAAATAAACAAACAATTTTAACATAAAGTTATTAATTGAAAATTGTTGAGAGAAATTTACAAAAAAGTAAACCCAATAGAACTCACCATAAGGTGCTGCATTAACAACAACAAATTAAAATATATACCAGTAAATACATTTAGACACTCAGCATGAGGTGTTATATTTACCGATATATATATATTTCACGCAAATGAAAATCTGAAAAAAATAACGAATCTATGCAACTATCTACATCCAACTTAAATTTAATACATATTAAGTAACACATCACAAAAAAATGAAAATGATTAATTAAACATATGCATAAAAATATTACTAATAATTGATTTGGAATTAACTTTTTTAGATCAGATAAGAGTTCTTATTTTCATTTACTAATTGCAAATTTGAAAAATTTCAAATTAGATAAACACAACAGTTCATACTTTACAGATTCTGCAGATTTAGAGGTCCATCTTCATGATCACTTTCGAAGATTGTTGGTCTTGCTTTGAAACAAGACTGCTACTTGCCATTAATTTGGTCAAGAACTGTCATCAGAGGCCTCAGCTGGTTGTCAGGAATTTAAATCTATTGCAGACTCCTATATCGTAGGGTCTGCAATACAGCAACAGTTATAATGGTAGATTAATAGTCAGTTCTAAGACAACAACCACCCATGAATTCAATTATTTTGGCTTTTATATTTTTATTAGCCTTTTATCAGCATTTTCCTGGATCTATCGAACATGATGTTACTGATTGTAATGTTACATTTTTGGTCCAAGCTGTGGTTCATGCTTGCATTGGTCAATCTAATTTTTCTCTCTCTCTCTTATCTGATCTTTTAATTATTTAAGTATCCCAAGAGCTAGTGTGCTTTGCATTTAATTAATAAAACAATCATTTACATTTTAAGATTAAAACATGATTTTTTTAAAAAAAAAAGAATCTAACTAACATTTTTCTTTTCATTGCTTTATTTTTTTTCTACAAAAAGTTTTTTTTAAATACTTTTTTTTCTTAAAATAGTTTTAAAGTTTTCCATCTGTGCGATATAATATTTTTTTTAGTTTTTAATAAAACACTTTTTATTTAAGATTTATTTTCCCCTTTATGCATTAATTTTAAAATAATGTAACAGCATATGTATACCATTACAATATATATCAAATATTAATCAATGTCTGTATACCAATTATAATAAAATATATATAATTATTCAAAAAAAGAGAATAAGTAATACAGTAAAAATATTTTAAAAACAAATATATACCATAATTTAATAGAAGTACTTTCAACTATCTAAGTAGTCATTATTAACTAAATTCAAAATGTATTACAAAAAACCATTACAAATGTATACAAAAAACATTATGTCATACATTAATTTCCCCACAATTTATTATTTTTTATATTATCAGCCTGTCTATTTATCAAATGTTGCTTTCCATTTTTTATTAATATAGCTTCCTTAATTTTATGTTTATTATTTCTTTCAATACACAAAATCTTAACTTTATTAAAATCAAAATCAAAAACATAATTACATGTTACATTATGATAAAAAAATACTGAAGGTGATACACCATCATTTCTAACATTCTCTTGTCTTGATTTTTGCACTTGTTTATATAACAACCAATGCTCTTTTGATCTTTTCTCCAATGTACATCAAGATTCACCTATATATGCCTTTCCATAAACACACAGCCATTTATATATTGCACAACTTTGATTTAAAAGACTACATCTATTTTTTGAATTATTTATCAATCTATTTAAATTAGGAGTAGTATAAAATGTGAATCGACATATATTTTTATATATCTGTTTTATAAATTTTACTTGTTCATTACAAATAAATGGTACTAATATCCAAGTACATTTCATTTTATCAATATCTATAGTACTTAAAATATTACCATTAGTATTAAACTTAGTAACAATTTTATAGTTTTCATGAAAAAGCAGCTACGTTTTGATTATATATATTTTTAAAAATACATTATAAAAATATGCATTTTTGATCGCACTCATCTGGAGAATAAAAATTAAGATTAAATATAAAAGCTAAAATTGAGGCAAAATATTGAAATTTTCAAAAATTACTGAGAAGATAAAATATTTTATAAGTTGTGAATAGGTTGACATGTCATACATGAGAGCATATTTGTGGTTATGCATTGGTTTGTGGTATTATCATAAAGCTCATATTTTATTTTTTTAATCAGTTTCTTCATTTATATTTTTGGTCTTTTGGAGATAGAATAACCATTTTTATTTAGGCTATGCTACTAATTATAATAAATGTATATTGTTGTAACTAGTAGAATGTATTTATTCTTATATAACTTGAGATTCAATTTGTGATAAAAATTAACATTTTTTTTCAGATTCTAAGCAAGCTTAGTATTTTTTATTCAGGTTTCTGATTGTTTTCTAACTCCACTAGTTTACTAGTTGTTGAATGGAAAATGTGCTAAGTTTTTTTATTTACTCTTGGGAGGGGGGGTAAAATAATAGAGCGTTTCCTCTATGTGACATGTTTAAAGTATATTTTTATTACATCCAAGTGCATAAATGCCTACAATTACACTCATATATGTATTTGCATGCATAAAATGAAGTAATTGTAATAAATAAAACAATACACACTTGTACATATATATATAAATAAAAGGGTACTTATGGATAATTCAACCGATGATGTATTTGACTTACCAATTTCCCTTCTGGTAGACATCGACATTTTTTGCATGACAACATTGTCATGGCAACAAAGTGACTGGCATGATTAATCCATCAGAGAGTCAATTTTTTTTTCAACCACGAGATTTAAAATTCGGAGAGAGGTTTGGGAAATTTTTTGATTTTTCTGTCTATTGTGATTTTGCTATCCACGGCACTACAGTTACTTTTTTGAGCTGTTAATTCAGGTAAAGTGTTTTATTTATCTGTTTATTTTAAATTTACAAAAAAATTTTGTTAATATTTCTACAATTCTGAAACTTACATTGAATTACATTTAATGTGTAAATAATTTTCAATAATTTTTTAAAATAAATTTGGAATATACATTACCAAATGCATGTGATAACACGGTTTCTCCAAGGATGCCATTAATGCCAGATTCGCATTAATTCGGGTAAAGTGTTTTATTTGTTTATTTTAAATTTACAAAAACTTTTTGTTAATATTTCTACATTACGTTTTTAATGTGTAAATAATTTGCAATAATTTTTTAAAACAATTTTGCAATATACAGTACGTTTTTAAAATTACCAAATGCATGTAAAAGTGCGGTGTTTTCTCGTTGCCATTAATATCAGATTTGCATTAAATCATGTCTTTTTTATTTAGCTGTTTATTTAAAATTTACAAAAATTTTTTGTTAATATTTCTACAATTCTCAAACTTACATTGAATTACGTTTTAATTTAATTTTTAATTTCTGAACTATATCATACAGAAAATTATTTTTCATAAATTCATTGGCAATTTTTAGTTTAATTTCTGAATTATATCATACAGAAAATTATTTTTCGTAAATTCATTGGCAATTATAAAAATTATAGCTATGAGAGTAATACAAGGTGTATGCCAAGCCTTCAGCTTGTCAAAAACAGCAGAGGCCCCCTCACCAACTCCAGTGCTATGCGCTGTTTTTTTTATAATTGAGCATAATATAGGATGGTTTTATAAATTATAATATAATTTTTTCTAAATTATTTTGACACATGCATGTACATTTTTTTATTATTTTTTTTTTAGTATTTGCCTGACCTGCATCAGATTTTTTTAATTTTTGAATAGTTTTTATCACATGACCTGCATAATTCAACTGATGACGTATTACCCTGAAGGCATATCAGTCTAATTTGTGATTTTTAATGTACCGTGTTCATGTGATCTGTGGACACATTTTAGCGATTACATATGTCCACAGATCACTTGGAGATGTTATCTTAAAAATCGCAACATCAGACTGATATGCCTTCAGGGTAATAAGTCATCAGTTGAATTATCCGTAACAACAAATAAAAGAACAAACTAAAAATAAAAATAGAAGAAAGCAAAATATCTATGAGATTTCTAAAATTTTGTTGCAAAATTTTTTTAAAAAAAATAATGAAAATCATTCATGGATAAATTAAAAAAATATTCTCTTTTATTAAGTATTTTTTAGATTATATTTGTATTTAATTAAATAACAATTAGCAACTCAGATATATATGTGTAAAAAAATGAGACGATATAAACTGCTCATTCTGGATCATGTTTGAAATTATTTATTTAAATTATTCGTTTTGTTAATAGTTAAAGTTTATAATATTCTTTTATTCTCAAATACGTTTCAAATTGGGCCATGATAATTAGTTATCATCCTATGCAAGGTAGCATTGTAGGTAATAGTAGTTCAAATTATAATAGGTTATGTAAGGTCATGTCCTATAATTTATGTTATAATTAGGACCCACCTAGTATCAACAACCTGAATACAAGCCACTATCATCACATTACTTTTAGAATGAGAAAAACTATAGTAATTTCACGTTTCAGTATTCTTTGTTTTTTGTTCAAAAAATTTTTTATAAATATAATTTATAAATGTAATTGATCTCTCTACCTCATTCTCACTGCATCGTTATATTTTGTGATTCAAGTGAGGCTGGATTATATCGACCTATATGTTAATTACAAATCAGAAATTTTTGATCAAAATACTTATTATTTCCTTGAAAGATGTAATATTAGTTCAGTAGAAGCTAAAATATATTTTTTATTTTTTTTTCCGCTGATTATTTATTTACTTTCTTTTTACCTTATAAAGCCAAATCAACAAATTGTATGCTCTCACAATGTGATTGTATTTTTGTGTAAAAATATTCCCATCTTTTAATTAAACATGCAACATATATGACTATTTTGTAGTCAAATATGAATAGGTATAAAAAATATGAAAATCTCAGATTGAAAAAAAAATTGATGGGAAAGGTTTGGAAAAAAATGTGATTTTTGAATTGTGATTTTGCATAATAATGATTAAACTTGAATTTGAAAGAATAATTTACTCAGTAAATCATTGTTTAGACAAGCCAATATCAAATGATTCTGCTTTTTATAAATATGAATAAGACCTCAATAAAGAATATAAAAATAGCTGATCTCACAAAACTAGAATGGAAGCTGAACCATTAGAATTGCTTATTTAAAATATTGATAATATATTGTAGCAACAAGGCTATCTTCCAGGGTTAAAATTATTAAAGATAATAAAAATAAACATTTCATTTATTTAATAACTTTATGTAGTCAATTGTTCAAGCTTTGTTTGATATGCCCTCAAGATCCCATACAGAATATAACTTGAAAGCAAAGACTTGGAAAGATTTAACATTAGAACTATTGCTTTTGTAAACTTAAATAAAATTTGTTTTTCACAGAGGCAAAACTTTATACAATAGTGTACACAGTACACGTCTGAGTAATCAATAGATGCAGGAAGATTTGCACTGAATGGCACTACTGTATACAGTTTGGCCTCTGTAATAAACAGCTTGCATAAGCATAAAGAATAGTGATCATGGGATGTAAAATTTTTTTTGTAGACATTAAAGATTAAGAAAACAGCTATATATTTATTAGTGTTTTTGGAAGGAAATAAAATTTCTTGAATGAAAACAAAGCCAACATTGCAGCATTTTATGTGAGGTCCCTTTTATTCTTGAAATTTCTATATAGGTTAATAACACTCTAAGTTTTTGCAATGAGTAATAGTGGGTAATATTTTACAAATCATTCATGCTACTAATTCAAAAAGATATTTTTATTTATTTATCACTGTAGAATACTACTGCTTCACTACCTATTAAATATATAGTTTTGTTATAAAGACAAGAATATCTTAGTGAAATCAATAATCTGTAATATACAGGCAATAAAGGCACTGACTTTGTAAACTCAAAAAGTGTGATAATATTATTCAATTTTTTAAAGATCGACTATTATTAAGAGAAAAAGAAGTATAACTGTTTGAATATATTTAGACTCAAGTCAAATATATTTATGCATTAGATTATGTTAAAAAATCATAATATAATAATAATAATAATCAAGTACTACATAAAAGCATAATCTATTATAATATTATGATTCTATAGCATTGAAAATATCTTATACCAAATTATATTTTGATAAATTTAAATTTCTGACTTAGAAACTATTGATGTTCATCTTAAAATTTTAACATCTGTTAAACAATAGGCAATATTTATTTTAATAGAATCACGTCACTGAAGTAGTAAATTAACTTGAGATGTGTGTTATAGATATGAATAAATATGTTCTTGTATTTATGAAAAAGAAAAATAATACTAATGATGATATGATGCAAATAAACTTGGTTGTCTTAATTATCTAAATAATAAAGTAAATATGAATTTTATAACGAATATAAGATTTAAAAACATAATTAGATGATTGCAAACAAATTTAAAAATGACATTTGGATTAAAATTAAATAGACATGCAATCAGTTCCCAAATTATTGACATGTTATATACTATTTCTTGTATTGAAAGTAATATATAAATATAAAATTGTTCATCATTATATAGTAAATGATATGTTGAATACAGTGAAATGTGATAAATTAGTTCCAATATTTTTATTAACATATTCATCCACCAATATGGAAAAGTTCTAAAATGTGGTATTGAGGTGATAGCTTCCAAATTATAGTATTATATTTATGAGCTAATAGAGATCTGTTATTTCATATTAATGATGCTTTTATTATTTTAATTTATAAAAATGACAGGGATGTAAAAAAAAACAGAGTTATCATAAAATAGTTTTTATCATTTACATTAATAATACTTTTAAAAATCTTTCTAAATTGGATACTTCAATAAATGACTTATCATCAGAGGGTGCGATAAAGTTTTAGAGAATAAAGAAGCATTGAAGATTGTGTTTTTATTTCTAGGAAAAACAAGATTTTTTTTTTGCCAAAAACATAACTATATATAGATTATAATGATTTAGTAAAAATATATGATTTAGTTAATTGAGCAGATTTGTGAAAATCTTTGAAAATATATCATTGTCAGTTGAAATTTATTTGTGTCATTTAAAATTGAACTAGTTATATTAAATAGAAACAGTTTAAAAGCAGCATCAGGAATTTGACATTGATATGTCATGTGGGTGTTTTTTATTTGAAGCAATTAAATGTAAAAAATATTTCAACCTTTTCTATTCTAAATTTGAGTGTGTTCTGGATTATTTTATTTTTGTATATTCAAATAAAAATCTACATTATTATTATTATTATTATTATTTTTAGCATTAACTCTTTATAAACAGAAGTGTGGTAAATTCAGAAATGGAATTCTATGGACAATCACTCAGTTTTCAAGTTTTAATTTCAGCCTAGATATTTAACATAATAATATTTTCAAGCATCATCCAATGATAAAAGAAAATTCTTCAACAACTTTTGCTATGGCTGATTAGCTGAATCAGAATATGAATAAGCTCATATACATATAGTTCATGGAAAATCATGTGGTATTAAACTATTGTATTACATTACAGTTGATAAGGATTGCTACTTGATCAAAAACGCTATTGATTAATTAAAATATATATATATTATAATTTTTACAGTTAAAATTATTTGGAACTTACACATAATATATTTATAATGGGTATTTATAGTTTATATATATATAAAATTTTAAATTAAAAGTTAGATTTGGATATTAAGTTATTCTACAGACTTCATTAAGATGATGTTGCATTCAAAAAATTAAAAGATAGACAATGTTATCAAATTCTATAATTATTTTAATGAAATTAGTATATATAAGGTTATATTTTATTACAGCTATTGTATAAAAGTGATACATGATATATTAAATTCACATAATTGCATGGAAAATTTTTATTTAAGAAGACTTTAGTATTCCAAAAATAATCAAGCAAAATTCATAATATTATTGATAAGCTTGAACTTTCTAGGGATGATAATATTGTATTTGTGTTTCCATGAATCATAATCATCATCAACCATTATCAATCCACTTCAGGATGAAGGTCTTTCCAAGTTCAATCCATCTTCTCCAATCTTTAGCTTTTCTTCTCCACATCACCCCTTGCACACTTTCATATTTCATCCATCCATCTCACATGTAGTCTCTTTCTGGATCTTTTACCATCTCTTGGAATCCAGTTTAAGATTTCAATTGTCCATCTACTATCATCTCTTCTAGCAATATGTCAAGCCCAACTCCACTTCATTGTTTTAAATTTTTTCAATGAGGTCAGTAACACCTGTTTGTTCTCGTACCCATATATTGCATTTTCGATCTTCTTGTTACTTCCAACATGCATCTGGTCTGAAGTCTCTGCATTGCTCTTCTATTAAGTGTACAAGTCTCAGATCCATAAGTAAAAACTGGTAAAACACATTTGTTAAAAACCTTTTTCAAACACATAGGCATATTTCCTTTTAGTATCAAGTTATTTCTACCAAAAGCACTCCAAACAAGTTTAATTCTATAATTAATTTCCTCCATTATGTTTCCATCTGTATTAATAACCTGAATAAGGTATTTGTGACTGTTAACTTCTTCTAATTCATCATAATCAATCTTTATTTTCACATTTTGAGCAAATTGATTAAACATTACTTTAGTCTTTTTAACATTTATCTTTAGCCCTACTTTCCTACTTTATTCTGATAACTGCTGCAACATTTCCTGAAGCTCTGAAGTATTATTTGCAAAAACAACTACATCATCTGCAAAATTGAAAGACTTAAATAATCTCCATTTACTTTCACTCCTTTAGTTTTCCATTTTAATCCACAAAATGCTTCTCGCAGCATTGCTGTAAAAAGTTTTGGAGATATGGAGTCATTTTGTCTTACACCATTCTCCATGTTGACTTTCCCAGTATAATTATGTAATCTAATTGCTGTTATTGCCTTTTTATAAATATTTTTTAAAATATGGCAATATCCTGGATCTATACTTTGATGATCCAATGCTCTAATCACTGAAGAAACGTTTATAGAATCAAATGCCTTTTTATAATCTACAAATCCAAAACATAATGGTAATTCATATTCATTTGTCCTTTCTATAACTTCTCTCAGTACCTGGCTATGATCTACTGTACTAAAACCACTTTTAAATCCAGCTTGTTATTTTTTATTAAATTGGATACACAAGAAGCAAATTAAAATAAACATTTTTTTTGAATGGATTTTAAATGTGAATAGATCTTGAGCTCTTATTTCAAAGATACTTTCTCAAAAGCATATATAGAAAATAAAATGCAATATGGGTTTACATATTTAAAAAAAAATAGAGACCTGTTTTTTGCAACAACTATAGAAAAAGAGAATCCCTAGATTGTTTAAATTTATCCAGCGCATGTGCAGTAAAATTATCCCTAATTATTATTAGAGATTAAAACATAGCTCTATATAAATAAATAACTCGTTATAGATGTTAAATAAATAAATTGAAAAATGTTTTTATCTTTGCTGTTTATGAGTTGGTTTGTGTAATTATCTCTAAAGTCATATTTACCTTTTTCTTGTTTTATTTTTTAACTCTCTCTTTTGTCTAGCGATAGAATGGTTAAAATTTTCACAAGCGTTCATAGTCATTTTGATAAGTTATTTTATCAAAAGGTTTTTGTTTAAATTAATCGAAATTTTTTTTCAAAATTTTAAAATCTTTTTTATTTTTAGTGTTTGAAAACAGTGAAAGTTTATTTAACTTAACAAAGCCATCCATTGTTAATCTACAGTAAACATGTTTCATTTTTCTTACTTTTATCATTTTTTCAAAACAATTTTAATAATATTACAAATGAGAATTTATTACAAAAAACACTACCTTGAAGCCTCACATAAAATATTTATTTACAAAATAAAACATTTAGCTAATCAGTATTAATAATTATTTTAATAAATTAACGAATTTTAAAATTTAAGTAAATAATCTTGTACAGCTGTATGCTCTGATCAAGTATTTGCCAAAGTCACATCATAGAGAAAAAAAAATCGACTAAGCCCTATGCAATTCGCATTACATTTTGAAATAATTTTTATTATATTAAAAAACAATATGTCACTAAATGAATAAATCATTAATAAAGCTAAAATCTTAGCTTTGAAATCATTATGTTATTATGTTTGTTAATTTGATTTAACCCTTATATGCTATCTGAGTATTTAATATTGTTTGTTTATACAAAAGATCTGACAATGATATATTAAATAAAACAAGTATTTTTTATGCCCATTATTGTCTTTAAATATTAAATAATTTGCAGACCAATTTTGGATTTAAAAAGATTCACCAAAAGACTGATTTATAATATCCGCTTAATATACTCTTGTCATTTCAACTATTATTTCTATGTTATTATTTTCTTCTCTCTGGCTCAAATTGGTTAGCATAATGAATTTATTGGATTTTACTACTGACTGACTTAAAAACCAACAAACACACGATTTTTCTTTTCAGTTGTCTTATAATTTATAAATGAGACATCAGTTGCATTTGAGACTGTCGATGTATACAAATGTTGTTTGTTTTGTATATTTAAAATCATAACAGATAAAAAATATGGCTTTCAGTTTTTGAATACTATAAAATCATCTGCTAAGATAATAATTGATTGGGAATAAAATATTGCAACAATCAATTTGTAAGATAAACATGTACTACAAAAGTACAAATATTGGAAGCATGGATTCTAATAGCATTCATTATGAAAATAAATAAATTATATATATATGAACGTATGGATATATTATTAAATGTTTAAAGTTAAATGATTCTATGATTTTTAAAAAAATATATTACATATATTTGTTGTGATTTATTTAGATATAATATGTATTATTGATATTAAAACAAGCAAAACTCTCCATACTGTAATGCCCCTCAGTGCCAACCAGAATAATCAATGGATTCCAGAAGGTTTGTGCATAAAATTCCCATCTAGTGCCTACTCATCCAATATCTCTAGACTAGTTTCTGGATTGTGGCCTTCGTCAGTGAGGAGCTTTCGATCTGAGAGCACTGCACCTAGATCTTAGGATCTAATGCAACCCCCCCCCAGTAGCCATCTTTTATCTCTACTTAACTAAAAAACTATAAGAATAAAATTTGAAAATAATAATATTTTCAATTTAAGCTCAGTAGCTTATATAGTCTTATGAGTCTGAGCCCAGTTTAGTACCCATACATTTTGCTGTCTTTGGCTCTTTAACAACCATAGCCACCACTATCCTATTAGGCAGGAATGGTGTTAAACTATTAAACATCACATGATCACTATTTCTTATGGTAGCACATTACTGTTATTAAAACAGGCAAAACTCGCCATACTGTAATGCCACTCAGTGCCAACCAGAAGTAGAGATAAAAGGTGGCTGCTGGAGGGTTGCATTAGATCCTAAGATCTAGGTGCAGTGCTCTCAGATCAAAGCTCCTCACTGATGAATGCCACAAGTCAGAAACTAGTCTGGAGATATTGAATGAGTAGGCACTAGATAGGGATGTTATGTACAAGCCTCTGGCATCCAATGCTTACTCTGGTTGGCACTGAGTGGCATTACAGTATGGAGGATTTTGCCTGTTTAAATAACAGTAATGTGCTAGCATAAGAAGTAGTGATCATGTAATATTATTGATATTTTTATAAAGCAAAGTTTCATCTAGCTGACCAATTTTAATTATATATATATATATATATATATATATATATATATATTAAAAAAGAGTCTTGAATTCAAAATTCCAAGTTGACTACAACTGTGCACTTTATTTTATACAGTTGATACACATGGGCCACATATGTGTGAAAAAGATAAATGATCTCAAATATACATATTTATGCTGAACCAGGACTCATCAATTACTCAGATCACTATCTCCCACACATACATACAGTCAGTACTCAGTTCATATTGTAATGGGACATTTTTTTTGTGGTATGTTCAAATGTGGATGGGTTCCTTCTGATGAGTAAAAGAGTATATCTCCCTTGTCCACTTTCATGCATATCCCTCACACATTAAACTCATACCTAGTAGAGAAGAGAGTCATATAATAATTACTGATTTTACCCTTAATCTATCTCATACATATTGCAGTTTACTTCCGTTATTCCAGAATTCAAACTCAGGGAGATATTGCTTGATCCTCTGGTTCAGGGTATATTTTTATCACCAAAGTTGTAATATGTGTAAAATAAATATATGTCTGTTAATGAAAGTGGGTATGGTATATCGTATATATGCAAGTAATGATCATAATGTTTATAAGGATATGACTAAGCAAAATTTAACCATAGAAAAATAAACATCCCATTTAACATTTGAATAAATTGGAATAAAAAAAAATTAAAACAGAATTAGGGAAAACTCATTTAAATATCTGGGGTCATTCTTTATTTATGCTTGATTTATACCAATACACCATATCCTGATGCCATAAAGAATAGCCACTAAATGTCCTGATTAACATAAACGATTTTTATATTCTATACAACATTACTATATATAGTATCATATTCACGTACCTTTTTTATCTTTTATTTAACACTATGATGGTTTAAAAGACCTGCCTGTTATGTACAATGTGTGTATGATGAAGGAAAGTTATAAGGTCATGACATAAATAATTAAAAAGATATGTGAAGAAAATATATCAAAAAAATTAATAATTAACAAAAAATTAGAATAAACAGTTATTGAAAGTGTATGGGTTGTTCATATATGAATTTTCAATTTATATATGTATTAGGTAATGTCTTACCTTGTCCCATTTATAGTGATCGGATTATTTTATAATCAAAAGTATATCTCTTAGATTTGGTCTATCCAAGATAATAAAAGAAATTTATTTTTATTCATAAATCTTAAATTTAAACTATTTGGCCCTATATTAAAATGAAGAAAATAAAATTATTATTTATATCATACAAAAAATTAAATATAGATGATGTCAACTTTATAACTTGACTTTATAGTTCATATAAACATTGTTCTAATGGATTGTTCTCATAATCTACAGGTAGTTTTTTTATGCATAGCTGGGAATTCGAACGTCCAATGGATAGGTTGATTTTACTAGCCTTCAAACAGGAGTTTTGAAATTAAGAGTAAAAAAAGAAATTTATAATAAATTGGTTCAATGTTTATTAATTTAAGCATGGAAAGACAAGACATCCCATATCAATCTTGATGATAGCTCCACATTCAATGATGAGCTTCCTTCCATGATGTTCTCCTTATAATTATCACTGCATAATTACTTTTGTCAATACTTATATTAGTTTTTGTAGTTTAAGTTGATTGAAGAAACATTAATATTTCTTCTGCCATTGCATGTTTTAGATTTAAATCTGAGAATCTATAGTGAAGAATCAGTGGTCATTTTAGAGAATTAAATATTTTATTTTGTTTGCAAATTATTAATTTTTAAATTCTTTGTTTAGATGTTTATGAGTTAAATGTTTTTTCTCACTTTCTAAAATCCTTGTAAAAGATTTTTTCAAAAGCATTTCAATTCCGAATTGGTAGATACAGACCTTCAAAATTTTTTTTCAGCTTCTTTGTGCAGGGAACGGTAGATTTTTTTCCCCAGATAAAAATTTTTTTTTCTTCTTGAACAAAAAAGTTCATTATATATCTCTTATATTAAGCCAGTTCATGGTCATCCTTTTTACTTTATTGTTGTTGTCATCTTTGCTTTGTATTAATATAAACAACTTGTTAAAAAATAAGAAAAGAAACATTTAATTTTTCTTTAATATATATATATATATAGTGCCATTACAATTTAGTGATTAGCTAAATTTGTAGTAATGTGCATGAAAGAAAATGTGGAACAAAAATCATCATCACATTTTTAGATAGTAAAGGAAGCTGTAAGGCACCCAAGTTTAAACCCTACAAGATCAAGTTCTGAAAGCTTAAGACAGAAAGAGAGTGGAGCAACAGTTATGTTCTTTATTTGTTTGTGTGTTGATAGAAAACTCAAAAAGAGTAGTACACATGGTTAATTATTCAATATTTAATTTTTTTGTTGAAAAGTAAAGTAATAACACATATATAGGCAGTGTGTGTATAAGCTGTTTAATTATCATTGTATATTTCAAATATTAAACTGTCTTCAAAGCTAGCCTACATTTGCTAAATTCTAATATTTTATTCTATTTTTGTTTTTCTATGATTGTAGTTTGAGGTTTGAAAGTTAAAGATTTAATTTTAGATATTAAAATCATAATTTCTAAAAAAACATTTAGATTGTTGTAATAGGCCAGTTTTATAAATGATGTGAATGGCAGTGTGATTAATGAGCTAGACAAATGTTTAAAGGCCATAAATAAATAGTGATTTCATGTTATTTAGTTGACATTCATGAATAATTATAATAACCACCATTCCATCATCTATATCATGCAAGGATGAGTGAATTGCCATCTTAAATTAATAGTATATTCTGAGCTAGTAAAAGTTATAAAGATATTGAAACACATTTATTATGTTAAGATCTAGGAAATGATTTCTGTCTGATGAATTTTTATACTCCACTTTAGTTTAAGGATGATTTATGTTTACCTAAATGTTAGTGCATACAGTGATATGAGTCTAAAAGTAAAATCCTCCATTTTTGTTAGAAATAAAGTACCAAAAAGGGATTCAAACCCAGTACATGTAAAAAGGTTATAAGATATAACTGTGTCTAGGTTCAGATAATTTAGTGGCACCCTACTAGACCATATTCACTTGTAATTTACTTAAATATGCACTTGACATCAAACCAAGAGATAAAAGTGGATAAAATCTACTGTCTATATACCTGAGAAGATATTTTATTGAGTTACCAGTGTACTCACCCATGATGTTATTTCCTGAGTTATAATAGTTTATTCTTAATAATTTGTTTATAGTTTCTACTTGTTTATTGATGATACAATGCCTGCCTAATTAGGGTTTGAAATAGGTCAGACACCTTAAATGACTAGTTTCCAAGCATTATTGTTTCTAATTATTGATATTATGATATCTTTGGAAATCTTAAGTAGAAATTGATGAATTTAAGCTACCAAAATTTTTATTGATAATTAATATTTACTTGAGTATTGAAAGTAATAAATTTCTATGACTATTTATGTCATATTAGTACCCTTTAATATGACTGATAACTCATCATCTGATCTTTTGTTTAATAGCTACTCAGCAAGTTGCATATTACAATTCTTTTCTGTTTGATATAAAATTTAAGTTACCATTTTTCGTTTATTAAGTTATAATATTTGATATTTGGATATCTTAATATATTTCTTTAATAATAGACTACTCAGGTATTTTAAATCTTTTGATCTCATTTATTTATGTTACAATATATATATATATATATATATATATATATATATGTTACAATATATATATATATATATATATATATATATATATTGCGTTCACTCATCTGATCTAATGTAGGTTGTTCTTTTGTATTGATAATCCAAATACATTTAATGTTAATTGTTGTAAGGGATAATTGTTGTATCCATTTGACTGACTTGATTTAAACATTGGTTTAATGTTTATTTATATTTGGTTTTAAGACTTAGATTGTGATAAGTGGTTTATCAGTTTATGTGCCTTAACATTAACTAATATTATTCATTAGTAAGTGATGCTAATATCATGAGACTTGAATTAGAGTTGGACCTCATGTTGTGTACTGGGCATTAAAGGGGTGTTAGAGATATCCACGATAATATTAAGATAGAAAATCAAACTTTAATTGATAAGCTTCAATATTCTTCACATTCAAACTCTTCAACCATACATATCATTTAAATCTGATGGTGGAAGCACTGAAAGCCTTCATTGATGCCAATATTATTGTCATATCCATGGTGTATTTCAGTTACTCTGACTCTTCACATATAGGGCCTTAATATAATCATCTAAATACACAGATGAGTGATGGGCAGAATACAGTCTAAACATGTAATATTCAATTTTAAGTACACTGTCTATACTAAACATAATGTAATTAGAAGAGACTTGAACTTAGAGTTTTAAGCTCACTACAACTATATACTCTATTTAATACAACTGATACATATAACCACATACATGTGAAATAAATAAATGATCTCCAATATACATATTTTTTTGCTGAATCAGCACTCATCAGTTGGTCAGATCACCATCTTCCACACCTATACATAATCAGTGCTCAATTTATATTAAGATAGAAAATCTTTAAACATTCATCTTCTCACCTTCCAATTCTTTAGCCATCCAGATCATTGAGAATCAGATGATGGAACACTCAAAGTCCTTGTTTATGCCAATTATTGTCATACCAAGGTTGACTTTAAGTCATTCTTACACTTACTCCTCACATGTAGGACCTTTAGATATTTATCTAAAAACACAGATGATAGATGGGCAGAATACAGGTTGAATACATAATATTCAATTATATGAATATTGTCTATAGTAAAATTAATGTAATTAGAAGGGACTTGAACTTAGTTTCAAGCTCCTTACAACTATCCATTCTATTCAATACAACATATACTCATCATTACATACATGTGAAAATAATAAATGATTTCCAATATACATATTTTGTACTGAACCAGCACTCATTAGTTGGTCAGATCACCATCTTCCATAATTATATACAATCAGTGCTCAATTTGTATTAAAATAGTAAATCTTCAAACTTTAATAGACAAACTTCAATCTTCTTCACCTTCCATCTCTTTAGTCATCCATAACATTGAAAATCTGTTGATGGAACACTCAAGTCTCTTGTTGATGCCAATATTAGTGTCATACTCATGTTGCCTTTAAGTCATTCTGACTTTCCTATATAGAACCTTAATATTTCCAGCTAAATATACTGAAGAGGGATGGTCAGAATACAGTCTGAATATGTAATAGCATTAATTCTGTATATGTGTGACAGATAGTGATCTAGACGAATTGATGAGTGTGGCTTTAGCAGGAAATACATATACTGGAGATCATTTATCTTTTCACATGTATGTTTTTTAGTTGTACTAGATAGAGAGTATAGTATAGAAAGCTTAAAAATCTGAGTTCAAGTTCCTTCTAATTGCATTAAGTTTAATATTGACAATATAGGTTATGATTGAATATTATATATTCAGTCAGTATTCTGTCCATCCTTCTTCTGTGTATTTAGATAGAAATATTAAGGCTCTATAGGTATAGAATCAGAATGACTTATATTGGCATCAACAAGGGCATTGAGTGTCCCATTCATTGACATAGCTGTCTGAAGAATTGGATGGTAAAAATATTGAAACTTGTCCATTAAAGTTTGAAAATTTATTATCTTAATATAAACTGAGCCCTGATTGTATATAAGTGTAGAAGATAAAGATCTGAATTAACTGAAGTATGCTAGTTCAGCATAAAATATGGATATTGGAAACCATTTATCTTTTTCACATGTATGTGGTCATATGTATCAGATGTATAAGATAAAGTGCCAGTTGTAAAGAGCTTGACAGTTTGAGTTCAAGTCACTTTTAAGTACTAAGGTTTAGTATAGACCATATATATATATTAAAAAACTGAAACAAACCTTACATAAATCAAAATACTATAACAACAACAACAATAATAATAACAACAATTTCAATCAAACCAATATTTATTACAGATTATATATTTGTATTTTTTCTATTTATTGAATTTTATTATTTTTTTGTCCTTTTGTATTTATATATTCACAACAGAAATAAAACTAGTCAAAATATATGTAATTGGTATTTGCTGTGATCCATTACTGGCTAATAAAGTTTTTTGTAATTTTCTCTTTTTAACTCATTTTCCAGCTCAGAACAATTAGATATTTATGTACAATCTATATTTGATAGCTGATTAAACAGCCATATAGTGACAGATTACATTAAAATATTTTTCAATTTGCTTAGAAATTTTTCATGACTAAAAATTGTTTTGACATGACTGCAGATCTAAAACCTAGCTTCTGTATATCTTTGCCTTTATGCAGTGTTTATCATCATCATTTTCAACTATTATTGATTGACTGCAGATTGGTCACTTAAAGTTCAACTCACCTCAGATCTATAGTCTCTCTTCTCTATAACACTCCAACACCCTTCATTGTCTCATTCCTCCATCTCACATATTGCTTCTTTCTAGATCTATTAAAATCTTTTAGAATCCAGATTAAAATTTTAATTGTCTCTATATTATAATAACTTTTAGCAATATGTAGAATTCAACTCTAGTCTTTTATTTTATTTAATGAGGTTGATAACACTTGTTTTTATTGTCTCACTCAGGTATTTCATTTTCTATCTTTTCTTGTTATTCCTACATGGATCTTTCCATATTTCATTGAGGAATCTGAAGTCTTTGTGTTAGTCTTCTGTTAAATGTTCATTTCTCAAATCCATAAGCAAGACCTGGTTAAAAAAAAACATTTATTATAATCCTTCCTTTTTGAGCATATAGACACATTTACTTTTAATATTAATTTATTTCTACCAAAAGCACTCCAAACAAGTTTAATTCTAGAATTAATTTTATCCATTATGTTTTCATGTGTAGTAATAGTCTGAAAAAGATATAGTAACTCATCACATCAGTCTTTATTTTCTACTTTTGAGAACTCCATTGAACAGTACTTTAGTCTTTTTAACATTTATTTTTAATCCTACTTTCTTACTTTCATCTGATAACTCTTAAAACATTTCCTGAAGCTCTAAAGCATTATTTTCAAAAACAATTACTTCATATGCAAAATGTAGATGACTTAAATGATCTACATTTATTTTACTTTTTTAATTTTCTATTTTAATCCACAAAATACATATTGCAAAACTGCTATAAAAAGTTTTGAAGATATGGAGTCATCCACCTTCCCAATGTTAAGCTTTTTAGTATCATTATGTAATTTAATTGTTGCTGTTGCATTTTTATAAATAGCCTTTAGAATATGACAATATTCTGGATCTATACTTTGGTGATCCAATGATTTAATTACTGAAGAAATACTTATAGAATCAAATGCCTTGTTATAATCAACAAATCCAAAGCATAATGCAACTCAAATGTATTGGCCCTTTCTATAAATTCTTCCAATACATATGATCCATTATACTAAAACCACTTTTAAATCCAGCTTGTTCTTTTGGTTGGTTGAAATTCTGTTCTTTGTAGATGAATTGTAACTATCTTCATAAAACTTTTGTATAAAACTGATAAAAGACAGATAGATCTGTAATGTCTAATATCTTTTATTATCCCATTTTTTAAATATTAATATTAGTATTGCATTCTTTTAATCATCTGGTACACCATTACTATTTAGACATTTGATGTATTACTTTGCCAAATTTTTTTTTATTTTTTTACTTGCTGATTTTAAGATATTGATTATCATTCCAACATTACCTGGAGCCTTTCTCTTCTTAACAAATTTATTTGCATGTCTCATTTCATTATGTAAAATTCTGGGAAATTCAGATTTAGTAGCTGCAGAAGATACTTTTTCTTATTTTTTATTGCTATATAATTCATGATGAAACATCTATTACAATTTCATGACATCATATTTCTTTTTAGTAATAGTTCCATCTATTTTTCTTATTGCAGAAATAATTTTTTATCAATACTAAGATGTTGTTTTATAGTCTTAAGACTTTTATTCTCATCTATAGTTTTTCTTACTAGATGACAATTATACTTTCTTATATTATTATCAAATGTTTTTCAAAGAATTTTACAAAATTTTAGGTATTCATTTCTTCTTAATGCATCATTTTAATATATTTTCATATTTCCCTTGTTTCTTCATAAATTTCCTTGTTTTACTAAAAATATTACTGGAGAGTTGTAGCTTTTTAAACTAGATATCTTCCTTGCAGTTTTAAAATGAATCAGTTATTTTCATATTGCTTTCATTAAACTCTGAGTCATGTCTAAAATCTGTTAATATTTGAAAACAATTTGCAAATTCTAATTTAAATTCATTGGAATGTTTCTGAGGATTAGGAATATCAACCATTAATATTCTTTTTTTAATAATTAATTGTCATTCTTGTTTTGCAATAATACACTTCCTGTGTTGAATTTATTAATAAGAATACAAACTTGAAATACATATTTTCTGTTAGTCAAAATATAACACAAATTATTTGTACATTAATTTGGATGCTTTCATATCTATTTTTGTTTAACATCTTTCTCAAAAAAATAATTCATAATATTTTTTTTTTCTGCAAATTCCACAAGTCAATATCCTCTTTCATTTTTATTACCATAATCAATTTTTTTATTTTTCAATTATTTACCAATTGTAACATTAAAGCCTCTCAAAATAATTTTATAATGTTGTTTGTCTGATCAAAATTATTTTGTACATCTATTTAAAAATCCTTTACTTCATCACATGAAAAACTTGTTGGGATATAAACCTGAATTATCTGCATTTGGTATTTGCTATTAAGTTGAATAATTAATCTTGCTACTCTGTCCAATACACCATCAATCTTTACAATATTCTTTTTTCATTTTTTAATGAATCCTATTTCATATAACTTCCAAGGTTTGTATCTTTGTACTACAGTACATGATAATCATATTTAAATCAATTGTATCTCCACCTTTTTTTCTAATTTCACAAAGTTCAAAATTATCCCATTTGATACTAGACAATTCTGAAAAACTTGTTGGGGTATAAATCTGAATTATCTGCATTTGGTATTTGCTATTAAGTTGAATAATTAATCTTGCTACTCTGTCCAATACCCATCAATCTTTACAATATTCTTTTTCCATTTTTTAATGAATCCTATTCCATATAACTTCCAAGGTTTGTATCTTTGTACTACAGTACATGATAATCATATTTAAATCAATTGTATCTCCACCTTTTTTTCTAATTTTACAAAGTTCAAAATTATCCCATTTGATACTAGACAATTCTTCTTCCAATTATTGCAATCTTTTTTCATTTGAAAGTAATCTCAGATGTTAGTATTTAAATAAAAATTCATCAACAAATTACAACCTGGGTCCACAATGAGAAGATTTTTAGCTCTGTCCACCTTGACTTGCCAATTGTTGCCTTGACCAGTGATTTTACAGCCTCTTAGAAATAAGGATTTTTGAATATCATGATGGTAAATATCTATTAGAAAAAAATCATTCACAGATACATTTATTCAGCCTTAAAAAAACTCAATTGATATTTCAGTTAAGAGCTATCAGGCAACTGAAAAGAAAATGGTGTTTTTTGATTTTAAATTCAGATGTAAAAGGTAATAAATGTGTATTGGTGAGGTGCCCATCTATGTGTATATACTATATAAATAATCACATAGTAATAATAGATACCATGACAAAAATGTATGGAGGCATTAGGAATTTGCCATGATTGGTTCCTTTAAGATCTACAAGAGGAACATAAAGGGTCTCCTTTCAGTAAACAGTAATTTTTTTTCTACAGCCATGAGGTTTATATATATATATAACGTGATCATATTTTCTATAACTATATTGCTGCGTGTTTTATTTCTTTTTAATTTTTTTTGGTAGAATTTTATTTTTTAGGCTATAATATTTATTCTCTCCCCCTCTTTCCTGAATTTTTAAAAAGTTTTATAATGTAACTTTTTAAATCGGAAAATAATCGGATTTAAAAAAGATTGAGTTAATCTTTACTCTGAGTTTATTAAAAACTGATTAAGTACCATCATAAGTAAGAATTTTATTTGAAATCAAGTGATTGTTTCACTAGAAGAAAGATATTCTTAACCTGCTCGATTTTTTTAAATATGTTTCTTCTTTTTAAAGAAATTAATTTTATATAGCAAAAAAATATCAAATTGTGTAAATATATACAATATAAATATATAAATTTATATTTAAGATAAGAAATGATAAAACAGTTCTGTACTGAAAAAAAATTCTTTAATATGTCTTACTAATAGTAAAAATAATAAAAACTATAAATTAATTTTTTACAAAAACAGAGACTACTCTCTATATTAGATAAAAATGCCACAATTGTTTCTTCTTTCCATAGAAGTACGTTTAAATCCACGTAAAATGTCATATAACTATAAAAATAATATATTTTATATCTATTAAATAAAACTATATTTTCAGTGATTAAAATCTATTTGAAATAAAAATAAAACCTTTGGAATTATTTTTACTACACAAAAAAAAAATGTGAATAAGAATTCCCATTTTGGGCAATTTGAGTCCTGTAATTTAAATTTTGAACCAGACGGCTTTATTTATTTATTTATTTTTTGCTGATAACCCTACAATCTAGTAATAAAAAATATAATAATTAAAAGATGTAATATTTACCATTGATGTAAAAGTATTTATTCTAAAACTCCAAGATAACTATTATATAAAATATACAAATGCTATTATAATTAAAAAAATTGAATCCTTAGGATCACTCGAAGCTATTATGAAGCTTTCCGGAAAAGCTGGCTACTCAAGCTGATATATGAATTGTAAATCAGATATAGATTTTTTTACCATAAAAATTTGAATCATAACAACTGTTTTGAATTCTCACCAATAATCAAGCACTCCAGAAAATATAATCAGAAAACTATAAATTACAACTGATGATGAATGCAGAAACCATGTAATACTTTTATCAAAAAAAAATCAAACAAGTTCTATTGTTATTAATAGATCAGATTATCAATATTAATTGGTGTTGCCTGCTTAAATCAAAAGTGATAAAAATTCTTATTATATTTTCAATGTTTACATCTTTAACACATAAAATCTTATATATAAATATATGTAATGTTATTTATTATTCTTTGATATCTGCATTTCTTCAAAATTATATATGAAATCTTGTAATTAAATATTAATAAATAGAGTAAAATAAAGTACAACATTAAAAGTTTTTATATTCACCTAGAAGCACTTTTGACTAGCTGCATGAGGGTATAGTAAGCATGGTAAAATAATAATTTATGCATCAAAAAATAGAAAATGAGCAAACAATTAGCATTGGAAGTAAATAATATAAACAACATATAAGTGATGAACATATGTCATCACAAGAAATAATCATCAGCTGTCAACATTCTTTTTTTATGACTGAAATTAATTTTTTATTATAAAATCTTGTCTAATCATCATCTAGCCAATTTCAAACTTAGGGCATATTATAAAAGCAACCACTAATATTTTAATTGTTTGAATATACATATTATTATGAAATAACTATAAAAACAATTTATACATCTGAAATGTTGGGGACATTGTCTAAAAATTGATCATCAATGCTCGGAACCATCTGGTATCTTATATGAACTGGTCATCCTGAACTTTAGAAATGGATTTTCTTACCTTAATATCATTCAAGTAATTTTACAGAGAACTATCTAGATGTTCACACATATATATTAGAAAGGTCTGAAATAGCTTTGAGATAACAGGTACAACACAGACTGCAAACAAGATAAAATATGCATAGTTTGTTCTATTATTAAATAATTTCACTCTAATAAACTACAAATGTCTATAAGAATAAATATATGATGAAAGCAGTCATACATACTGGTAGTTTACAGAAAAAATAATTAGAAAATAAAGACATCAATAAAAATTTCAAAAAAATATTATTTTAATTACAAAAAGTAATTAACAAATAAAAAAAGAAAAATGTTAGAAAATGATAATCTGAACAAACTTAAGTTAATATACATTGTTTCATGTATCACATATAATTATTATTCCCATCAGATTTTTATCAACTAATTAACAGTTAATTTAAATAAGATATTCTTTTTACAATCTAAAAAATATTTTACAATAGTAAATAATAATTTTAACTTGAACTTTTCTCTTCTTTTTTTAAAAAAAATGGTGATGTCTCCCTATCATTTGAACCTTTTCTTTATTTAATATTACATTTTATTTCATTTTATATTTTTATTATATATGTGTCAAAAAAGGAAAAAAAGTTTTTTGAATTTCGAACAATCTATCTATCTATCTACCTACCTACCTACCTACCTATCTATCTATCTATCTATCTATCTATCTATCTATCTATCTATCTATCTATCTATCTATCTATCTATCTATCTATCTATCTATCTATCTATCTATCTATCTATCTATCTATCTATCTATCTATCTATCTATCTATCTATCTATCTATCTATCTATCTATCTACCTACCTATCTACCTACCTACCTATCTACCTATCTACCTATCTATCTATCTATCTATCTATCTATCTATCTATCTATCTATCTATCTATCTATCTATCTATCTATCTATCTATCTATCTATCTATCTATCTATCTATCTATCTATCTATCTATCTATCTATCTATCTATCTATCTATCTATCTATCTATCTATCTAAAAGGAGTCTTTATAATTGCTTTTTCTAACATGCATATTTTTGTAAGAAAGACTACTGTGTTTTCAAAATCTACTATAGAAAACATTTATTTATGAAATGCATTATTATAAATATTTATATAAGTCAAAAGTTTTTAATCATATATATATCCACATTACAATTCATCCTAAACAGCATCCTGAATGAAATAAAGCAGTTATGATTATAGAACACGGCACTGACAATATATTTAAGCTGAACGAAAAACCAAAAACTTCAAAAAAAGAATAATTATATATTTCATAAAACATATCAACATTCATTAACCTGGATAATAAATATTCGTAATTTAGTTACAAAAACAAAGATGTACTTTCAGTGACGTTTGAATCCATTTTTCGATTGCTAAATTTTTTATAAATGTTATTTAATGACCAAAATTCCAAAGGTTTTCAGACAATTAAAAAAAATTAGATTTGTGTTTGAGATCAGAAAAAAAAGATCGGGAAAAAGACCTGCTTTAGCATATATTTTTTAATTGAAAATTTATTTAATGGAGAAATTCAGTAATAAAAGCTAATAAATTACATAGTAAGATATTATAATATATAAAGCACAAAGCAAGTTTTACTAACATATATAAAACATATTTAGTCCTTTGCTGAAGAGAATAGCTTAAAGAGAAAAAAGTCCATTGCAAATGTGATGCCATATACTCTTATAAATCTTTGCACTGCATAGTTTAGTGCAGTAATAAAGATAATCTGTAGAGATTAAGACCCACCTTTAATTATTTTTTGATATATGTGTTTTTGCACATTAGTAAAATAGTAAACTTTAGAGCTTCAAGTTCATGAGTCTTGACTCAACCATTTTTCTTTCAATGATTAAATTCCATATATCTTTTGAGTCACAGACATTTCTATTATTATAAAAAAAATCTAAGTTAATTATCAATAATTTAACCAGATTGATAAGAAATCAGCTACATCCATAATATTCTTTTATAATTTTTTATTAGGATCATAAATTCAAGACAAATACCAAAGAGAAAGAGTAAAAAATACATGTCATAATATCTGCCTTTACTTTGCCAATTATATAATATAGAGCATTAATCCAAACATGTATATTATTGAAGAATAAACATTTATGTGATAGAAAAATGGGGAGCGATTAATAGAAATTGGAGTGTTCCTATAATATTTATGAGAAAACAGTCTTTCAACTTTAAAATAATACCATAACTGCCACAATTGTCAGCCAAAATGGCATTTTTAAGGGCAAAATAATTAGACTCAATTGTTTATCCCAAAAGATGCTCACATATATGTGTCATAAATATTCACAGATTTTATTTAAGATAAAAACAGAAAAAAAAAGATATATCAATCACCGTTTTATCAATTTTTTTAATGTATAAACATGTGTGATATATGTTTCATGTTTTTTAGTAAGATTTATTTCCAATATTCGCTTGAAAAATTTGTAAGAAAACATTTAATATTTCTATCCAATTCAAACTGATAAAATTAAAAAATGAAATTAGCAAATATTACACCAATTTATTTAATTGTTGAGAAGAACTCTGATTAATATGTAAGAAGGTTAGTCAAATATAAGTCAGTTGTGCATTGAATATTCACTGCAAACTATTTAGTCAGAAAAATTTAATCCTTTTAGAATCTCAATCATTAACAAATAGGAAGTGAAAATTACTATTTTTGGGAAAATAAATATATTTTTGATGGATGCAAAAACTTATAATAAGGAGATTATTATGACTTTTTAATTAAGCATTTAGTTAATTAATTTTATTTACATCTATAATTAATGCACCAATAAAAAAAATTAACTAACATAATTATAAATAAAACTATTTTACTATTTTATATTTTATGCTCATTAATACCTTAAAAATAAATAACTAATTTCACTTTAAATAAATAATAATACATAATCTAATCAATAACATAATTAATAATCTGATTATCTGAAAAATAACATACTTTACTGTTTCGAGAGTACATCCTTTATTTATGACTTATGTGATCATATTAGCTTGGTATAAATCAATATATCTTTAAAAATATGTTACTTTTAAAATAATTATTATAGGTTATCTTATGGTTAAGTCGATTCTTATTCAAGATTTAAAATTTAATAAGTTAATTAATTAATATTGTAACCATTAACAATCTGTAAAAATGGTGTAGTGATGATGATACAGAATAAAAAAAACATAACTATATGTATTGAATCAAACTCATAAACATTAAATTTATTAACATATTATTTATTAACTTTTTAAATAATTATGAACTAATACTTAATTTGACAATCAACAAAATAAAAAAAATCATATAATAATATAACACAATAAAATTATTTATACATTAGAATATCTCTATCTTCCCTTAATAATTATTGTTAATAATTATTTATAAAATATCACTCTTTAGTAATATAATGTTTTCTCATTATATCTTATCTAAATTTTCCTTATACAATATAAGTGTATATACTTGCTTTGCTATAACATTTTATTGTTGATCAATAAAATTATATTTCTACTATTTACAATCATTTATTTTTTAGTTTTTTTCCATATGTCATAGTATCGACCGGGAGACAAACCCGTACAACCATCTGCAACCAACTGCTTGCTTGCAAGGTCACTGCTATGACCTCTAGGCTAACAACGCTTGACAACAATCATTTATTATTAGAGCTTCTTTTTAACAAATATAACTTATAATCCTTTGACAACTTTACATCTATAGGAAGATTAAAATATGTATTTATTTAAAACAAAAAATATTAATTTCACTTCCTTGAATATTAATATTTCTTTTTATATTTTATGACATTTATTCCTTTTGATCGCAGTTTTATACAAATAAAATTTTAATTAACAATAAATAAACTATTTGTTTTTAAAATCACACTTAATCTTTAATAACAGGCTTATTACTCAACTCTATTTAAATATATTAAGTTTATTAAGTGCAAGCAGATGATATAATAAAAACGTGAAAGGCTAAAACCTTCGACAGATGGGCCTTAAAATGCTTATGTGACAGCTAATCAGATGTAATACTGACTGCATGTGGAATTCTCAATTCAAAAACATAAGCCAGAAATATAAGAAAAAGATGGAACCATCTTCTTCTCTACTTAAATTTATATATAAATAAGCCAGACTCAAACATTCCAACTAAGAGCATGAAGCTTAAAACATCTTCACATTTAATTCACTAATTATTATATATAAATAAACAATGCAAAATCTTTCAATTTACAAATCTAATGAAATGATAGCAACAAATGTAAATATATTAAATTTATGAAGTGCAAGCAGATGATATAATAATAATTCTATTTAGAAATTAAAACAATAGCACACATTAAAATCCTTAAAACTTATCTCTTAAGATAAATTTAATTTTAAATTTCACTATACTATCATGAGTACTAATATAACATATTTTGAAACATTATTGAAGAAAGAAATTCATATATTTAGTATATGTACCATAAATTTATACATTAACCATCTATACTTCTGGTTTAAATATTCAAATTTCATCTTCTTTAATGCTTAACATATATATTTTTTGGAATACAATAACCATAAAAAAATAGCATAACATGGCAATATCAAATATAAATATAGCATAATTATATTAGATTAAATATGGGATCCAAACCTAAATGTCACAATATATACTATATGTTGATACACATATATATTATCCCCTTTAAATTAATAAGTGTTCTTATTTTTATACTTCTATTAGTCTATATTATTATTTACCCCTATTTATTATAAACTACTAATATCACCAATCTTTAAACATTTAAATCTTCCAATCTCTTTATAATATTTATATGAAATATAGAGATTAAAATCATCCAAACAGCAACAAATAAAGTTTTAGAAAATTTTTTTCTCTTAAAACTGAACACAAGTTTATAACGTTTTATTTTTGGGGTAGGAGTTTCCCTGGCAACCAAAATTGTTTCAAACGTTTTAAACAACTTATGGTTGTCATCTCCCTTCATTGAGATACAATTCCTCTTGTAAGATAATTAACTGCAAACATTTCCATACAAACAATTAATATCCAATTTGATGTTTTTCCTTTTGCTTGCAATAAAATTTCTTTTTGATTTTATTAAACATATCTTGCAACCTTAATTTTTAATTTCATGAATCATATTTTAAAATTCACTTTATCCCACTGATATCACTTTCAAATATTTATTTATCATCTAATATTTTATACAAACTTCCATTTGCAATGCAGATTGATATTATCAGGGCTATAAATTATATACATTTTGAATAATAATATATTTATTTCATAGGTTTATTAAACCATTTCAATCAAAATTTATATCTATTTCATATAATTCGTCATTTGTGTTTACTTAATTTTCTTTCTTTTATAATATATATATATATATTGTAAATATCGATAAGTCTATCTATATTTTAAAAATTGTCATTTGTTATTAAAAAAAAAATCTCTTTGAGTTGATGTTTACATATGAAGTATTATTATTGTTTATGTTTATTAGGTATAGTTATTGTTTGAAGTTATTATTTTATTTATATGTTGATAGTACATCGTTATGAATATTTAATTATTATAAATAGATAAAGACATATAAATTGAAGATTATATAAAAAAAATTATTTTATTTGCAGTGATTATTAAAAAAATGCAATATTATTATTTATGTATATTTTTAAAGCTGTCAAATAAATTTTCAATTGAATGTTTTATATATATATATATGCTGGATATATATATATATATTTTAATGTTAAGTGTTTTAAAAGAAAACATGTATAACAAGGGTTTTCAAAACAGCATTTGCTGGCGCGTGGAACAACAACAACAACAATAAAAGAAGGCATTATTATTATTGTTATTGGAATAGTTATAAAAACAAACAAGAGGATAAAATTTTGTTGTACTTTATTTCTTTGAAATTACCATTCTTCAGAATATTGGAATAAGAGATATTTTTATGGTAAATACATAAATTATGGCCTGCTAATTGGGATATATATCGCAGCCAAGAGGCTGCACCATTACTTTCATTTATTCCAAGGCAATTTAAAATGAAACAACTAAGAAAATTTCAATATATGTATTTCATCATGTCTGGAGCCGAAATTTGATATAGCTATCTGGAATCTATAATGGTCAATCTAATAATAATCTGGAGGTAACTAAAATTAATATATTGGATTCAACATTTCAATTTATTTATTTATTTTTCAAGGAAAGAAATTTTAGAAGGATAAAAATATACATATATCCAAGAATTGACAATTTTCTCTAACGTAATAGTTTCTTCACCTTCGATAGAATGCATTCTAATAGTAAACGGATAAAGAAATAACCCATGGAATAAATTGACCTTTGAAGGAAAACTAACTAAGTGAACTTTGAAAAGGTAGTTAATAATTTTATATGTATGAATGATATATAAATATATTTTTGAGATCGATATTTTTGTTTACTTTTATTTTTCATTATAAAAATATAACGTGTTATAAATATTTAATTCAAGCGTCTTGTTTTCTAACAGCAATAAATGTTTAACAGGTTTCAAAATTAATACTTAAGTAATTTAAAATTTTAAATATATATATTTGCTGTATATAATATTTTTTTTATTTATTGTTTTAAATATCTGAAAAATATAAATATCGATTTGTATTTATATTAATACCTACTTGTTAAGCACAGATATGTCTTTATTTATTTAATGTATATACTTATTGCAAGTATATATGTATATTTATTATTTGGGTTTGTATTTAAAACATTAATATTACCTAAAATTAAACCATAATATAAAATAAAGGATGTACTATTTGTTTTATAAATAACGTCTTTGTAATTTATTTAAAAGAGCGATAATATATTATTCTTATTTTTCTTTTAATGCCAGAGTCATTAAGAAATTAATTGAATTCACAATTTATTTATATATAACCGGGATAATTTTGTCTTTCTTCAATTTAAATGGAATGCAGCAAGTACGTTCCATTACAATATATATATATCTTATCTCATTAACCAGCAAATTACTCATCTTTATATTAAACATTCAAAGTCTTATTTAAAAATGTAGATAAGATATTTATCTAATTATTATTTTTTCTTTTGTTCCTTCTGTAAAAATACAAGCTGCTACTTTTATACCATTTATTCATCATATAAAATTTAATTATAATGTCCATCATACGTTAATGAAATAGTAAATAATATTCCAACAAATTTTATCTCCTTTAAATAATTAATTAAATATCATTCTTCTTGATTTCTTGTAGTATTAACTCTAATTTTTCTTGTGTAAATATTTTTATTAAAATTATGTGCTGAGTTATTTTTTATTTCCAATTTTCTGACATGATTACCATTTCTTATGCTTGCTCATAACTATTATTAAATCAGATAAAACTCTCCTTACAATAGGCATCCACTGATTACTCTGGCTTGCACTGAATGGCATCTATTGTATGGAGAGTTTTGTCTATTTTCTGTTATTTAATTTAATATGAATATTTTTCCTTTTGTTTGTCAATACACTCAAAACATATAGTTTTTAATAATAACACAATGTAAAATTAATTCAGTTTGCTTTGTAATCAATTTATTTTGTATTGATATAATACTCACTGTTCTTGAATCTAATTCCTTTTTAATCTGACATGCTTACATAGATTTACAACTTTTTCCTTCAATTTTTTGATATTTTAAGTAACATAACGATTCCAACTATATTTTTTCCAAGGATTAAATATTGGTTACTGCCAGAAGAGATTTTAAGGTCCTTTACTCTATAATTTTCAAGAAACTTTACAAAATAATTTTAAGTTATTAATTAAATGTTAGTTATTTTACTTTTTAAACAAATAATAATATTTTAATAATTTAAAAAACTAAATTTTATGGAAAGAACTAAAATATTTTCTTCCCATCTGTAATTTTTCAATCAATTTCTTAAAACATTGTCTACTAAAAAAAATAAATAAATTAAATCATAATATCTCATTGGTTGATTCTCAAAATCATTCTATAAAGGTTATTTGATTAGTTACAAATACTGTTTAAATAATTTTAAAACTAATATTATTACAGTAGATATTTAATAATAAAATAAAAAATATCTTTATTGAACTTAATTATAAACATAATTAAAGTAAAACTAATTTAAACAATATAATTACCTTTTTTTTCTTAGAGTAACTTCCAAATTGATATTATAAACCTTTTAATCATATAAATAATAAATTAAGTATTATCTTAGTTATTTTTTAAAGGAAATCAAGAGGAAGTAGTTATTCTTTATTATATCATATGCACACAAACAGGATTATATATATATCTACAGCTCATATTTTTATTTATAGATATTATTTAATACTCACTATACTTTAAATATTATTAAAAAATTAACTACTAACAAATAATTTTAAGTTATATTTTATTATTTTTTATATGCTTTTAAAATAGATAATTTAACCAAAACTTAAAGAATTTATATTAATCAAATTTAAATGACCTTAGGTTCAAACCCCAAATAACCAATGCAACCCATATCTTTCCTAGCTTTACAACCAAATATAATTATTTCTAAAATTTAAAATTATTCACCTAAAATTTTACTTTTAATTAAATTTATTATGGGGTGTACCAATCTAAAAGGTCACAATATATATATAGAAATATATTTTCACCTATAAGATATTGTAATTTACATTAAAGAATTTAATATTGCATATGTGCTTATGTTACTGTAAATATATTTAAGCTTTAAAAAACAATTAACATATAACCACTGCATTTATATAGGAAGTCGGCGATCATTTCAGTTTGGAAGATTTTATGCGTTTAAATTCCTAGCTTGCCTAAGGGTGTTATCAATAATATATATATATATATATATTACAGAGACAATTTAAAATGACATAAATTAATTTGATTGTTTATATATAATAAAAAGAAAAAAATGAACAAACTTACATTGTGTATATAAAGTGCTACTTAGCAATAAAACAAAAAAAAAAAAGTTAAGTAAATTTTTATTTAATATTTAAAGTTATACAAGAAGAATCATATTTCTTATTAATTTTTATACTGAAAACAATGGTAATTTCATAAGCATCACAGTTATTGAGATATTTTCTAGATTTTATTTTTCCTGTTTTTCTGAAAACAAACTAATATAATCATATTAATTTCTAAGAAAACGTTATTTAATTTATAAGGAAACTAGGTTTGTTTGTTTTTTGTTCTTGTTATTTGTTTTTTTTTTTAGATATTACTTGAAGCCCTTATATCTTTAATTACGAAACTTATTTGCTAGATTTCTTTTGCAAAAATAAGTAATATTAATCAAAACCACGTCATTATTCTTCAAAAATATTTTATGGCTAAATAATATTTTGGCTGTTCAACGTTTTTTAAAATGTTTGTATCCATAATTTTTTAAATATATCATTACTAAGAATAAAATATTTAAAAAAACTTACTACACATACTTTTACATGTATCTGGAATTAAACCACGAATGTTTACCTAACAAGCAGTACAATTTGGAAATAATTAAATGTAGCTTTATTTAATTAAAAAATGCCACACTAATTAACTCAGAATTTTATTTGCCGGCTTATTTAAATAAAATAAACTTTATTTTGCTTTAATTTTTCAACAATCGATTAAAATTAAGGCATAATTTTTTAAATTGATATATATATATAGTAATTTTCATAATGGATATAAAACAAGCACAGATATAGTATATAGATAAAACTGAAGAATTCGGCAAACAAACACTATGCTTATCATTCGGGGAGAAATTAAATTAGGTTTATTAGGATTATTCTTATTCTTAGATGCAATATAAACCAAGATGTCTATCTAATATGAACTATATGATTTCTACCTGTTACACATATAACCCCATGATGCCAATATGTTGGAAAAGTAATCATTTGATTCTAATTGTGATGTTAGCAGAATTGATAGTCATATTTTATGAAATATTTGACCCTAATGATGATCACCAATGGTTTATAAACTCTGACTTAAGATATGTAACTAGTCAAGTGAATGAAATGAAATGAGAACCAGTAATAAAAATAACATTGAATTTATTTACATAAACATAGTTAATATTATAGAGAAACACTAAATGATAACAATAAATAAATAAATAGATAAATAGCTGAATCCCTGGTATATGAATGTTTCACAACTTATCTAATGCATGTTTTCTAATACTTTCAAAATAAATTAAGAAATATGATAGGTATTTATTTTAAACAAATTGATGTAGATAAGAAATGTACCATGACCCAAGTCTCACATACATATATTCCTTTTTATGATGAGGACACTGATATTGGTTTATACTTTTCCAGCATTCCTCACATAGGCTGTATCTTGTGTATGATATATTACTTGTGGATGTTTTTATTTATTAAGTTAAGCACAAATATTAAGTGAAAAATTTAAAATATCAATTTCTCAAATATCCCTTCTTTTAAACATTTCTATTGCAAAATGAAATATTTCTCTGACATTGCTTTTATACAAAAAATGCAAATACATTATAAATATTAAATATGTAAATAATTATTCTAGATATAATAAGGTTCATAAAAATAAAAGGTTGTAGTCTTATGGACAAAGACGTTGCTCGATGGCGCCATTTATGTGCTAAAGCACATAAAAATACCATTTCTGCGGCTGACACATTCGAACCCGCATTTTCTATAATACAACTTTTTTGTTGTGCTACAGATTGCAGGCTGCTATATCACATCACAGTATAGCATGTATGTCACATTGCAGCAATTAAATTTGGCAAATTCGCACAGTTTATACAATTGTTATGGCTTGGTGTGAGAGTGTGTGTATTTGAATTGGATGGAAATGTGTTTTTGATTGAATTTTTTTTAAAGTATTGAAATGTTCAGATTTTCTTAAGTAATAATTATCTGACTCTTTACACCATTCTGTATTGAATTTTTAAGTGGCAAAATCTTGTCCAGATAGATGTGTAAAGTCATTTGGAATTAGGTAACGAATCAAGTAACGTACTGTTCATGACATTCCACGAGACCAACAATATGGTGCAGGAAATCACACATCTTGTTCAATTCTGTGATTTACAAACAACAGAACCCTAACACTAAATCTAAACCTCACCCTAACCCTAAACCTAATCCTAAACATAACCCTAACCCTAACAACTTTTACTTTTTGTTGTCATTCTATTTGAAGTAAGAAATAGCGGTAACACAATACTAATGTCTGTTTCTCTGTAAAAATGCAAATGTAAAATGAAGACTAAGAACTTTTACTTTTTATTCTGATTATGAGTTTTTAAACAACAACAACAACAACAACAACAAAACCATAACCCCCCCCCCCAAAAAAAAAAAATCCAATTGAAAATTGTTTTTTCTAATAAAGCAAAATAAAAAACACAAATTAAATTGTAACTTGTTGATTTTATTTTACATTTATTGTTATCATTTAATTTGTATATGTTAATAAAAAAAATATTTAAAAAACACGATTTTGTTTTTTTGTTATTTTTGCATTACAAAAAAACACATCAACATGATTAAAATCAATGGCCTGGGAATGTTCATATTTTATAGTTTTAGTGTGATAATGGCACCATCAAATGGCGTTTTTGTCTATAATACTACAACCAAATAAAAAATTATTAATTCATATTGTGTCAATTTTATGATATCAAATTTAATTCAATGCTAATTTTTTAAAAGTTTTGCTAATAGAAACTGTCTGCCTACTTTCTAACAATAAATATATTTTATTCAATTTAGAAGTAATGTTAATATTCAGTGATTCTTTAATATATTAAAATGCACATTAATAGAACTTAATATTTGTATTCATTCTTTCTACTACTACTACTACTACTATTATTATTATCATCATCATCATCATCACCATTATTATTATTATTATTATTATTATTATTATTATTATTATTGATATTAATGTTTGATCCAATTATAAATTAATAAAAACAATGTTTATGTAATTAAGCTAACATTTACAATAAATATAATAATCAAAAACATTTTTACCTTCTATTGTTAAGTTTTTTTATCATTCACAGTTTTTTTTTTGATCCAATGATTTCTTTCATTCTTCAGGCTCATCATAATAGTAAATGTGCTTTAAAATTATTAGTTGATAAACTGAAATGAAATTCAATTTTTTAATTGGTTTTGCTTGTATAGAAAGTTAAACATCTGTAAAACAATTATGAGAGACCAAGAAACATATAAAAATTTAATTAGTATCCGAGTTCCATAAAAATATAGGTCATGAAAAAAAGCATGGTATAACCCCCATTTCTTAGTACAGTCTTCTCTATGTAGTTAACGACTACTAAGCAAGTGAAAATGTTTTAAAACTTTTTTACAAAAAATATAATTTTGTTAATCTATTAAATTTTATTTTTTATATAATTCTATTTTTTGTCAAGAGCAACTGTCATGTTCTTATTTTGGATTTAAATATACTATTGATGAAGGAAAATACATTTTTATGTATAGTGATTGTTTTTTAATGATTAATTGATTGATCAGATTTGCTGTTTGCTGCTGCTGCTACTACTATACTACTACTACTACTACTACTACTACTATTATGACTACTATGTCTACTATGACTACTACAACTACTACAACTACTATGACTACTACTACTCCTACTCCTACTCTTACTGCTACTGTTACTCCTCTTAATCTTACTCCTACTCCGACTCCTACTACTACTACTACTACTACTACTTATACTACTACTACTACTACTACTACTACTACTACTGCTACTACTACTATTATATAATATAATTTATTGTTAATAAAGATTCCATGATATATATATACTTATATATAAGTATATATATATATAAAGATTCCATGATATATATATACTTATGCCTTAGTTACAGTGGCATGTTGATTTTTACAGATTTGGTTTGATTGAGATTTTCATTGCTAATTACATAGGTATGGATGTGTTGAATAGGGTCTACATCAGTTAATCTATTCAATTGCAGTACTTTAGAAACCCTGGGTTGCCATGGGAGATGCTATCATTATTTGATTTTACTATTCATTTCTGATCTTGTTGTTAGTTAGTGTCCCTCCTTCCATCTCTTGTTAATATTCTGTTGTTGTATTTGTTCATTGGTAAAAAGTTTTACTCATTGTTCAGCTGTCTGAGAATTCATATTTGACATTGTCCTTTTAGTTTCTTGGTCATTGTTGGTTTTGTTTGAATAGGCTGGGCTTATATAATGGCTAATTTTGCATGCTCTTATAAATTAGCTTGTAATCTTAATAGTGACTAGATGGACACATAATATAAGAAATATTGAGATTATTTTACTCAAAACAAATCATTAAAGCAAAATATAAATAATGATAGAAACAAATATGCATTGCTAAGTGCAAACGTGACAATCAGGAAAAGAAAGTTATCATCCATGGATCTTTGACTTGTCAGGATTGGGATGGAATTGACATCACTTCATATCTGCATTTTGAAACATCAAGTCGATTCATAATGAGTGGATCCTATAACTCTCTATTTCAAAACAGAAATTTCAAAGTAACTTACCTGAAGGATGTTCTAGAACACTTAATAATTATCATCTATACTTGAAATGGATTAACATGGATTACTGGAAAGATTCACTAGGACACTTTTTCTTATAAACTTCAAAACTAAGTTAAAGTTGATGACATTCACTTTATTTCTTTATATATTTGATATAGTAATTTTTTTTTACATTAATTTAGGGGCAAAAGGAAATAATATCAGTGTTAGTATGTAATATAATGAAGAAGTATTTTTATCTTTAGTGTAAGCAAAATTAAATCTAATTTATGATGAGCACTTGATTGTGTACTAATCCAATCATTATTAAAGGGGAAAGGGAAGACTTTACCTAATACTATTTATTCCAAACATTTATACACTTGCAACACATACATTTTTCTTTGTTTGTTCATATTAATAATCATGTTAAATGTTTTTATTATATTTGAATAACTATCTCTGACATAAATGGTTTTCTTGTTTATATCATGACTATTATACATAACAGGGTAATCCCAAATCATCATGAAGATGGGTAGGAATCTAAGATATTAAATTAGCTAAAATAAATGAAATAAAAATTTCAAGTAATAATTTTAGAAAGTAAAAACAATTATGATATTTTTATATACAGTACAAATCTTATTTATGTTAGTAGGGACATCAAGTGGCTATTCTTTGTGGGATCAGGGTTTGGGATAATATTTGGAACCAATTATATACAAAGAATAACCGCAAATATTTAATTCAATGTTCTGTAATCTTGTTAAATTTTCTTTGTTAAAATATCAATCGTCGTAAATAGTGTTATTAAATATATTTAAGTGTTAAATTAAACCTCGTGGTATATTTTTCTATAGTCAATTTTCAATTAGTCATATCTTCTCACATATTTATGAATATTTTATTTATTCACACGTCATTTTACATCCACACCTATTATTAAACACATACACATGTTTACACCTATCTATATTTCAAGTGATACTAATATAACCTGAATTAGATGACCATGCAGAATTTCTTGAAACTCAAGATAATGGAAATGAAATGTGACATGAATGAGTTAAGTTAGGTATATAATTAATATTTAGTTGGTTCTTAATCTCTCCTCTCATAGAAATGAAATCAATATGTGTATGATAGGTACAAATATTAAAGATATACTCTGTTATTCATTGTGATGACCTTACTAACCTATTTACATATATCTATATAGTACTAATCACTTCAATCTTTTTTTTTTTTTGATTACTGAGGATGCCACTAGGTCACTAACTACCTATAAAATTTAATTTATGGTGATCCAGAAGTTAATGATCATGATTAATGCTACTAGGTAGACTCAGGGAAAAAAAGAGAACTTTAAAATTGTTCAGACAATTGAGGAAAGACCACCCAGACAAACATCAGCCAAAAATAATTATAATTAATTTTAAAATTTATTCATTCTAAAATATTTCTCTAACAAAATATGAAAGTTTGATCTAATTTCTCTTTGGCACATTAAACACTTTTGCAGATAAGAAAACTCACCTAAGAATTAAAAGGGAATTATGATTTCTTCCTGCCAGTGATTTATCTAGACAAATTCCACTTTCCTTTATTTAAAGATTTCAAAAGAGAATGATCTTGTATGGAAGTCAACAAACAAGCAGGCAAGTTTTCCTTAGCCTGGAAAAGAAACATGAGGGCATAAGAATTTCAAATGCCTGCAAACATTTATAAAAAGCTATATTTAAGACGTTCAAGGTCAATTCTGACAAGAGCGAAAGAAAAGATTATGGTATTATGTAATCTGGCACAAAGAAAAACCAAAATCTCTATTGACTAAGAAAAACAAAACAATACACTCAGTAATTCGCTAGCCAAAAAATTTTCAGTCTACAGAAAATGCAAACCAAGATTGTCTAAATTAATTATAATGAAAAAATAAAGGGCAGGTAAGTTAAAAAGGAAATTACTAATATCTGCCCAAGAATATATCAATGATTATCAATATAAAAAGAGAAAAACACTAAGCACATAAAATATAAACTCACAATACATGCTTGGATAAATAAATTTAAAATATAAAATCTTAAAACTAACACAACAATACATGTAATAATAAGAAAAATAAATAATAATGTAATTAATGATATTTAAATGATTATACATCTTATTACAGATGCATGTTTCTTTTTAGATTAAGCTGAGACATTAACATAGAGATTTGAAGAAGAGATTTAAGCCCTGGTTATAATATGAAAATGTTCATTTACCTTGAGGCATAAGGCTCTGTCTGGCTGATTTCATGCAGTTGGGTAATGCACAGTTCAGGTCTATATAGGATTCATTTTGAAGATTTTGATTTCTAATTCTTTGGTCAGGAGTATGATGACAATACATAGGATTAGTTCTGGACTAGACTTTTAGGTCATGATCTTGAAGGCACAATTGTGAGTTTTGGGTTCATCTTTGGGTTGATTTAACATAGGATATTGTTAAGAAGATTTTCATGGTATGTATTTGTGGCATGGCAAATGGATGGTCGCTACTAGCAAGGTGAATAGTAGTCAGTAATTTTCGATTTGCAAAAATATAATATCAGCAGTTATGATATGAGATGCAAACAGCAATCTTTAAAATATAATGCATGTTACCCATGATTAGTAAATATAAGAGTTAGCACAACAATCTGAATAAGAATTGTAATAAGAATAAGAAGCAGAATAATAATACAGTTGAAAATCTGAGGATATTTAGATGAATTGGTATCTCACACTTAATCTTAATTGGAAAAAAATCTGATTAAGGCTCTCATCTATTTCAAAATTAATTTTAAAAAAAGAAATCTCAGTTTTTAAAATAGATTAAAACTTTGCTTGCTTTTAATTACTGTGATAAAAACAAGACAAGCATCAAAAGAAAATTATTCTAAACTAAAATTTATTGAAAAAGTAAAATCACAGAATTTTAAAATATAAACAAGTATGTGAGTTATTGCATGAACTCTTAAAACACAAAAACAAATTATAAAAAGATATTATAGTGAAATTTTCTGTTTTTTTTCTTTTTTAAAGTATTGGACTTTTGAAGTGGAGAAAGTCTCCAGTTCAATATATATATATATATATGTATGAAATTTACAATGCATAATATTTTGAGATTAACTCATTACAACTGTTTAAATACAATTGGCATGCCCTTTAGCAACAGCATATTAAAATACACTACAATGGCAAAAAGCAATGTTTATCTTTCTCATTTTTTTAGAAGATTATGTGCAGTGCCTTTCCTAGAAAATATAAAGTTTCAATCAAACAGAAAGGTATTTCTTAATATTTTTTTAACCAGATTGACATTTATATTTGTCAAATATGATACTTTTTTCACTTTTAATCTTGCCAATGATTATTTAAATACTTATATTATATAAAGTATAAGAATTTATAGTAATCATATTTTTCAACATAATTTCACATTGAATATGAATAGTGAATGTAATGCATATTAGGATTGTTTGTATATACTCTTTCTAATATAAGTTTTATTAGAATATGAAACACATTCTGAATTTATATTTTATAACTTCTGTAACTTCATTTTTATTACTATTAATTTTTTCAAATAGACAACGATTATAAAATTTTAATGAAATAAAAAAAAATCATTTGATCTTTAAAAAAGAAATTAAGATGTAAAAAGAAGTTCATTTTCTATGTACTAGAATATATATTTTTTATCTTATAAATAGTATATACTTTGTGTTGTTTATTATTAATTTAATTCAGTGCCTATTTAATAGATATTTGTTTTAATAGTTAAATTTATATAATAGGAAATTATCCCCATACATAGACAGATGTAACAAAAGGGTTGGAGAGGCAGATATGCGTATAGTATTAATGAAGCTTATATAATGTGCAAATATAAGCTCCTTATTATTAGAAAAAGCATTTCAAGATGAATAGTTAATGAGTGATGAGAATAACCTGAAAAAACAATTTTTACAGATATAATTATTACACAAATGCAAAAGGGTTGTGAACAAAGATGTGGTTTATGTATTACTTTTATCATTTTTATCAAAGCATTTGATTCTTTTAGACAAAAAAGTTTGTTAAAATGTTTGGAAATTTTAGATTGTTTACAAAAATTTGTTTGTGTTACATACTTTTACATAGCTGTAGTAAAAGAAACATCATAGTCACAATAAAAAATCAGAATCATTTGAATTGGGGTGTATATTAAATTTTTGATTTTTATATTTATGCTGACTTTTGGAATAGTTTATAAACTATTTCAAAATCACCAATACAATGATAATAAGCAGAGTGATGTTTGTTCATGAAACAAACATCATTCTATAGTATAAATTAATAATATAATTTTTAATTTGAACCTATTACAAACAAAAAACAATAACTTCATATTTTGACTATTTCAAAAATTCAACTACAAAATATTTGATATAGAAGTTAATATCACACATATATCCAAATTTAGGTGATATAAATGATGATGATAGAAATGAAATGGGTATTTCTAGCAAGGACTGGTATTCAGCTAAAAGATAATAGTAGTCTTGTATCTTGAATAGTAAACTTGAATATTGAGTTGTTGTATAGATTTTAAAACACAACTTCAGCATGTAACAAGAAAAAGCTAGAATATTTCAACATAGTAATGCAACTAATTCAACTAAATTAGTTTTTAATTTTAGCTATTACCCAATAAATTTATTAAATAAATTCTTCAGCAAACATTTTTTTTAAATATCCAGTCATACCATATAGTGTCAAGATGGGTTGCTGCAGTGATAGAATAGGAAGGCTCTGAAGCTTAAGATTCTGCCACTCCAAATGATAGAACTTTTAAAAAATATCTGAGTAATAAAAAATTAAGATGTTTGTTTTAAAACTAATTATATTCAGTAGAAAAAAAATCAAAATTTTCATCTGTGTTTTTAAGGTCTTAAATAAACAGATTCAAAATTTGTTTGTTATTTTTGTTTGATTTATGGTCAGTGTAATAGCTTAGACACAAGTGAGAAATGAATTCATTTCTTGCCTGAATGTAATTAGTTTTATTATTACATAACCTGACTCAGTATTTACAAAAGCATTAGTTAGTAAGTAGTTTGTTTATTGACTTATCAGTCTAGCAGTAACGTATTTGCTTTATTAATAAACTTAGTGTATAAAAATAAACATGGACTCTAATATCTAATGAAGTAACATAAAACATGTAGAAAAAGTTAATGTACAAATTTTCTATGCATTTTAAAATTATAATGGCAATTCCACAAACCCATGCTCCTATAGTTATAAGCACATAGATTTTTGAAAAATATTTTATGCTTGTTTATAAGAGAAAAATATCTTTATCATACTTATTACATGTATGAAAAAGATTATTTTAAAAATACAATCAAGAAATAAAATATTAAAATTGCTTTGTCTGGGAAAGTATGGCTGAAAATAAAATATGACAGAGTGCTACAATCAGATAGAATAAGACACTTAAAAAAAGCATCAGTAAACTCCAAATAAGAAGACAAAAGAACTAGATTGATAAAATTTAAGTAAATTAATGCTCATGGAATGATTTGTACACTCATTTGCAAAGCCCATCATTAATGTTTTATTTATCTTTGTCTTTTTTTGGAATTAGAATGATTATATTAATTATGAATGGCTGGTAATAAATGAATATTACATTTTAAGTTATATAAAAATTTAAAGCTAATAAACTTTAGTACATTTTGTTTGAAAGCAAGTAGATTTATTCTTAGAGTGACTATATATGAAATAATAAAAATTTAAATACTGTTGGCAATTTAAAACCTGTGCAACATTATATGTTAACTTTAAACTTTCATCCATCTCCAACAACTTATGGAAAATTGTTTTAAAATTGTTAGACACCATTATAAAAGAGTTTTCAAAATTATATACCGATTTTATCTTCTACATTAAAAAGATGAACAACGCAATTAAAACACAATATAAATAGACTGGTAAGTAATACTCAAAATAAATTAACCCAAAATAAAAACGTATACAAAATTAATTATATTTGTGAGCTACATATATTAAAAAATTTCAATGTATATTGAAGAAAATGACTTCAAAACATCACCTAATATATGTTAGAATTGGCTCATATAAAACAAACAATATACAATTAACTTCACTTTACAACAACCAAAAATTATAGTATAATAGAGAGCTTTGTTTTCAACTTAAATGAGGTAAATTTTTTACATGAAAAAAGAAACAATTAAAAAATAAAATAAAAAACTATTTTCATTATTAAAAGATACGATATATTTAATTATCAAGGAAAATCATAATAATTGGTAAATAATGTGAAGTAATGCATCATGATAGATGGTTTACTTATCTTAATATTATATGCAGTTAATAATAGTTATTATGTTGAAGTAAATTGAAAATATGCTCTTGCAGTTTTATTTAATATTTGATATTACTAAATGCTAAACTAATAATATGATTTGTTTAATTATTAAACATGTCCACACATCCTCTTAAACATGTATGTGTATAACTAAAATATTTATCAATTAAATGATGTCTTTTAGTATTAAAAGGCAAAATAATTTTTTAAACATATGTATTTTTAATTTTCATAGGGAACAATTTTACTATATGGAGCTGACATAACGAATGAAACTTATATAAGTTTTAATATTAAAATAAAATAAAAACTTAACATTTTGAACAATAATTACAAGTTCAAATATCAATGTTGAATAAATTAAGGGTTTTTGTAAATAAATGATGGTCTTCTTGTGTTTAATAAAGTATAACAACCATATGCTAGACTATTTATTAATTTATCAGTTAAATTAGTAGATATTTTTCAAAATTGTGCTCAAGAAATTAAAAACGTTAATAGTTAAAGTAATAATATAAATAATAAAAAATAATTAATTATGTGTTTAAACTAATTTAAAAACTATTTCTAAAAAAAACTAGATGTTTTCTTATTATATAATGAAGTATAAACTAATATATATATACGCTGTATACACATATAATAAAACTAGAACATAATATAAAAGTATAAATTAAATTATAGAGCTTAGCGCTTACAAGAGACTACTTGCTCTTATACTCATAGCTGTTGTTGTTGTAACTGCGTTTGTAGAAATGGAAATGTCATTTATGCAGATTGATCCAAATGAGTTATAATTGCCATTTCCGAGACAGAGCAAAGCATGCTTCTCTTCTATGGAAGGATTTGGGATCGCTAGCTATGTGAAACGCCTCTTTAATTAAGTATAGCAAATTATCTTTTAGAATAACATACGTATAATCAAATTGTACATATATTAATAATAATATATTTGTTTACATGTGCCGTAAAACATGGAAAATTTAACGCAATAAAACAGCGCATAAGATCTTCGGTACAATAAGTTTCAAAGCCACCAGGCTTATCAATTTATAGATGATGAGTATTTGAATAATTATCCACCCTTGTTTGATCTAATTAAATGTCATTATGAATTAAGTTTCTTATCACTTGATGAATGTCATTGTAAATAAATATATTAAGGATTGTGAAGCAGAAATATTTAAATTCTATTTTAATAATCTTAATAATTATTGAATACATTTACAAACCACAAAACGACAGTGTAAGAAATATCAGCTGAACACATAATAAATAAAGTATGAAAAGAAAAATTACATGATGTTTAAGCAGGAATTTAGACTTTTTCAAAAAAAATAAATAAATCCAATACTGTAGCAATCAGAATCAATACATTTTCATAAGTATATATTAATGAATGTATTAAAAAATACATACCAGACAAAGGGATAGTTGTATAAAGGCTAACTATCATAATATAAATACAAGTAAAAAGATAATCAAATGTTCTTACTTGAGAGTTCATAAGAAGTTTAAACACTCAGAAGTGATACAACTGAGCTGTGATTCTTCTATCTTTAAATCCAGAGTTTGTCATTCAATCACTGCTATAATCCACACAGGATAATAACAAAGAATGTGATATTAATAAAATAGTGTCAAAATATTGATATTAGTTACATATATTTTGTATTTTATAAAAAAAGACTAGAAATGTTATATATTTTATAGCAAATGCTTTTTGACTTTCTGTATATTTAGCATCCTAAAATTTTGACCATGGTACCATCTGAAGATGTGCACTTATTAATAAAACATTTTATTCTAGGTTTTAATGGTTTTAATATATTATTTAAAGAAACTGAGATATCTACTGACTTCTGGTAACCTGCTATGTAAAGTGATTGCTGTCATTAAGATAAAAAAAGTATATCAATAATTTATTGTTGCAAAAGTTAATTGACTATTTTTAAAACCCCATCAGTAGAGCACTTTCTAATTAAAGTGGAAACTATTTGAATTAGTTTAAAATAAGAATGCACTACAATTACTGTTGACATATTTGAAGTTACAGAGAATATTTTGAATTCATGTGCTTCATAATATAATGCAGCATTGGAAATCTCTCATGATCTCATGATGAATTAAGATATAAAATAATATATATTATAAATTTTCTTTTTGTTTGTATTTGTAATTCAATTTTATAAATTTGTTTATATGCATAATGTTATTTATTTCTTTTTTATGACTGAAAGTTGAATGCTATTTCAGCAAAGTCAGGATTATAATGAGCTTCACCAAAAGTGGACTCACCTTTAGGTTATAAAGAAGAAAGACACCTCTCTCTTATGTATACAAACAATGCACACAAATTTGAATTAAAAATAATATATATGTCTTGAGAGTGTTAGTGCCACAAAGTACAAATTAAGCAGTGGTAAAGAAGTCAATATCTTTTCCAATGCAACTGCTAAGATTATAAGTAGCCAAAATTCAGAATAATGTAAATAGCCCACATGAAACTAAATAAATGATGCTACCAGCATGTAAATGAAAAACATTTCCATTTATGCATAGTAATTAATATTTTTTTCAAATCTTGAAACCTTTCAAACAAATCATATAAAAAATAAAAGCAGTATTTAATGTTATACTGAAATCAATTAAAATAACATGAATTCATCTAACAATAATACTAAATGTTTTAATAAAGCATAAATTACCACTAGCTAAAATCTCAAAAAATCAGAATTTAGCACAATGTAATAATAGACAGAAAATTAAATAGTCTGAAATTTTAACAGTTGATATGCAAATAACTTTTCATTCTATTATTAATATCTTAACTCATTTAATTTTATATCTATTGCTTGAATGAAAAGAGGCTGTTTTTTCCTGATGCTTACATTGTACTTTGTTGCCATAGGTAATACTGATAGAAGATTTAACATTAAAAATGAATTCATATTTTTAATATTTGATTTCAGTATAGTATTATGCACTGTTATATTTCTTGCATAGTTTGTTTGAGAAGTTTCAAGATTTAAAAAGAATTATTAATTAATATGATTTGTAAACATAAAATAAAAAGTTGTTCATTTATAAGCTGTTAACATATCATCTGATTTAGAGTCATGCTTGTTGTTTATATTATTTTGAATTAAGACTACTTAAGATCTTAGAAGCAGTATGATGTATTTAAGAGTACATGGGATTATGTTTTCTATATTTGACTTTAATACAACTTATGTGCTAGTTATATTTATGAATTAGTTGTAATTTCATAGATTGTTTGAGAGATATCAAGGTTTAAAAAGAATTATTAATTAATATTATTTTGAAAATGTAAAATGGAAAGTTGTTCATTTATGAGTTTTCTATATGATGTTTACATTGTTCTGAATTTTGACTGCTTAAAGCCTTAGCAGTGAAAAATAGCTGACTGTTGCAGCTGTTTAATTCATACATTGTTGATGCAAACAATATTCCTAGAAGAGTTAATGTTAGTTAAGTCCATACAGTCTGTACTCGATTTTAGAATAATTATGTCACTATTCAATATTGTAAATCAATTCAAAATTAAATCAGGGGCCAAAATCAAATGAAAAATCCCTGCTAATGGTTTCTTTACAAAGACAAACTTATCAAGTGTAAAATAATACAAAACAACAAAAATATAGCTCATATTCCAATTAAATTTAATACTAAAAAAACTATTTTAGAATCAATCTATTAAAAAAAGATTCTTTAATTTTCCCTTTTTTCATTCATTTCAAAGAACACAATCTTAATCATACCAAATAGAATTTTATGGCCTGTATACTTTTGTTTTATAAATATGTAATGATCCACTAAACATCACATGATGACCATTCTTTATGCCTGCACAAGATTTTTAAACAAAGCTAAATTCTCCATACAGTAGTACCACTCAATGCAAGCCAGAGTAATCAATGGATGCAAGAAGATTTGTGCATAAAATTTTTATCTAGTGTCTGTTCTTACAATATTTTCAGACTAGTGTTTAGCTTGTGGATTTTATCAGTGAGAAGCATTGGATCTGAGAGCACTGCACATAGATCTTAATATCCAATGCAACCCCCCCAGAATTCACCTTTTACTTTATTAGCTAACTATAAACTTTGAGCTCAAAATGAAAACATGGATACTTTTAATTCAAGCTCATTAGCTTGTATAGTTGTTTAAATCTGAACTCAGTTCAGTATCTATAGTTTTTGGTGTCTTTGATTCTTTAATAACCACAGTCACCATATATTCAAGCTATTGATCTTGAATTGAAAACATTATAGTTTTCATTTTGAACTCAAATCTTTATAGTTAGCTAATTAAGTAAAATGTGGCTACTGGAGAGTTGCATAGGATTCTAAGATCTAGGTACAGTGCTCTCATATCCAAGGCCTCTCACTTATGCAAAAGACAAGCTAGAAACTACTATGGGGATATTGGATGAGGAGGTACTAGATATGGATTTTATGCACAAATATTCTTGCATCAATTGATTACTCTGGTTTGCACTGAGTGGTGCTATTGTATGGAGAGTTTAGACTATGTGTAAACAGCTTGTGTAAGCATAAAAATGGTGATCATGTTATGTTTAGTGGTTTAATATCAATACTGCCCAATAGGATTCTGATAATTGTGGTTATTAAAGAACCAATGACACCAAAATGTATGGATGCTGAACTGAGTTAAGATCTAAACTATTATACAAGCTAATGAACTTGAAATGAAAATGTTATTGTTTTTATTTTAAATTCAAAGCTTTGTAGGTAGCTAATAAGGGAAAAGGTGGCTGCTGGAAGGTTGCATTGTATCTTTTTTAGGTGCTGTGCTCTCAGATCCAAGGCTTTTCTCTGATGAAATTCACAAGCTAGATACTATTCTGGGGATATTAGAGTTGAACTGGAAATAGATAGGGATTTTATGCACAATCCTTCTTGCATTCATTGATTACTCTGGCTTTCACTGAGTGGCACTACTGTATGGAAAGTTTAGTTTCTATGTATACATATGTAATGCATAAAAAATAATTATTTTTACTTTATTTTTATGGATTTTTATTCTTTCATTTATGTTCCGACTATTTTGATATATATATACACAAAAATAAGGAATAACATAAACAACTCCAGAGATGATATTTCTTTCAATTCTTTCACATTAGTCAATAAATTATTTAGAATAACTAACTATCTTCCTCCATGCTATTTTATCGTTATTAAAATAAAATGATTACATTTTAAAACCTTATAAATTTAAAGACAATCCCTCCCTTCTAAAATCATATTTTTCTTTTTTAATAATACTCTTTTAAAAATATTCTTATTGCTATTATCATTTCTATTAAACAAAATATTCTTAATCAATTTATCAGATGAGCATATATTAATATATTCTTCACAAAATTCTATTTTGAAACAAAACTATACTTTTAAAATTATTTATTTTTCTTATTTTTATAACAAAAACTACATATTTTATCACTAATAGGCTGATCAATATCATGTTTAATAATATGTTTTAATTCTTTATTTTTAATGTAATAATTACACAAAGAATATTTTCTTTTAAATATCTTATATCTAATAAATCCAAAAATTTTGATTAAAAAAAAACTTTCCCTTTTTTCAAAACTATTATATTTAATCTTTTAATTTATTATTTTCTCTTTCAAACAAACAGTTATTAATATTCCTAACAAACAATTTTAATTTTTTTGTTTTTTAAACAATATTTTTTTCTTCCAAATAATTAAAATAAATTGAACAAATCAAGTCAAATAATATCTTATATTATTTACTAATCTTTAACTTTAAAAAATTTTCAATTAAAAGTAAAATACATAGAATTCTCCAACAATATAAACAAATCATTAATAATATTAATTTTCCATACAAAGATGAAAATAAAAACATAGGTATTGCTTAATCTATTAATAAATTGATACAAATTTTCTATAATAAAACTACCAAATACCCAATTATCTTGTATTTTAAATAGATTGTATCTACACAAAGCTTCAAATATTGATGAGACAATGTAATAACCAAAATCGACAACCTCTTTTAAAAAAATATTAAAGAGTTTGATAAATCCGTTAACAATTTTCCATTTTGTATATAAAATTTAATTCAATTTCAGTGTGAACTGATCTCATAACAGTTGAATGTATGTGGAATATTTAAATAAAGTTAAATTTTTCTAAAGACATTCAATACACATATTAGATGATGGAAATAGTCCAATATAAAAATACAACTAGAATACCATCATTACAAACCTTCAGGAAAACACATTTAGTTTACTAGTTTTTCTTAATTATTCATATTGAATTTTTCCATCAACTGGCCATGGAAAAATAATTTGATACATTTTGTCACATGTTTACATAAATAACTATTTGTAAAGCATAAAAATAAAACTATTCAATCTATATTACTTACCTTTTATTGTTTATCTGTAATTATTATGTTATAATTAACATTTAAATAAAATTAATTCTAATGTAGTATTTTGTTTATATTGTAATTTGATTTATTATTTCCAATGTTAATATCTCATATATCTAAAAAATTTGGATTTTTATACAAAATCAATATACATTAGCTGTTATAAATTTTAGTTTAAACTAGCCAGAAACAGTGATGTAATATTTCTGCTAACTATATTATATTAGTGATGAATAGCAACTTTCTGTAATAATAAAGAAATAAATTGATTGATTTGTTAAAATATAGTGAGACTAATACATGTGGCACTAACATTATTAAAATGAAAACCAAAAAGAAAAAAAGTAGTAAAATAGTACACCACACAATTAAAATTAGCCTTATTTTTATCCACTGTATCAAGAGTTTTATTTTTTGGAAACACGGTATTTTATATGGTTTTTATTAACTTTCCATGACTGTGTATGTTTCTATCTGTTATGTGCACATTTTTAAAATTTGCTTCAGCTGAGATTTTTTTAAATTTTAACAAAATAATATGCTTTTATGTAAATAATACTAACCAAATAAAAATTAAAAACATAAAGTAATCCAACTAAAAAGTAAAAAAAAACCCAAATCTTGATTAATTTGCCATTCCTGAAAAATATTAGAGATCTTAAGAATCTAGATTTGTTATAAAAGAATTGAAAATTTCAGGAATATTGTTGTTTCATAAAAGCATTTGAGACCTTTTGGATTTTTATGATTTATTTGAACTTCGAATGTCTTTTTGAAATGACAATATTGCTGGAATTTCCAATTGTTTTATATCAAGTCTAGATTCTTAAGATCTCTAATATTTTCCAATAAATTAATTGAGATCCAGTTTTTTTCTACTGTTTGACTGAATTACATTGTTAATTTTCTACTTTTTAGTTGACTAGCACTGTTTACATAAAAGCATTATTACATAATTAATTTTAATATCTTATCTCTTTTCTTTGCACTTGTAATTTTAAACATATAAATTTTTAGAGATTTGATGATAATTTGTCCACTGAATTGGCTCATCAAGTAGTTTACAAAATCTGTTGCTCTCAAGCCATTTGCCTATATGCTTATTATGTTGAATCAAAAGCCACTCTATCTCCATGATTGACCCAGAAAACTATCTCTACAATAGAATTGAAAAAAGTAATGAATACTCCTTCATTTTCATAGAACATGAACAATATTCTGGCCATAAATTTGATTTATCTAAAACAAAAATTGTTTGTACTGAGAGGGAGGATAAAAAGAGAAAAATGAAAGAGGCTTGGATTATAGCCAAAGATCAATTTGTAATAAATAAAAAAGATAGCAGCATCACAATCTCAAAGAAATGGGCTCTCTAAGATGATTTAGAATAAAATTTTACATAACTACACAACAAATAAAAATGAATTTGAATATAAGCAAGTATACTTAAATACCACCAATAATAGTAATGTAATATAGCTATGATTGTGGTATGCATTATACTGAAATCTTATTTTGCATGAATAAATTTTTAAAATAACATGTCTACCTTTTCTTTATAAATGTCTGAAAACATATATTTAAAATAAAAGCATTATTTAATTTTTTTTTTACATATTATTTTACTGTTTACTATCTTAATATTTAATATAGAAGCATTACTGCTTTATTCAATCTAATAAAATGTTAAATGTACTTCAGTGATAGTTTGGAAACTTATGAGTTTTATTTTATTTAACGCAAAGACTTTTGAGCAGCAAGTGACTGTCTTCTGATTTAAAATCTTTGCTTTTTTGATCAGAAAATTTAATATTACTTATGTCTTGACTTTTGAGATTTATATGCTATTTTTACACTCAGTCATTATATAGAATTAAATGATATTGATAAGTTTTTTAGATGCCATTCTCTTTAGCTTTGGTTTATTATAGTGCTGGATTTGTTTTTTTTTCTCCTGATAACCCTTAAAGTAATACAGTACATTGTTTTTAAGTATACTTATTACTTTTTTCTACTTTTTTTATTAAAGCGATGCAATTGTCTTTATTAGATAAAAGCTGACTGAAAATGGAATAAACAGGATTTTATGCACAACTATCCAGAAAGATGAATGGATTTAACTTTACAACAAAACTGAGTAGCAATTGTTTATCATTATTTTTTTTATAATGCCTTCTTTTATTTTGAAGTACATGTTTTGCAATGTAATGTATTTAAATAATTTTTTTAGGTAATTGAAATTTATTTTTTGATTTTAAAAAACAAAAATGCTTAACCATTTGTGAGAGATAGAATCTTAAATCTATAACCATCGATTTTATTCGACATCCATGCCTTCAATAACAATTATAGAGTCATTATACATTATTCAAACTATAAAAACAATTTTTTAAGTTGCACATGTTGTAGCCTGATTTGTCTAGCCTTTTTTAACTCTAGATAAACCATATGTATTAAATTCATTTGCGATCTGTAACCTATTTATTTTGTACTTCATATCATGCCGGGTTTGCTTTATTCATAATCCTCATATGTTTGAAATTGTTATCTTAGTAGGTTTTATTTGGAAAGCAACTACAATCTTGACAAGTTATTTTTATCTAATGCCATTTTGGTTAATCTTGTTAACTATTTTTTATTTAGTGTAATATATTTCAATTCCTTGTAAATTATACACGCAATTCATCAATGCTTTGTAAATCTGGATTAACTATTTGCACTATACTCAATTGCGATTTGTATTTCTGTATAACCTTCTGTATTTGATTTATAGTGTAAATAAAGTTTATTTTTGGAATAATAATAAAACCAATACGTTGCAATTATTATAATAATAATAAAAAGCAAAGATACACATAAATGACCTTCTGCACTTAAATGCAATAAAATTTTCTTTTAACATACATATTAATATGTACAATACATTTTTAAAAATGATATATAAAATGTAGATACAAAATAAAAAAGTAAAATTCAAGCATTACTTTAGCAGTGGAGTAACATAAAAATGTTTTAAAATTAAAAGAATATTAAATTTTTTTTTAGCAATATTTATTGATTCTTCTTTTTGCTAACAAGAAATGGAAAAAAAAAATAAAAGACATAATTACTATTTATCATTTGTTTCTGCTAAATAAACAAACCAACACATATTTGATTGTTTTATCCTACAATACTGCTTTGATGTCGATATAACTTATTTCTGTTATATTTTCCTCAAATGAAAATATATGTAATAACATTTGATCATATTCAATGCTTTACTTATTTACTGTTTATTATATTTTTGAAATAATTTTACATTTTCTATATAGTTCTCTTTTCAAATATATTTATCAAAATAATATTTCGCCAGAAATATTTAAATCTTGTTATTGAAGTAATTTTCTCATAAATCAATCTTAAATTATATCATAATTTATTATATATATATAAATATTGACTGTAGTAATAAAAAATGTTTATTGTAATTATTTGTTTATTTTTTATAAACTTTTGAATGGTTTAAACTTTCATTAGTGTTTATGATAAATATATCAATATTTTACTTTATACACATAATATAATAGATATTTTTATAAAATTATTATTATATCTCATATAAAAAATCAATTTGCAAAATAAAAAAAAACATTCGAGTGATATGAATAAACATCTTATATAAATAAATAAAAAATAAAAATATGTTTCTACATTAGGTGAGAAATTTTATAATTTTCATTTTGCTTAAGAACTTTAAAATAAAAATACTCAATATTTAACTATCTTAATAAATAATTCAGAGTAAATCTTATCTTATAAGAGAAAACACTATATACATATTATTGATAGTTTTTCCATTTTAAAATGTACATAATAATCTTTTCAAAGAAACCGATTGTATGCGTTATTATTTTCGTACTCCTTTCTGTTCTTGCGTATGCTCTAATAAATTGAGAGTTTAACAACTAAATTTCTGTTTTTACAGCGATGATTTCGTCAACAAAATTTTATATATTATTATAAAATCTATTAACACTATGTATTAAAAGGAAAAAAAAAACAACTATCAGAGAGTTAACAGAAAGATTGTTGAAAAAATTCATATTAAATTTTATTTATCATTAAAAATAAATAACTTACATTAATATATCAGTAAAAAAAACAATGTTTGCCCTAATGAGAATATATTTTTAAAATTAATTTTAGATGATTATTCGGAAGTAATCAAAATTTAATATTTAGAAGATATTTAGATCAATTCATTTTATAAGAATTTTATTTAGCCCTAGCGATATATTTTGTTTTTAGGTCCCCTAGGATATACTGTTATATAATGGAAAATAGATCATACTTTGTTTATAATATAATAGTTTAGTGCATAGTCCACTAGGTTTAAATTACGTTTCACTCTTCCTCATTATATATGCAAACATATATGTATAGCATCCATATGCAAGTTAACATTATAGTGTAAACAGAATTAACAAAAAATAATAAAGTAGAATTGAATTTAATGATAACACTTTGAGAATAAAAAAATAAATGCGATCATATCATACATTATTTAAAGTTATACAATTTATTAAATTTACAAATTTGAATATGTTTATTTGCATTATTTTGATAGGATATAAATGAAGTAAAAATAAGATCAAAAGAGAATAAAATCTATCCCATTATTTAAATATTTAGAATGATTGAATTTATGTTTGCATTTAGGAGTATATAATATGTATACTATGCATTTACATTAGACTCCTAATTAGATAGTGGTGTGCTATTCAAATATGGATCCTGAAAAATCATGAACAGTCCTTGTCAATTACATAGTTATCTATTATTATAAATCTAATTTATATACTACATACAGATTGTAAATATTTATTTGTGATTTTTTTTTATTGTATGTTCATCATCTTCAATCATTATCATTTCTTTGAAAAATGATTGTTACTAAATTATATTATTATTTGAATAAAATAAAGTAAATTTATTAAAGTGGAAAAATATATTTTTACATTATATAAAAAGAGATTTTGGGTTACATTGAAGTGTGAGCTATATTAAATATATAATTCAATAGGATATTTTTTGTTAGCTTTATAGTATATAGTGAAAAAAAACTATAGCAAGTAATTTATTTCTTAATAACTATAGAGTTTCACATTCTAAAATTGTGTACAAATATTTATATATATATTCACGGAAAGTTTTATAAAAATAGAATTGATTATAAATTTTAGTTCATCAGAATATAGCTATATACTCACATAACTGACTATAAAAAACCCTTTTAATAATTGTATATATTTAATCATTTACATTTTCAAATAAAACAATTAAATAATTTGTTTTGGATAAAATGTCTTTGTCTTTTCTTTAAATTTAATAATATTTAGCACCTGATGAAGGAGGATTTTTTGAAATGTTTATGGAAGTCTTATAGTATTACAGTTTATAATTCAGAAATTGTCTATTACATGTTTGATATAAAATTTTATTTCATAATGAGTTCAGTTGAGACAATTGTAATAGTTTTATTTATATTAATTTATCCTAAGTTTCCAAATCTTTTTAATGGCACAGATGTTTAAAGTTCTTGACCACAGATGTATATAAAACTTATTTGTGTTGTAAATTATTTCTGAATATCTGATACATTAAAATAGTCAACGATTGTAAAATAGTTTGCTTATACTTTAAAGAGATTAGTCTAACAAATCTATCTTCTAACTTAAGAGAATATTATTCATTATATCACAGATATAATTATTTATTTATTTATTTTCTTGTTTTATAATAGTTCATATAATAAAACAAGATGTATAAAGAATAAGAGTATATATATAATAATATTTTTGGATACGAATCTTGTATTATTTTGCATTACAATTAGATTATTCGACGAAATAGCAACCGTCATTATCAAGGTTAACTTTTTTGTTCTTTCAAAAGTTAATCTTGATAATGGCGGTTGCTAGTCTGTAGAAATATACTGATTGTAATGCAAAATAATACACGGTTCGTACCCAAAAATATTATTTTATCTACATCATATAATAGTGAAAACATTATATATATATATTAAAACAGTAATATATTTCTAAAAAATATATTAAATTATAATTTTCATAATAAATAAAGAATAGTAAAAAATAAATAAATATTGATAAGAAACAAATATTCACATTAGTTAATTATAAGAATTAATGAAGGAAATATTTAAAAAACGTGGGGAAAGAGACACTAATATTAACTAATAGAAATAAGCATTAAGTTGAAGCAATATTATATATTTATTTTTTGTTTTGAGCATATACTCATTTACAATTCAGAAATTGCCAAAGCTTCTATGCGTAAACAATAGAAAACGTATATGAACATAAAATGTTTGATTTAGTTATGTATGTATAATTTTTAAATATGATGTACCATTAATATTATTCAATTAAAGATACAGCAATATATAAAAAATTAAAAACTCAAAATATCCAAGCAGATTAGATTATTTCGGAATGGCACCAAGTTAACTATTAATAACAGGTCACCTGCTTAATCATAAAATTTTCATCATAATACTTGAGTATTTTTTTACTGATGATAAAAAACAAATAAAAATAAATATTAATATTAAATGGATATAAGTAGAGATTTTATTTATTCTAAAAAAAACATATATATATATCTTCAATAAATGTAAAGAATTAGCTCTTGACATGTAATAATTTTGATATGCTGTTAATCGAATCAATTTTTAAATAATATTAAAGAAAGTGATAAGAAGAAAACTTTTAAATAATAACACTTTTAATGTTTCCGAGACTTTTGAACAGCACCGTTTTAAATTACGTTTTATGTTTCTTATTTTTTAACATAAAGTTCTATATAAACTGCGATACTTTTTGCTTATTTAACTTCGTAAAATAAATCAGACAACTGAAATATTCTAAAATGAGAATTGAAAAAATTATATTTAAGTTGTAAAAATTTTATTTTTATATATTCATAAGTTATACGATTTTTAATGTTTATTTTATAATAGCGGAATAAAATTTCATCTTTAAACATTTTAAAATAAAACTTACATTTATTACGGGTTGCTTATTTTAGGATGTGTTCAATTATTTGTTAGAAAATTTACTTAACGAGAATGGCTATTTTAAGCCCATAAGAAAAAGGCAAAAATAAAAAATACAAGAAAGAAAAAAATTTGCAGTAATTTTGCAATTGAATCTTTGAAATGCATATACTTTCATACATATAAACATAGGCTGATTTTATTTGTTTGTGTAGCAACTTGTATGTTGAGTTTTAACTTTTTTTATAATAAAATTTGCTCTTTGAAAAACTCTATGATCTGTTTAAATATAACTTCTATTATTTTCAGTCAAATCTTTCCAACAACAACAAAAAAATCAATATTACACTTTATTGAAATATCTTAGTATATGATTTTTTTCTACACTACAGGCTTTTTTATACCTGTACTCTAATATGTAATATATAGAGGGTTTGAACTCAGACTTTAATACGACTCTCAACTATCCATGCTATCTCATACTGCTAACACACTTGATCACACACATGTCAAAAAGATAAATAATCACCAATATATGTATTTTGTACTGAACCAGCACTCATCAGTTGATCCAGATTATCATCTCCACACATATATACAACCAATGCTCAGTTTATATTAAGATAGTCAATCTTCATACTTTAAGGGACAGGCTTCAATCCACTCCACCCCACAACTCTTCAGCCATCCATTTCATTGAAAATCTGATGATAGAATGCTCAAAGCCCACATTGGTATCAATTTTTTCATCTTAATCATATTTATCCTCGTGCAGTACATAATCCATTAAAAAAATCATATATTAAAATATAGTGCTGCAAGGTCTGCCCATCCTGCGTATATGTATATAAATGGTTTATGTCTTGTACATGAGTGGACAGAGTGACTTATGGTTAACATGGGTAGGATGATAAGGTAGGCACAAAAGTGGGCTTTGAGCATTTCATCATCAGATTTTAGTGAATTGGATGGCTGAAGAGTTGTGGGATGGAGCAGATTGAAACCTGTCAATTAAAGTATCTTAATATAAGCTGAGAATTGATAATCTAGACCAACTGACGAATGCTGTTTTAGCACTAAATATGTATATTGGTGATTATTTATCTTTTTGACATGTGTTGGTCAAGTGTATCAGCAGTATGAGATAGTGTGGATAATTGAGGGTTGCGTAAAACTCTGAGTTCAACCCCCCCCATATGAAATATCTTAGATAAATGCATTTAAATTAATGATTGATTTTTTTTTTGTATTTTGAAAAATTAAAAAATATTATTTATTCTCAAAGACATTTTACTAACAAATATGAATGGGTTTAAGTATTAGTATTATTGATGTAAATTAACAATTTTGGTGTGAAAATAATAATAATAATAATAATAATAATAATAATAATAATAATAATAATAATTATTATTATTATTATTATTATTATTATTATTATTTCTTATATTAAAAGTTTATTAAAAGATTCATTGTTAAAGATGTAGTTTGATTAAGAATAAAAAATAATAATTTTCCAAAATAAGAATTATTATATCTTTACACTTCACCCTAATATAAACCAAGGTAATCTCGAAGTACTAGATGATAATGTTATCATATCATGTAGTTTGAATTAGTTACTCAGGTTTATAGTAGATGGCTTTAGAGCAGGGTAAAAATAATTAGCTTTCAAAGTGTGTAAGTAATCTAAGAAGTCAGGTAATGTTTTGTTGATATTATATTTCTATGATTAGACTAATCATATATAAAACATGTTCTAAATATAAATTATATATTTAAAAAAAAATCACTTTTATAGTCTTTTTGAAAATAAAAAATATATAAAAAAAAATATTAGTGTAAATAGTTATTTAGTATTTATTAGTTGATTTTTTATTACCAATAAACGTTGCCTTTTTAACTATTACCTAAATAAAGCAAAAATCTTGTAAGTGAATTTTTAAATGTTTCATTTAAGCTATTAAAAGTTTAACTTCTCCATGTCTTATTTAAAAGACCCTATTGATAACTTTATCTATATTGAAAATATTTTACTTTTACAATTAAACATTTTTTCTATAGCATATATTGATAACCTTTACATTATTTATTACAAATGTAAGTCTATAAACGAAAGATTCTTAAAGTTAATATTTGAATTTTATGAAATTGAAAAATAAAGTAGTAAACTGAATGCTTAAATATAATATTGATTCTTTTTGTTATTGGGCTGTATTTTTGTCTATTTATAAAAAATGTAAAAATAAATTTTCTTATTAAAATTCCATTTTAAAAATAGAAGCAAATTTTAGTTTAAATATTATAAAAGAATGGAAATATATCTTAAAATTCAAAAGTAAATATATTAATTTAACAAGAAATTTCTTTACCAGCAATTATGCAAGAAACATTCTCATTATCTAATAGAAATAGCTTCCAGTTTGTCATAATTACATTTTGATAAACTTATCTTCTTAAAGAAAAATATTTTCAAATAAAATCTATTTGCAATCAAATACTTTTTTGATTTAAAATAAATATTTTACCAATATGTTGTATAAATAAATTTAAATAGGTAAATATATTACTAAATTTAAATAGGTAAATACATTACTAAAAATGACAATTTTTTTTTTGGAAATATTAAAAGAATAAATTGTTTTGGGCTAAATTATCTACCAATCATTGTTTCTATCAGTTTCTTTGTATTTTGATGCAACCAATCAGTGCATTGCTTCTTCATGTAGTAATTTAGTATGAGGTCATATAATACTGTTATCTTCAAATAATAACTTTAATAATGATTTCTCTATGAGAAAAACTGCCTACAGTAAACTAAAAATTTAGATGACTGCAAAAATGTTGATGAAAAGCCAAAAGTGATAACTAATATCCTTAAATACATAAATTTATGAGAAAGTCCGTGACTTTTTTTGAAACAATTAATTTGAGGAAATATTTTTACAGAATTTTACAGCTAATTGAAATAGAAAAAATAATTAAAATAATTATATAAAAAAGAGTAAAATTTCAATTTCTTTTTGGATGGTTAATTTTTTAAATTGATATCTAAATAAACAAAAATCTTGTAACACTTTAAATAATTTTCTTCTTTATTATCATCATCAACTGTTATCAATCCATTGCAGGATAGAAGTCTCTCCAAGTTCAAACGATCTTTTTTGATCTTTAGCTTCTCTTCTCCACATCATCCCTGCACACTTTCATATTTCATCCATCTAACATGTGGCCTCTTTCTGGGTCTTTTACAATATCTTGGAATCCAGTTTAAAATTTTAATTGTCCATCTATTATCATCTTGTCTAGCAATACATCCACCCAACTCCATTTCAGTCTTTTAATTTTTTCAATGATGTCAATAACACTTGTTTGTGCTCTTACCAATATATTGCATTTTTGATCTTTTTTGTTATGCCAACATGCATCTCTTCATATTTCTTTGATTGGTCTGAAGTATCTGTATTGCTTTTCTATTAAGTGTCCAAGTCTCAGGTCCATAAGTAAGAACTGGTAAAACATATTTATTAAAAACCTTTCTTTTCAAACACATAGGCATATTTCCTTTTAGTATCAAGTTATTTCTATCAAAAACACTTCAACCAAGTTTAATTCTATGATTAATTTAATCCATTAGCTTTCCATATGTATTAATAATTTGACCAAGATATTTGTATCTCTTAACTTCTTGTAACTTATTATAATCAATCTTTATTTTGATATTTTGCAAAAATCCATTGAACATTATTTTAGTCTTTTTAACATTTATCTTTAGTTAAAACAGGCAAAAGTCACTATACTTATTGCCACACACAGCAAGCTAGAGTAATCAATGGATGCCAGAAGGCTTGTGCATAAAATTTCCATCTAGTGCCTACTCATCCAATATCCCCAGACTAGTTTCTGGTCATGGACTTCATCAGTGAGCAGCCTTGTATCTGAGAGCCCTGCATCTAGATCTTAGGATATAATGCAACCCTCCAGGAACCACCTTTTATCTCCATTTAACTACAAAACTTTGAGTCTTAAACTGAAAATACTTTAATCCAAGCCTATTAGCTTATATAGTCACATGGGTCTGAACCCAGTTCAGTACCCATACATTTTGGTGTCTTTGGTTCTTTAATAACGATAGCCACCACTATCATATTAGGCAGGATTGGTTTTAAGCCAATAAACATCACATGACCACCACCTCTTATGCTTGTGTATAACTGTTGTTAAAACATGCAAAACTCACTATACGTATTACCACACACAGCAAGCTAGAGTAATCAATGGATGCCAGAAGGCTTGTGCTTAAAATCCCCATCTAGTGCCTACTCATCCAATATCCCCAGACTAGTTTCTGGCTTTTGGCCTTCATCAGTGAGGAGTCTTGGATCTGAGAGCACTGCACCTAGATCTAAGGATCTAATGCAACCCTCCGTCAACCACCTTTTATATCCATTTAACTACAAAACTATGAGTCTTGAACTGAAAACACTTTAATGTTTCAATCCAAGCCCATTAGCTTATATAGTCATATGGCTCTCAGATCCAAGGCTCCTCACTGATGAAGGCCACAAGCCAGAAACTAGTTTGGGGATATTGGATGAGTAGGCAGTAGATGGGAATTTTATACACAAGCCTTCTGGCATCCATTGATTACTCTAGCTTGCTGTGTGTGGTAATACGTATAGTGAGTTTTGCATGTTTTAACAACCGTTATACACAGGCATAAGAGGTGGTGATCATGTGATGTTTATTGGCTTAAAACCAATCCTGCCTAATATGATAGTGGTGGCTATCGTTATTAAAGAACTAAAGACACCAAAATATATGGGTACTGACCTGGGTTCAGACCCATATGACTATATAAGCTAATGGGCTTGGATTGAAAACATTAAGGTGTTTTCAGTTTAAGACTCATAATTTTGTAGTTAAATGAAGATAAATAGTGGTTGCTGGAGGGTTGTATTATATCCTAAGATCTAGGTGCAGTGCTCTCAGATCCAAGGCTCCTCACTGATGAAGGCCACAAGCCAGAAACTAGTCTGGAAATATTGGATGAGTAGGCACAAGATGGGGATTTCATGCACAAGCCTTCTGGTATCCATTGATTACTTTAGTTTGCTGTGTGTGGCAACACTTATAGTGAGTTTTTCCTGTTTTAACAACAATTATACACAAGCACAAGAGGTGGTGGTCATGTGATGTTTATTTATCTTCAGTCATACTTTCATAATTCCATCTGTCATCTCCTGCAACATTTTCTGCAACACTAAAGCATTACTTGCAAAAACAACTACATCATCTGAAAATTTAAATGACTTAAATAACCTCCTCCTTTTACTTTCACTCCTTTAGATTCCCATTTTAATCCACAGCATACTTCTTGCAGCATTGTTGTAAAAAGTTTTGAAGATATGGAGTCATCCTATCTTACACCCTTCTCAATGTTGGCTTTTTTAGTATCACTATATAATCTAAGTGTTACTGTTGCATTTTTATAAATATTCTTTAAAATATAACAATATCATGGATTTATACCTTGATGATCCAATGCTTTAATCACTGAAGAAATGTTTATAAAATCAAATGTCTTTTCATAATCTACAAATCCAAAGCACAATGACAACTCATATTCATTTGTCCTTTATATAACTTCTCTCAATACCTGGATATGATCTACTGAACTAAAATCACTTCTAAATCCAGCTTGTTCTCTTGGTTGGTGGAAATCCAATGTTCTCTGTAGATGAGTTGTAATTATCTTGGTAAAAATTTTGTATAAAACTAATAAAAGACTGACAGATCTGTAATTTCTAATATCTTCTTTATCACCTTTAAAAATATTAATATTAATACTGCATTTCCTCCAATCATCTGGTACATCTTTATTATTTAGACATTTGGTATGTAACTTTGCTAAAAAAAATTCTATTTCTTCACCTGTCTCTTTTAATATATGAATTATAATTTCATCATTACCTTGATCCTTTCCTTTCTTAATAAATTTAATTGCATGTCTCACTTCTTTATTTAAAATTCTGGGCAATTTGGAAGATATAATAGATATAGGAGGTATTTGTTTTTTATTAGTATATAATTCTTGATAGACGTCTTTTACTCATTTCATGATGTTATCTCTCTTTTTAGTAATAGTTCCATGTTTTTTCCTATTTTCCCAAATTAATAAAAAAAAAAAAATTATATGATTTAAGATCGCAGATTTGGGGAAATTAAAAAGTAAAGATTAAACATATATGTCATTTTATGTTTAAAAATCGTCTAAATATTCTCAGCCAGGTAAATCATTAAATTAATGCTATTAACTATTTTGTTTATCACTTTGTGTCCAATCCAAAAGAATGTTAAAGTTAAAGTTAGATGGCGTTGGGTGGGAAAAACTTAAGATCTATATTTTAAATTTATTAAAAGAAAATAAAATTACTAAAGTAAGAAATCAATCTTATAAATACTATCATAATGTTTGTTATCTTTAAATAAGAAGCTTAAATAATTTGATCATACCGTCAAGAAAAGGAATAACTAATACTTTTTTCCCCATATGTCATAGCATCTGACGGGAGGCGAACCCACAACCGTCTGCATTAGAAATAATTGTTCTATATATATTGTCCAAGTGTTGCTAATGTCTATCTACCTCTTAATTGTGTGCTATTCGTCCAAAATAGGCATCGAGAAAGACCCGAGCCATTTGTCGCTTTCAGTCCATGATAGGGGAATAGACCCTGGACCTTGGGCCTGCATAATAATGGGATTTTTGTACCATCATTGCGATCCCATTCAGGCTGAATATTTCTTCGTTCTCATGACCGCTCTCCGTAATTTTGCAGTGTGGCAAGTCGGTCTCATATAATGCGAAATAAAAATCGCACTCCCATTCAATAACTTCATAAGCACACCACCATGTCTCGCAAATTGATTATCATTCTCTAATATAAAAACAGCCCGCACATAAGCACCACCATTACTTTACCTTATTTTTTCTTTATTAACCCTGCTTATTCAATTCCGTAGTTTGACATTGTGATCACTTGCGCTAAAGTATATGTATTTAAATGCTATTGCTGAATTTTATTTTTAAAGTTATAAATTAATGTGCTAGTATCCGATTCTGGATAATTAAAATGCTCAGTATACCCTTCCCTTACGTTCCATCTGAAATCTCAAATCTTTATTGATGTATAATTTCCTAACGCAATACTCTAATTGCATATATAAAATGTTAATAATCCATTCCCAGATTAAATGATTGTTTATGAAAAGTCATATATATTTGCTTGCAACATTAGGCTGATAACAAATAGCGTATTATTCAATTAAATTACTATAATCCCCTTTTACTCCATTAATGTAATAATAAAGAATTAGTGGCATAAAGGTGTATCTATTTAAATATACGTATAAAACTGCACTGTGAATAAATGTATTGAATAAAATTATATCTGTTTAAACATACGTGTAAGACCGACAATGTAAATAAATGTATTTAAATATTTTAATATTCTTGTTTTTAATATACGTATAAAACTATGAAATATGTAAGTGTGTAATGCCAGGCTAATACCACAATGTAAATAAATGTATTTAAAGATTTTAATATTCTTGTTTTTAATATACGTATAAAACTATGAAATATGTAAATGTGTAATGCCAGGCTAATATTTATATTTAAATGTAATGTATATCATTACACAAACTAACTGTTACAATATGTGCTGATGTGTTTGGGTTTAAAACTTGAACTTTTTAGTAGCTTGATAGTATAATAAAAGTACAAGGTGAAAGTTAAGAGTTACAAGAGCAGGTGTATTTACATGGGGATAGAAAAAAATAATCTTATTAATGAAAGTCCTAATCCAGAAATTAAATTGAGAATATGTTTTGATTTTATCATCTGTTATTAATTGATTACTCATGCTTTCATAGATAATTCTGGGATGGTGCAAGTTGGAATGCTGCTATCAAATATAGATTTGATTTCAAAATTTGAAGCTGTGAAAGTTTACAAAATTTCACTTTAAAAAAATCTCTGTACCGGTCAAAATCGTGTGTTCATTCAACAAGACCTAGAATCCAAGCAAACGTATATCCATCTAGTATGTACAAGATACATATGTCAGGAATAATACCAGATATCAACCTAATGCTCCAGTATCTATGACTCCACAATGCTTTTGATGATACTAACAAGCTTTTCGTTACTCCAGGCCCAGCAATGAGAACAGGCAGAGCAAGAGATTTGAAACAATATATATATATATATATATATATATTGGGATAATTAATAACTTCTATAAACTATGAAAAAAGAGCAAGAGATTTGAAACAATATATATATATATATATATATATATTGGGATAATTAATAACTTCTATAAACTATGACCATTCAAGAACGGGACAGACTGTTGTTTGACATTGATTAACGATTCGAGCTGTAATAATATTCAAGCCAAAATTAACAAAGGGTTTGAATTTAAACATTTGATTCAAATAAAGAATTATATGCCTCATAAAATAGCAAATAATAGAGATTCAAGTAATAAAAAAAACGCAAGAATACAGATAAATGATCTAGAGTAAATTTTTTAAGTGATTATATATATATTAATAAAACAACATAAGTATTGGGATGTCTATACAATCGAGGTTACATATCTGATAATAATTTAATTTACAATTATGCACTTCTGAATTAAATAATAGATCATTCGAGACCAAACACAATTAGATACATATTTGTGTTAACATGAAAATTAATGAGTGCACCTGCAATACAATTTAACACCTATAAATAAGATTATAGGTGTGGCTAAATATATGGTAGTTGATGCAATTAATATATAATATAAAATGGATTAGTTTGATTAATATGCCAAGGTCATGGAAGAACCATTGATAATACGTAGTAGCTTACCGTCATCTAAAATAATACGTAGTAGCTTACCGTCATCTAAAAGATTACAAATGTTCAATAATTGATTTATTACACTAGAATATATGTTAGATTTTATAATGCGCGATTCTAATTGCATATGTGAATACGTGTTACTAAATCATGAAGATCGACTGGATGAGCAGGAGTAATATGGTTCAGCCTAATGTAAGCCACAATTATAAAATTTAACTAAAGTGATTAAATAGAATGGACAAATGGCATGCTATTACAGGGTCAGAGAGCATAGCAGGTCTATAAAGAAATGGATAATAATGAAGGCAGTATTCAATATAGTTTCCCATCACTTGTAAGAATGAGATCATTTAATTAAGATACTCTGGGTGATTTTACCATGTTTACTTAAAAGAAAAGATATGCTGGCCTGACAACCAAATCATATCTGTGAAGAATAGTGGCACTGGATAGAGTGTGGGATGGTTCATCTGTTTATTCCTATACACTGATTTATTAGAAGTGTGTGAAGTCAAATCCCTAGTAGAAAAAGAATCTACTCTGTGATAGTGAGGAGTGGGATTAGTCCATTCTAAAGATCCTGAAGTATATGGCAAAGAGAAAAAATTAATAAATAAATGATGGCAAATATACACTTATAATGTCTAAGCATAAATAAATCAGTCACTAACGACCATAATACATTAATTAATATACCTGAGTAAAACAATCTGCATTCCAGAACAATGGAATGCTTAACATAACTCACCCTTGAACAATTAACTAATAATGATCAAAATTATGTGGGCAAGATTCTAAAATTAAAATGGACTAAATGGCTTTCTCCCAGACACCCCAAAGTGTCTTCATATATGTTATAACTTATAATATTATTTGGTGAGATTTAACTATTGGACAGGTAAAACAACTTAATACTGAGATGAGGGTTAAGAGTAAAAATTTCTAGAAACAATGAAATAATTTGTATACAACTAAGTGAGCTGAACAATTAATTTAAAAAAAATTTATGTTTCTCTTGTAAAATAGGAAAAAACTATGAGCAATCAGATTTAAATTTATATGATTTGATTTTCTTGTGTATTTTGTTATTATTTTTGGACTTTTTAGAAAGGATACTTGTATTCTGGTACATTCCTAGCTGTGTATCTGACTAACTAGATTCAAGAAGTTCACTGTCAGAGTTATTTCTCAAAACTTCTGAGGTAATAATGCCATTGCTTTTATGTCCTGCATTATACTTTCAGCCTCGAACTTCACCAGCTTCAGCTTTGTTCAAGACTGGTTTTTCACCTGCACTATAGGTTGATTTTACTTTAGTGGGTGGAAAATTACCAGAGTTCTTGCATAAGAAAGGTTTATTTATATTTTCTTTTATTTTAAGGTCTAGGTTAGCTTCATGCTGTTTGTCATCGAATTCCAAATACATGCTGCCATCAAAGGATTCTTTGTCTTCTATTAATATTTAAAATAGATGATAAAGCAGATATTAGAAATTACAGATGTAATAACTTTTTATCAGTTTTGTATAAAATTTTTATCAAGATAATTACAACTCATTTACAGAGAACATTGAATTTCAACCAAACAAGATATAAAAGTGGTTTTAGTACAGTAAATTATATCCAAAAATTAAGAGAAATTATAGAAAGGACCAATAAATATAAGTTGCTATTATGCTATGAATATGTAGATTATGAAAAGGCATTTGATTCTATAAGCATTTCTTCAGTGATTAAGTGTTGGATTATCAAGGTATAGATCCAGCATATTGTCATATTTTAAAGAATATTTATAAAAATGCAATAATAATAATTAGATTACATAATGATACTAGAAAGGATGACATTGAGAAGGGTTTAAGATAGGGTGCCATGTCTTTAAAACTTTTTACAGCAGTGCTGCAAGAAATATTTTATGGAACAAAATGGAAAACTAAAGGAATAAAAATATATGGAGATTATTTAAGTCATTTAGATTTTGAAGATTATAAAGTTGTTTTTAAAAATAATACGTCATAGCTTGAGGCAATATTGGAAGAGTTATCAGATAAAAGTAAGAAAATTGTATTAAAAGTAAATGTTAAAAAGACTAAAGCAATATTCAATAGATTTGCCCAAAAATAAAAATAAAGATTGAGAATGATGAGTTAGAACAAGTTAACTTATACAAATACCTGTCAGATTATGACTACAGATGGAAACATAATGGATGAAATTAATCATTGAATTCAATTTGGGTAAAGTGCCTTTGGTTGAAATAACTTAATATTAACAGGAAATATGCCTATGTGTTTGACAAGGAAGGTTTTTAATAAATGTGTTTGCCCAGTTCTTACTTATGAATCTGTGACTTGGACACTTAACAAAAGAGCAATACAGAGACTTCAGATCACTAAAAGAAATATGAATAGGTCAACATTAGGAGTAATAAAAAGGGATTGAAAATGCAATACATAGGTGAAAGAATAAACAGGTGTTGCTGACATCATTGAAATAATTAAGAGACTGAAATGGAGTTGAGTTGGACATATTTCTAAAACAGATGATAATAGATGGACAGTTAAAATTTTAGACTGGATTCCAAGAGAGTGTAACAAACCAATAAAGAGACCACATGTGAGATGAATGGATGAAATAAAAACTATGTAGGGGTGATGTGAAGAAGAGAAGCAAGAGGTAGGAGTAAGCTTGAACTCAAGACCTATATCCTGCAAGTGGATTGATAATCATTTATGGTGATGATTTGATAATTATAATTCAACTATAAACATTAAACAAATATACAAAAAATTCTTAAATAACATAACAAGCAATCTATTAGGTTTTATAAATCATATTTGCATTTTCTTGTGGACTTTACATCATTTTTTTCTCCAGCATATCTCTATATATTTTGTTACATTTTACCAGTTGTCATTATAATTTTTTATTTCATTAAGCTAAATATGTACTGGACAAGATTATCTTATGATTTTTAACTTAATATTTTCTATTTATTATTAAAAGATATCTCATGGCTTACTTTGACTATTAACAAAAATTTAAATTATGATTTTACTAGTAATCTTGTTATTAGATTCAGTTATATTTTCTGACAATTTTAATCCAGAATCACATGCATCTCCAGGTATTGGCAAGAATCATTCATATAATGATAGTTAGACAGAAATAAAACTTTACTCACAATACATAAGACTTCACTGTAGCAAAAACTAAAAATAACATCAGCATGAACTACCAATTAAATTTTTAGCATGTTACCTGTTCCTTTAATCACACTTTTCTATTTTCTATTACCTATCATAATATGCATTACATTGACAATAAAATTAGATGTTTTAATTAGTTTCTTAATTAAACACAATTTGTTATAATAAATCTCAATAATGTGAATGTTAAGAGAACAATTAAATTTATAATATTTTTTTTTATCTTTCTAAGTAATTTTAACTTAATAATTTGTAAAAACCAAAGTTAATTTTTATTGTCTATGATAAAGACATTTAACAAATAAGTATATTCCATTAGAGCTGATGAAATAAATATTAACGTGAATTTTTTTTTTTTACAGTCTTAGATACAATTTATAATACAAAAGATTTGTAAAATATTTACTTTAAATAAAATTTTGTTTTACAAATGAATTAATTCTAATATATATATATATTGTGACAGTCAGATGATGTATGTTGGTTTAACTCAGTTCGAATACTAGGCAAAAGTACTCCAAGGCCACCCATACGTGAGATATTAAATCAAGAATACTATAACCTCTGCCCTATTCGCCTATTCTCGAGGCTAACTACTAACCAACAACATTATCTGAGACACGCATAGATTACTTTCTTACTGGGACCAGGCTTAGCATCAGAGGAGAAACATGGACAGGAACACCTACAAAGCTAAATAGTTAAATGTGCAATAAAAGTACTAAGAAATAAGTGTTTTGCATGCCTGAATCATTGGAAAAGTAAAATAAAGCATTGAAATAAAATTAGAAAACTGCAGCTTTTTTTTAGTTAAATAATATATTTAATCAATGATTTTTTAAAAATGTTAGTAATGTTTACTGGTCTCCACTATTCCTCTGAATTAATGAAAAGCTAATTAGACAATAAAAACAGATTAAACGATATAATATTTTTGCGGTCTAAGTCTTTTCTTCCCAATTTTAATAAAATTGTCAACTCGAATCTCCTTGATAAAGTATAATAATAAAAATCTTTCGCAAAGCATTTTCTAATTTCTTTGTGCCAAAAACAGAGTTTAAAAATTATTTAAGACGTATATAGCTAAATCAGATATATGTAATAAGCTAATGGTGGACAAAAGAGGCATTATCGAGGAGATCAAGTTGGCAAACAAAGGAAACTTACTCGTATGGAATTTAGAAACATAAATAAAATTGGAAAGAGATTTTAAATGAAAAATTAACTTTTAAACTTAACCGCAATGGAATACAAAATATTTATACCTGTTAGTAATGAAGAATAGCAAAGGAAAAAGGGTTAAATATAAATAGATAGATGATCACACAATATATATCTAATATTAGTCTAATAAAAATGGTTACATTACAAATATCATTAAATAAAACAATTCAAAATATAATTCAATTAAGCAATTAAGAAAGGTATGAACAAAAAAGTAGCATAATAAATAGTTCATGAGGAGAGATATTATTACTGTCCTGGTTCTTTGGTCATGTTCCCTTGACAAGTGCAGCTTGATCCGTCCATCGATAGGTATTTGCCCAGACAAGGAAAGTGGAAATAAGTAGCATGCTTTTACGAATAGTCCTACAGACATGGCACAGAGTTCAGATTACTATTAGGTGGATACTATGGCATTTTTATGGTATTTAGGGCCTCGACAGCAGGCAAAGCTTCACCTAACTGTCTAGCATGGTAGAATCTATCAAATTCATATGATTTTTAGCTTGTAGCATGTTCAAACTTCTCCGTGATTTCGAAGATGACAGTTGAATAACTTTTGGAGCAAAATGGAAATGAGAAGCAAAATCTGGGAGGTTCAAAGCACAGGAAAAATCTGCATGAATTCTCTACAGAGAAATCTCAGCAAGCACAAGAAAAAGCCTCCAGAGAAATCTGAATGCAATCTTCAAAAGGAAAATCTGAAAAGCCATCTCCAAAAGGAAAATATGAATGCCAAATCTTTTGTTCTCTCTCCTATTTATACATTTTTTTGTAAGCTACCTTCTATTGTTTGTATGATCTTAGATCTTGATAAGCCCCCCACGCTCCTTTGTTTCAAGGTAACATTTTCTAAAAATAACTTTTACTTTTTTATTCTAAATTTCTTTCTTTAAAGTTTGAATTTTTATTAATTAAAAAAAGAAAGAGAAGGCCATCTTTAATTTGCCTTGAATGGGCTAATTAATTACAAACATACATTCTTTTAGAAAATGTTGGCAGGCTTATCTCAAAATAACAATCATACGCCATATTTTAACAAGATTTTAAATAGAAAAATATATTATTATTTCTTTTAATAAATGAGCATTTTATTTCAGCAGAATTTTGCATTAACTCATATATATACGCTTGACGTATATATATGTTTGACTAATAGGTTTTACAAGTAATTTTTATTAACAGAAATCTAATCTTGGAATGGAATTTATTTAAAACAAAATATTTAAATGCAAATACAAATTATATAAACATAATTAATTTTAGCTTTAATGCAAAACCCTGCTGATATTGGACTATAAACTTAATTCAGGCCTACAATACTAATTAAGTTTATAGGAGGCTGTGAAGCATGGATTGGACTTCAGATCCATTGCTTCAATATATATATATATATATATATATTTATATATATATGTATCATCAACCATTATAAATCCACTTCAGGATGAAAGTCTCTCAAGTTCAATCTATCTTCTCCGGTCTTTAGCTTCTCTTCTCCACATCACCCTGCACACTTTCTTATTTCATCCATCCATTTCATGCATGGTCTCTTTCTGGATCTTTTACAATCTCTTGGAATCCAGTTCAACTGTCCATCTATTATCATCTCTTCTAGAAATATGACTAGCCCAACTCCACTTGTCTTTTAATTTTTTCAATTAGGTCAGTAACACCTGTTTGTTCTCTTACCGAAATATTGCATTTTCAATCTCTTCTTGTTACACCCAACATCAATCTCTTCATAATTCTTTGAGTGGTCTGAAGTCTCTGTATTGCTCTTCTATTAAGTATCCAAGTCTCAGATCCATAAGTAAAAATTGGTAAAACCCATTTATTAAAAGCCTTCCTTTTCAAACACATAGGCATATTTCCTTTTAGTATCAAGTATTTTTACCAAAAGTACTCCAACCAAGTTTAATTCTATGACTAATTTCATCCATTATGTTTCCAACTGTATTAATAATCTGACCAACGTATTTGTAACTGTTAACTCCTTGTAACTCATTATAATCAATCTTTATTTTCATATTTTGGGAAAATCCATTAAACATTACTTTAGTCTTTTTAACATTTATCTTTAGTTCTACTTTCCTATTTTCATCTGATAACTCCTGCAACATTTTCTGCAGCTCTAAAGCATTATTTACAAAAATCTAAATGACTTAAATAATCTCCATTTACTTTCCTTCCTTCCCATTTTAAGCCACAAAATACTTCTTGCAGCACTGCTGTAATAAGTTTTGGAGATATGGAGTCATCCTGCCTTACTCCCTTCTTAATGGTGAATTTTCCAGTATTATTATGTAATCTAATTGTTGCTGATGCATTTTTATAAATATTCTTTAAAATATGACAATATCCTGAATCTATACTTTGATGATCCAATGCTTTAATCACTGAAGAAATGTTTATAGAATCAAATGTCTTTTCATAATCTACAAATCCAAAGCATAATGGCAACTCATATTCATTTGTCCTTTCTATAACATCTCTCAATACCTGGATATGATCTACTGTACTAAAACCACTTTTAAACCCAGCTTATCCTCTTGGTTGATGGAAATCCAATGTTTTCTGTAGGCAATTTGTAATTATCTTGGTAAAAATTTTGTATAAAACTGATAAAAGACTGATATGTCTGTAGTTTTTAATATCTTCTTTATCACCTTTTAAATAATAATATTAATACTGCAGTCTTCCAATCATCTGGTAAATCTTTATTATTTAGACATTTGGTATATAACATTGCTAAAAAATTTTTTATCCCTTCATCTGCTTTTTTTAGTTCATCAATTATAATTCCATAATTACCTGGAGCTTTTTCTTTCTTCCTATATTTAATTGTATGTCTCATTTCTTCATTTAAAATTCTGGGCAATTCGAAAGATGTAATAGATATAGGAGGTACTTGTTCTTTATTACTATATAATTCTTGATAAAAGTCTTCTACCCATTTCATGATGTCATCTCTCTTTTTAGTAATAATTCCATATTTTTTTCTTATTGCAGATATAAATTTCCTACCAATACCAACATGTTGTTTTACACGCTTGAGACTTTTATTCTCTTCTACATCTTTCCTTGCTATGTCACAGTTATACTTTCTTATATCATTTTCAATTCTTTCCCATACCATTTTACAAATTCAAGGCAATCAATCTTTTTTAATGCATCATTTTTGTATATCTTTATATTCCTTCTTTTCTTCATAAATTGTCTAGTCTCAGTAGAAATTTTATTGGTCAATTGTTGCTTTTTTTCTACCAGCTATTTTTGTTGTAGTTTTGAAAAGTGTATCAGTTATTTTCATATTAATTTCATTCAAATCTGAATCATGTTCTAATTCTAATAATACTTGAAACCGATTTGTAAGTTGTAATTTAAATTCATTAGAATGTTTCTGAAGAATAGGAATATCAACTGTAAATATTGTTTTTCATAATAATATTATCTCTCTAGTTTTGCATTAACATGTTTCTTATATCTTACTAATCGATTATCACTTCCTGTGTTATTTATTAAGAACATTACAATCTTAAAACATGTATTTTCTGTTAGTCAAAATATAATCCAACTCTGCTGTACCTTCATTTGGATGCTTCCATGTCCATTTACTTTTAAAATTCTTCTCAAAAAATGAATTCATAATATAAACTTTTTTTTCCTGCAAACTCCACAAGTCTATGTCCTCCTCATTTCTATTACCATAACCAAAATTACCTACAGCTCTTTCATCTTTCATTTGTTTACCAATTTTAGCATTAAAATATCCCATAACAATTTTAAAATGTTGTTTACTCTGATCAAAAGTTTTTGTACATCCATATAAAAGTCTTCCACTACTTCATCACTATGAGAACTTGTTGTGGCATGAACCTGAATTATCTGCATTTGGCATCTGCTATTCAGTTGTATAACTAATCTTGCCACTCCATCTGATACACTATCAATCTACACAATGTTGTTCTTCCACTTTTATTTATAATGAATCCTACTCCACTTGTATTTCCAATATTTGTGTTTTTATAGTAGAGTACATGTCCACTTTTTAAATAGTCTTTTCAAACTTTTCTTCTAACTTCACAAAAATCCAATAATGTACCAGTTCTTCTATTTATTGCAATCTTCCTTCACTTAAAAGTGATCTGCAGTTGTAAATACCTAAATAAAAAATCATCATCAAATGGCAGCTTGGGTCCACAATCAGGTTATTCTTAGCATCCTCTGCCTTCAGCCACCAACCACTGCTTTAGTTGATGACTTTACAGCCTCCTGGGAATAAGGGCCATGATTTATTTTTGTCTGTCATAATAGTATATATCTATTGGGAAAATGTTTATCATTTACACAAACATTCATTCTGCCTTATCAGGCAACTGAGAAGAAAGACCATGGTGTTTCTTGATCTTAAACTCAGAGGTAAAGAGCCAATAAACTAATCATGCTGACTAATGCATGTTGGTGAGCATCCCATCTGTGTTCATATACTTTATGAATAATCACATAGTAATAACAGCTGCAATGACAAGAGCATATGGAGTGGACATTAGGAATTTGCCCTTCTTGCTTCCTTTAATGCCTCCAAGAGGAATCAAAGGGTCTCCTTTCAGTTCATAGCAAACTCCTTTCTGCAGCTATATATATATATAATACAATACCCATTATAAAATATATATATAACAAAAATTAACGTAAATACAATATTATAGTCTAAATTATTTTTTAGCACTTTCGATTACATGATAATCCTTGTCAGCTTTAACTGAATTTCAAATTTTAAACTTAATGTTATGTATATTTTCATAAGCTGTGTATGGCGTATTTGCAGTTTGCCTATTAATAATATCGTTCTTATATTTATCAATTAATATTGCCTCTTTAATTTTCCTCTTTTTATGATTTCTTTCTTCCATTAACATTTTTATTTCATTACTATTAAATGTAAACTTATAATTACAAGTTTTTTCATCGTCAAAGAATACCGAAGCTGTATTTAATTGACTATTTACATTATTTTTAATTCAATTATATAATAATTGATGCTCCTTCAATTTTTTTTCCACAGAACATCTATTAAGATTAAATAAATGTCAATGTTTTATTATGTATGTAGCTTTTTTATCGCACTTACAATATATCTCTGGAAATATATTAATAAAATTATTGCTTTAACATAAATTTATTATTTCTAACATATAGGTCTACTTAATGTTTTGATTATCCACATAGCTTGTTTGTTTTAAAATAGGATGATGATTATGTCATCTTATTCCACTGTTCAACCAATATCGTAACAACTATTAATGCAAACATTTTTAAATGTTAAAATTGCAATCTAGTGATTATTGAATTTTTAATAAAAAAATTGAAAGTAGTAAGTAATTTATAGATGCCAGAAGGCTTGTGCATAAAATCCCTATCTAGTGCCTACTCGTCCAATATCCCCAGACTAGTTTCTGGCTTGTGGCCATCATCAGTGAGGAGCCTTGGATGTGAGAGCACTGCACCTAGATCTTAGGATCTAATGCAACCCTCCAGCAGCCACCTTTTAACTCTACTTTACTACAAAACTATGAGAATGAAATTGAAAACATAAAAATATTTTCAATCTAAGCTCAATAGCTTATATAGTCATATGGGTCTGAACTCAATTCAGCACCCATACATTTTGGTGTCTTTGGCTCTTAAACAACTATAGCCACCACTATCCTATTAGGCAGTATTGGTGTTAAACCACTAAATATCACATGATCACCATCTCACAGGGTGACACTATTGTATGGAGAGTTTTGCTTTTGTTTACAACAATTATGTGCTAGTATGAGATGGTGATCATGTGATATTTAGTGGTTTAGTAAGTAATTTCCAGGTAGTTCAGTAAATATCAAAGTTTATTAATCTAATATTAACAAGGAAACACTGCCTCCAAGGCAATGCAGTTTTAATTCTTTTTAATCTTGTTTCTACAGCATTTGCAAGATTATTTTGAGAACATTTTTGGAATAAAAATATGATTTTTTTGCTAATTTATTAAATATTTCTAATTAGACTTAAAACAAACAAAATACAGATATATATTTGATTTCTATTTGTATACATTTTATTTTTAAAAGTAGAAGTTAATACATGCCACCATGATGTTAACAAATAAAATTATGCATAAGGTCACTATGCCTATGTGATATTGATTGCAACATGATGTTAAAATCCTTTGAGATATTCTAAAAATTATAAAGCAATTTTAGTATTTTAAAAAAAAAAATTAATATATTTATCAGATGTTATCATTTATTTGTTCTGTTTTAATACTACATTTAAAATGAAAAAGATTTATTGATTTTCTGAAGGATACTTTTTTCGATCCTTTGAATAGTATTTTACATCATTCATTTTTATTAAAACTTATTTTTCAATAATTACAATGTTTAAGTATGATATTTTAGAATGTTTTTTGTTTAAAATTAAATTAAAAAAGAAATCAAGATCAATTTAGTGAGTTTTGGTATAAAATAAAGTTCATTCAAAAATAAAAGATTGGGCATTGAGAAAATTCCTACCAGATTTAAGAATAGAAAATGCCAGCCAGTGAAAGGCTTAATTATAATAAACTTATAATTTTTTATGTCAAATATAATAAAATAGATATTACAAATTGCAAATAAACTTTTATTTTGATTTTTTTTATCCACATATAAACATTTATAAAATGGTTATATTTTTATATTGGACTATTTCCATCATCTAATATGAGTATTGAGAAAAAATTAACTTTATTTAAATATTCCAAATATATTCAACTGTTAGTAAGAGTACATCAAACAGGTTAGTACAACATCAGAACAGCTTTTCAGAGCCATACCACATTATGAGGAATTATAATATCTACAAAGCCTAAACATAAAAAGCTGAAAAAAAAATTATATCTATAAAATACCATGTGAATGTGGAAGAACATATATTAGTGAGACCAGTTTTTCCATTGAAAAGTGCTTGCAAAAACCCAAAATGATGATTAGAAAAAAGAAAACAGATGTGTCTAAGGTAGCAGACCATGTATGTGCCAATGGACAAATGTTCAATTGGGAAAACATAAAAATATTGGATAGAAAAGAAAAGGTACAAAGTAAAAAAGTTAAAAAAGCTGTTCACATGACAAAAGAAAACAATCCCATAACTTAATGTGACTATACATAATGTATGAAAACCACCAATCAACTTTGCTCTTAGGAAAAAGTGGAGAAATCAGGAGGAACTCTTAGATAACTACATGAAATTTCTACTGACTGTTGCCTTTAGCAGGATAGCTCAGTTGGCTAGAATATTATCTTAAAATTTAATACTCAAGAATCCAAGCATCCAGCTTTGAAATACTATCACTGATCAGGCCAGAAACATCTGAAGAAGAGGGGAGAATAATGCCTCTTGAATTATTGTGCATATATTAATATGTTTAATGTGCTATTACTAATAATTAAATTAGAAAAAAAAATCAAATCAGACATCACATGATTTTTTGTAAATATTATTGTTTGCTATTAAGGCTTTGGCAATTTTATATTGCTAAAGCGATTAACATATAGTGTATCTGAACTTGGTGTTTTTAATCTAATGTTTGAATATCTTGGCACCTCACTGATGATGCCAGTAGCAGAAACCAGTCTTGGATTGAGGATATTCTCAAAGCTTGTTAAGAGCTTATTTTGTGAGCTATAGATATAATAAAAATTAAATGATTTTGGAATATTTAAATAAATTTACATTTTTCTAAAGAAATTCAATACTCATACTAGATGATAGAAATAGTCCAATATAAAAATAGAACTAAAACACCATCATCACAAAACTTCAGGAAAACATCTATAAAATGGTCATTATAATATAAATTTATATATAATATTTTAATTACATATACATTGTCTATACTAAATCTAATCATAATTAGAAGGGACTTGATTTCAGATTTTCAAATTCTCTACAACTATCTACTTCATTTTATATAGTTGATATACATGACAACATGCATGTGTAAAAGGTAATGATCTCTAATAGACATTTTATGCTTAATGATAAATGGTTTCCAATATACATATTTTATGTTGGGCCAGAACACCATCTCCCACACATTTATACAATCAGTACTCAGTCTTTATTAAAATAAAAAATCAAATTTTATTGGACTAACCCCAGTTCTCTTCAAAACTCTTCAGTCACTAAGTATTGATGAATCTCTTATTGTATATATGATGGTAATGAGGGCTGGTTCAGCATGAGATTCATATACTGGAGATAATTTATCTTTTTTACATGTATGTGGTAATATATATTGGTTGTATAAGATGGAGTGACCATCCCTCTTCGGTATATTTAAATGAAAATATTAAGGTCCTACATGTGAGGAGTCAGAGTAGCTTAAAGTCAACATGGGTATGCCAATAATAATGACATCAATAAGAACTTTGAGCATTATATCCTTGGATTGTCATTGATATGGATAGTTGAAGAGTTGGAAGGTGGAGAAGATTGAAGCTTGTCTATTAAAGTTTGAAAATATGCTATCTTAATATAGACAGACCACAGTTTGTAATATATGCAGGAGATAGTAATCTGAACCAACTTATGAGTGTTGCTTCAGCATGAAATATGTATATTGGAGATCATTTATCTTTTTCCCATGTATAAAATCATGTGTATCAGTTGTATAATATGGAGTGCATAGTTGTAGGGAGCTTGAAAGTCTGAGTTCAAGGCCCCTTCTAAATATTTGTATGTATATCTTTAGACCATAAAAGTACATTGCTAATTATCATATTTAAATCACATCATCTCAGCCAGTGCTCAAAATTTACCAATAGAATATCAGAAATCTATTATTAAGGCAATACTCAGATTGAGTATTATGTGAGTGTTGTCTTGACTACAGATTGCTGATATTTTGTTGATTAATTTTAAGCATTGGATAGAATGATGTAAATTATATATATATGAAGACATTAAATAATTCACTGCAGGACACAATCATGAAAGAAGAATATTGAAAGGGAAGGTATTAGTCATGTGACTTTAGTCGTTAGATTTTCACTTGATGAGTAGTAAAACTTGTAATAGTTTTTTATTCTCCTTTTATTTTGTAGCTAAAAATGATAATAAACCATATATCATAGCATCCAAATACTGATCAGTCATATAAATAAAGTCAAAATTTGAACAAACTTTTTGAAAGGAAGTTGTTTACTAGTCTAAAATGTCAGCTTGTGAAAACAAAATTCAAATGTGAATGGAGTTCTACATATTAATGTTTTTTATTACAAAAGTCAACTTTTAATATATTTAGTACTTGTAACAAAGGTAAATGATCTTCAATATATATATTTTATGCTGAACCAGCTGTCATCAGTTGGACCAGGTCATCATCTCTCATACATATAAATAATCAGTGCTCAGTTAATATTAAAATAGCAGATTTTCAAACTTTTAAATGGACAGGTTTCAATCTTCTTCATTCTCCAACTCTTCAGCCATTCATATTATTAAATATCTGATGATGATGTGTTCAAAGCACAACAAAAATGGACAAACAAGTGTTTTAAATACAACATCGTCAGATTTTTAATGATATGGATTGTTGAAAACTGCAGAGTAAAAAAGATAAGTTTGAAGATTTGATATCTTTATATAAACTAAGCACTTATATATATATATATGTGTGTGCGTGTGCGTGTGTGGTGTGTGAGTGAGAGAGAGATTGTGATCCAGTCCAACTGATGAGTGCTGGTTCAACATGAAATATGTATATTGGTAATCATTTATCTTTTTCACATGTATATAGTCATGTATATTGGTTATATAAGATAGAGTAGATGACTAAAGGAAGCTTGAAAGTCTGCTTTCAAATCCCCTCTAATTACTTTTTAATAAGTAAACCATTACATTTTCAAAATACTACTATAAAAATAGATAGTGCAAAGTGTATTACTTAAGAAGTGTTTTTTATTTCAAGGATTGTACTGAAAGTAAGTATAACTGGAACTGTTGCATCAGAATAAATTAATGGTAAATTTTAAATATCAATAAAATACAAAATAGTTAGCCTAATGTCTTTTCTGCCTAGTAATAAAATTATTTATGTAATAGATTAAGTAATATAAAATGGACCTTATCATTAAGAACAATAACAGTTTTGATAGATGTAAACAAATAGCATGACTACTTTATATAATTTCTTTAAAATATTGTATTAAAAATAAAACTAGCAAAAAATAATAGTTTGGTTTTAAGCTACTTTAAGATAGCCTATGTTTTTAAGATACTAACTTATATAGATTGATTAATATTAATGCATTAGATAATAAAATTAAAAAAAAATCATTGCTGAAAGGAAATTAAATATAATTAAAAAAAAAAAAACAGATTCATCCGATGTCAAATATGAAGTCTCAGATGTTGAGTTAAAATTCATAATTTTTAATTAGTAAGTCTGTCAGATTTTAGCCATTTTTCACTTACAGATAATAGAAACATTTAATTTATAATATCAATTTTTTATTGTTATAATAAATAAGATATTGAAAAAAGAAAAATTAAAAAGTTAATATTAACAACGCTAGTAATAAAATTAATAGTTACTTTTAATTTGTGAAAATTTATTGTTTGAAAACCCATAATTCAAGGTAATATATGTTTGCTTGACAAACGACTGCAAATCAATAAAAAACATGCAAATAATTGGGATAATTTATTTTATAATTCTTAATGTTTATTCATTCTATATATTCTGATACAATATTTAGTTCCATATCAGTAATAATTGAGGTATACCAAACAAAAAATGCATTAAGCTAAAATAATAGCCATATTTTAACGGGTAATATGTTTCATTTTTTGATGCACATAAGTAGATGTTAATAATTTATTACATATACATATACGATGTCAACACAATCATTTTTTAAATAGTAAATGCTGTTATAATACCTTATTCACACTTTCACTTCAATATAATAACAAGAAAATGATTCTATTGTCGAATATTGAAATGAAAGTGTATGTTATTTATTAGAATAGCATTTACCATTTGATAAAACTATTGTGTGTGTGTATATATATATTGTAAGTTTTATTTATAAAAACAGTTAATGCATTTTTTAACAATTTTATTTGAATATGAAGTCTTTCAAAAAATACATTTTTTACTATGTTAGATATTGTCATGTGTTTTTTTAAACATAGAGGTAACGTTAACCCTTTAAAGATAAAAATATATTATCTACTTTTATAAATATGCATAAGAAATAGTCAAAATAAGAATCATAGATCACATGACCCAATTCTCTTAAACTTTTACGATATAAACAATGAGGATTGCCAATTCCTCAACAAGCTTTGTAATAAATGCTTAGCCAGAGAAAGAATTTAAAATACCTCTGTAAGGACTCCCCCCCCCCAAACCTCTGACTATGGTTTTGTGTTTTGGCACTCCTCAAAGAGGCACTAGGATAGGTTCAAACTCGAATCTTATATTTTTATAAATTTTATCCACACATTTTATTTGAAAACTACATTGTAGATATTGGAAGTAATATATAAATGATTCCTACTATATATTTTCAGAGAACAGGTTTTGGTTGTTAGATTTTTCAATTTCAATGCATATGAATTATGTAAACATAATTTATTGCATTTGCATATTTCTTAGAGAAATATTTCTAGCAATAAAAAAATTAATTATACATATAAAAAACATAAAAAAATTAAAATTTTTGTGAAACAATATTAAAATGGTTTTATTAATAAAATAATCAGTATTAATAAAGATATTTTAAGTTTTATTTTTTAGCCAAGTAAATATAAAAATAATTATTTTGGTTTTTAAATTTACAAAGAATCAAAGCACATATAGATTTTATAAACTTTGAAAATCTTTATTGACTTTATATGTTGTTTTTGAACTATCCAAAAATGAGGTTTATAAATTCATTATGCCTCTCAGATATTGAATAGATTATTCTAGTTTAAGAAATAATGTATTTTTGAAAGACATTATAATTATGCAGCGTTGATATTTTAATAAAATGATTTTTAACATAAATTAGTTTTAAAAATATCAGTAAATAATAAATAAAAACATTTATTTAAAACATAGTTATACTGTTACTATTATCATCATCATCATCATTATTATTATTAATCTTAAATATATTCTTATTTCATAAAATTAAATTATTTTTATGAAAAAAAAAATTGATTACATTGGAATAGATAATTGCAGTTAGGATTCATATTACAAAATAAATAAATGCTTATTTAAATAAGTGAATATTATAACATATAACCGATTATAGGAAAAGATCTATATATATATTTGAATTTAATAAATAAATACAAAAGTTTACATTTAAAAATAATTATTTAACCAAAGTAGTTTACAGTATTTTCTTTTTATATTAAAAAAGATACATAATACATATATACATCTTTATTTATTTATTTTTAAAATAAATATTTCATAAATTTTAACAATATATACAGATTTATACACACTTGTATAATATCGTATATAAAAACAAATGCAGAGTAATGTGAGTTTATAAATTCGCAGGCAAGGATAACATACTACATGTAACTGTATGTATGTCATAGAACGGGAAAAAAAAACCTGATTCAATATATGAATCTCATTTTATTGAAAAAAAGATTAGAATTAGCAAAATTTGATGTTAATAACATCTTAAAAAAATATAGAGACATGGCAATGAATATTCTAATATTTGGAAAGAAAATTGTCTTATATTACTTATTAATACTATTGAAAATTATGATATCGTGTGATAGTGATTTTAATATTTTTGTAAGTGTGGAACGTAGTACAATGACAAAGAATGGGATCAATTTCTCTCATCTACGTATACAACTTATGACGTAAATGACGGAAAAGATGATCCTGCTTATTCGATTAAAACGTATTATTAGAAAAACAAATTATGATTAACTTAAATTACAAATGAAGACAAATATATATGTACAGAGAGAGAGAGAGAGAGAGAGAGAGAGAGAGAGAGAGAGAGAGATGAGAAAGAGAGAGATGAGAGAGAGAGATGGGAGAGAGAGATGAGAGAGATAGATGAGAGAGAGCGAGAGAGAGAGAGGGAAAGGGAGGAGGAGAGAATTTTATTGATATTTTGAACTAATAATATAGCTGATTTGTACGTAACTTTTTTAAAATTTAAAATGTAATTATATATATATATTATTATAAAGATTTTTTAAGCATACAAATAATTGGACAGCATCTGCTTTAAAATTATACGTCTTTTTTATTTTGCTGTTTTTAAAATTTCGTTTTTTTTTGTTTTTTTTTTCATTATCATTATAGAATTTTTTTTAATGAATGATATTGATACAGATATGTTTTTATTTAAAATATTTATAGGGAATGTTTGGTATTTTTTTAAAAAGTCTATCATCATCATCATCATCATCAACCATTATCAATCCACTGCAGGATGAAGGTCTCTCCAAGTTTAATCCATCTTCTCCGATCTTTAGCTTCTCTTCTCCACAATACCCCTGCACATTTTCTTATTTCATCCATCCATCTCACATGTGATCTCTTTCTGGGTCTTTTACAATCTCTTGGAATCCAGTTTAAAATTTCAGTTGTCCATCTATTATCATCTCTTCTAGCAATATGTCCAGCCCAACTCCATTTCAATCTTTTAATTTTTTCAATAAGGTCAGTAACACCCGTTTGTTGTCTTACCCATACATTGCGTTTTCGATCTCTTCTTATTACTCCCAACATACATCTCTCCATACTCCTTTGAGTGGTCTGAAGTCTCTGTATTGATCTTCTATTAAGTGTCCAAGTCTCAGATCCATAAGTAAGAATTGGTAAAACACATTTGTTAAAAACCATCCTTTTCAAACACATAGGCATATTTCCTTTTAGTATCAAGTTATTTCTACCAAAAGCACTCCAAACAAGTTTAATTCTATGATTAATTTTCTCCATTATGTTTCCATCTGTATTAATAATCTGACCAAGGTATTTGTAACTGTTAACTTCTTCTAATTCTTCATAATCAATCTTTATTTCCATATTTTGAGCAAATTGATTAAACATTACTTTAGTCTTTTTAACATTTATCTTTAGTCCTACTTTTTTACTTTCATCTGCTAACTCCTGCAACATTTCCTGCAGCTCTGAAGCATTATTTGCAAAAACAACTACATCATCTGCGAAATCTAAACGACTTAAATACTCTCCATTTACTTTCACTCCTTTAGTTTCCCATTTTAATTTACAAAATACTTCTTGCAGCACTGCTGTAAAAAGTTTTGGAGATATGGAGTCACCTTGTCTTACACCTTTCTCAATGTTGATTTTTCCAGTATCATTATGTAATCTAATTGTTGCTGTTGCATTTTTATAAATATTCTTTAAAATATGACAATATCCTGGATCTATATCTTGATGATCCAATGCTTTAATCACTGAAGAAATGTGTATAGAATCGAATGCTTTTTCATAATCTACAAATCCAAAACATAATGACAACTCATATTCATTTGTCCTTTCTATGACTTCCCTCAATACCTGAATATGATCTATTATACTAAAACCACTTTTAAATCCAGCTTGTTCTCTTGGTTGGTGGAAATCCAAAGTTCTCTGTAGACGAGTTGTAATTATCTTGGTAAAAATTTTATATAAAACTGATAAAAGGCTGATAGGTCTGTAATTTCTAATATCTTCTTTATCACCTTTTTTAAATATTAATATTATTACTGCATTCTTCCAATCTTCCGGTACATCTTTATCATTTAGACATTTGGTATATAACTTTGCTAAAATTGTTTCTATTTCTTCACCTGCTTCTTTTAATATATCAATTATAATTCCATCATTTCCTGGAGCCTTTCCTTTCTTCATACATTTAATTACATGTCTCACTTCTTCATTTAAAATTCTGGGCAATTCGGAAGATGTAATAGACATAGGAGGTACTTGTTCTTTATTACTATATAATTCTTGATAAAAATCTTCTACCAATTTCATGATGTCATCTCTCTTTTTAGTAATAATTCCATCTTTTTTTCTTATTGCAGATAGAAATTTCCTACCAATACCAAAATGTTGTTTAACATTCTTGAGACTTTTATTTTCTTCTACAGCTTTCCTTGCTATTTCACAGTTATACTTTCCTATAACATTTTCAACTTTTTTCCGTACCATTTTACAAAATTCGAGATATTCAATTCTTTTTAATACATCATTTTTGTATATCTTCATATTTCTTATTTTCTTCATAAATTCTCTAGTCTCAGTAGAAATTTTATTAGTCAATTGCTGCTTTTTTCTACCAGCTATCTTTGTTGCAGTTTTTAAAAGTGTATCAGTTATTTTCATATTAATTTCATTCAAATCTGAATCATGTTCAAAATCTCCTAACACTTGAAACCTATTTGTACGTTCTAATTTAAATTCATTAGAATGTTTCTGAAGATTAGGAATATCAACTGTAAATATTGTTTTTCTTAATAATTTTTGTCTCTCTAGTTTTACATTAACACGTAACTTACACCTTACTAATCGATGATCACTTCCTGTGTTAAATTTATTAAGAACATTACAATCTTGAAATATGTATTTTCTGTTAGTCAAAATATAATCCAATTCTGCTGTACCTTCATTTGGATGCTTCCATGTCCATTTCCTTTTAACATTTTTTTCAAAAAATGAATTCATAATATAAAGTTTTTCTTTTTCTGCAAACTCCACAAGTCTATGTCCTCTCTCATTTCTATTACCATAACCAAAATTACCTACAGCAATTTCATCTTTCATTTGTCTACCAATTCTAGCATTAAAGTCTCCCATAACAATTTTAAAATGTTGTTTACTCTGATCAAAAGCCTTTTGTACATCCATATAAAAATCTTCTACTACTTCATCACTATGAGAACTTGTTGGGGCATAAACCTGAATTATCTGCATTTGGTATCTGCTATTAAGTTGTATAACTAATCTTGCCACTCCATCCGATACACCATCAATCTCCACAATATTGTTCTTTGACTTTTTATTTATAATGAATCCTACTCCACTTGTATTTCCAATATGTGTGCCTTTACAATAGAGTATATGTCCACTTTTTAAATCAATTGTTTCTTCGCCTTTTCTTCTAACTTCACAAAGTCCAATAATGTCCCATTTAATATAAGACAGTTCTTCTTATAATTCTTGCAATCTTCCTTCACTTGAAAGTGATCTGCAATTGTAAGTACCTAAATAAAAAGTCATCATCAAATGGCAGCCTGGGTCTGCAATCAGGGGATTCTTTGCACCCTCTGCCTTCGGCCATCAACTGCTGCCTTGGTTGGTGACTTTACAGCTTCCTGGGAATAAGGGCCATGCTTTATTTTTGTCTGTCATAATTGTATATATGTATTGGAAAAATATTTATCATTACAAACATTCATTCTGCCTTATCAGGCACTGAGAAGAAAGACCATGGTGTTTCTTGATCTTAAACTCAGAGGTAAAAAGCCAATAAACTCACCATGCTGGCTAATGCGTGTTGGTGAGCAGCTCATCCATGTTCATATACTATATGAATAATCACATAGTAATAACAGCTGCAATTAGGAATTTGCCCTGCTCGGTTCCTTTAAGGCCTCCAAGAGGAATCAAAGGGTCTCCTTTCAGTTAATAGCAAACTCCTTTCTGCAGCCAAAAAAAAAAAAGTCAATACACACTGATTATAAGATAAAAATGTAACTTCAAAAGATATTACTAAAAAATACCAATTATAACATTAAAGGCACATTTTTTATTAACAAATTTAAATAAAATTCTGTGTATAAAGATTATTACCATTCATTGTTTATCTAAAAAGGTGATAACATGTAATTCCTCTCTCCAGCAGTCAAACCTATGGTGATTTAATGTTGCCTAAAATTCTCAATATAGAAATTAATCTCAAATGATCTATGTTATTTTATATTTACAAACTTCTTACACAAGATCGAAGTTTGTCAAGCATTGGTGGCCAAATAGTCAGCACATTTGCCTTACAAGCAGTTGTCCCAGGTTCGCTTCCCGGCCGATGTTTTGACATATGAAAAAAAAAAGATCGAAGTAAGTGTTCTGAAAAATGAAAGATCTCGAGTGAATTGTTATTTAGCTTTATAAATAAATCTATGGCTTTGATTGCCTTCTAGTGCTGGAATATGCAAAAAAATATAATCTATAATGATCACATATACATCAATTATTGAAAAAAGATATATTGATTATATAATTTAATTTATAGATTTCTGGTAATATTAAATATAATTCAAATTATATTTTATTTATTTTTTGAATTATACTTTTTTATACCTAATCGAAAAAATTACCTTGCAGACCAATCATTTTCAACCCTAGATTTAATTATATGATTTGAATATTTTTATCATTTTTGAAGAGTATATGATTAGTTGACCAAAACTATGTTGACTCAATTATCATAAAAATAGCAAATTTAGAATTAGTAAAACTAATCTTCACCTTTTATCATATAGATGTTACCTGATATTAAAAGAAAATTTAAAACAATTTATAGAAATATTATTTTAGTATTGAATTGGTACATAAGTTTAAAAAAACAATTCTAAGCCTAACTAGTAAATGCAAGGCTTATAAAAATAATTAAATTAATATATATATATATTATAACAATCCGGAGAAAAAAACTTAACGTCATCTGCACTACAGGGCGCCATCTAGGCATTTGAACCTAGAAAAATTTATAAAGTAGGCAGATATGTAAGTAAAAAAAAAATCTTTTTTTGTAATTTTATATATGTATATTTTGTATATTTTGATATGTGCTCTGCGCACAGATAATGAAGCTATTAATTGTATGTGAAATTATCAAAATTTACAGCCAAGCGCTTTTGGGACAGTTTATAGTCCCATATTCATGGCGATTTGTATTTGATTAATAACTAAAAGATTTTACTTCATTAGCATTTGAAATAAATTAATATATATATATGTACTCTGCACACAGGTAATGAAGCTATTAATTGTATGTGAAATTATCAAAATTTACCGCCAAGCATTTTCGGGACAGTTTATAGTTCCATATTCATGGCGACTTGTATTTGATTAATAACTATTAATGAAGCTATTAATTGTATATGAAATACAAGTCGCCATGAATTTGGGACTATAAACTGTCCCGAAAGCGTTTGGCGGTAAATTTGGATAATTTCACATACAATTAATAGCTTCCTTATCTGTGCGCAGAGCACACACACACACACACATATATATATTAATTTATTTCAAACGCTAATGAAGTAAAATCTTATAGTTAAAAATAATTAAGTAATTTTACAACAGAAAACTATGCCAAATGAATATGATAACAACTCATCCTTTTACATTATAATTTTATATTATATATATAAAAAAAATTATGAGCTTGTTGATTTTATGTATTATTGCTTTTACGTGTTTTTATCATATAATAATTGAAGTTATTTAAATTTCTTTTTTTTAAAAATAAATATAAAAATTCACCAATATATGATAATATGATAATCATTGGATCATTCTATATTACTAAAATCCATTTTTTATTGTTTACATTAATGTTATTTGATATTTTCTAAAATGTTCTCTAATCTTTTATGATATCAACATACTTCCAAGTAACAATTTTTTTTTGTATAAAATTAATATTTTCATTTTTATCATTTACATACACACATACATTCATTCATACATACATCATCCATATATAAATACATGCATGCATACATACATACCTAAATGCATACATATGTACATACATACACACATAAGTTCTCATATCTCAACAAAATGCTTCTTAAAATAGTTATTGAAAACACAAAAAAAACAGTAGAATCAGAATATATAAATTACCTTCTTATAATTATGCCTAAATATTTTAGTATCTTATTATCCATTTTGTATTTTTTATTTATATATTAAATAATCTGAAAAGGAAAGTTAAAAATAATGATAAGATAGTCAAGTATTTAGAAATATAATTGGAAGCAGATATGATGAGCACATAGATGGTTTATATATAGTATATACAATGTGTAAATTATATATAAACCCTCCTTGTGGTCAAATTACTTGTAAGTTGTATATAAAGCCTATTGGGGAAAAAGGATATGTATATCCTAAAGTTTCTTTCATGTAAAAAACAAACAACTTCCTATGATATTTTTTATGAAATAGATAATTATATATGTATGCAATTAATAAAAATGATGTTATACATAAAAAATGATATGTCATATTGGATATATGAGTTTGAATATAATTTTTTTAGAAGTAATTCAATTAAAATTGGAAGTAAACTAAAAGTTGATTTAGTTACCATATAATGCAAAAGTCTGTAGAAATAAAAGATATTTGTTAGAGAATTATAATGTTGCATACAGCTTATCAAGACATATAAACACACTACTTAATAATACTAAAAACAGAATTGATAAAGAGCAAAAGAGTATGGTAATAGATATAAATATTTGATTTTAACAGATGACATGGGTTATTTTTATGTTCATTGAAAAAGAGATTTAAAAAAAATATTGATCATCATATGACAGTTTTAATCACATAAAATGAATAATGCAAAAACATTTGTGTTTAATGATTGTGAGTTAAGTTGTAATAGAGATTTTATATTCAATTTTGATATATTAAAAAATAGAACATAAAGAGAGAAATAATAGATGAGAATGTAAGATGCTATTTTTATTAATAGAGGAAATAATATTCTTAATGAATAAGTAACATGGCAAAATGTGGAATTATGGGATTTATTTTAATTCTGTATGCAGTTGAAAAACATTACATAAAAGTAATTGAAAGTTAGTTTCAGTTTAAGCAATTTATTTATTATTTAATATTTTAAAAGTTAAATTATATAGTGGTTTTAACATATATACGTTATATATGGTAATTTCTAATTATGACAACTCAATTGAGTGCACAAAAACCTATCGTTTTTAGGTTGTGAAGCATATATACATATATTTTAAATTATAATAAATCATAACAATAATAATATATAAATTAAGTAGAATATGATAGAAGACAAATTCTATATACATTTAATAAGTTTAAAAATAAATCTTATACTATTAATATTCCACTTTTAAAATAATATTCAATCTATTAAAAATATTTAGTGATAAATGCAATGTTTTATTTTGATAATATTCTATTGGTTTATTTAACCATGGTCACTATGGTGACTAAATATTTTAAGTCTCAATCTTATATCAAAGTTTAAAAAATAGTTTTGATTTTTTATATTTGTAGTCTTTATTATATTTATAAATAGAATGTAGCAAAATTAAATTATTTTTATAATAATTACCGTTTTAAAAGTTTCTAAAAGTATGTAAAAATAATTTTAAAAGTTGTCAAATAATGGAATTTTATATCCAGTTATAATCAATTGTAATTAAGAATATATTTTGAGAAAACAGGCAAAACTCTCCATACAGTAGTGCCACTCAGTGCAACCCAGAGTAATCAATGGATGTCAGAAGGCTTGTGCATAAAATTCCTATCTAGTGCCTATCCATCCAATATCCCCAGACTAGTTATGAGAAAGCATAAGAAATGGGGATCATGTAATATATTTTGAGATAAGCTATAAACCATTTTATTATAGGCTTTTCCCCCTTTGAAGTAAAATAATTGGACAAATATTAATATAAAAACACACAAAAAATTCAATTCTTAAATTTACACTTGGTAATTCTTGAATACAGTTTGAATAAAAAAAAAACGATACAAATTTATGTTACTTAATTATTTCTTTTTAAATGAACAGAATAATGTCAAGAAAATAAACTTAACTTTGTTTTATATTGGTGCATAATTTGTATTTAATTCTTAATATTTATGTAAAATCGTAACTTTTAAGTTTATTTGATTCATCCTTTATATATTTGTACAATATAATTCAATATTATCACTCATAAATTATCTAAGGTTACTATGAAATTAACTACGCAATGTTACTGTGTTACAAACCCACTTAAACAATATTAACATTATTTCTAAGAAAATTTGAATATTATTTATCCTGAAAATAGTTTTTTTTATCTATGTAATTTTTTTAATATATTTTTTTAAATCTGGAATGATGTAGCAAAAGCATTTTTATTTTCAGGAGGTAAAAATGGAGTATTCTGTTATTTTATTTCATAAATTTAGTTTTTCCATAGATTATAAGGACATAATCATAAGTATTGCAAATACATTAGCTTTTCAATACATCATATTTGAATTTTTATTATATAATGCACACTTAAAGTGCAGTTTTAAAATATTTTTTGATATTCTGTTCTAGTTGAATGAGTGAATAACATGGTAGAAATTTATGAAATACATTTTATACAATAGAAGGCTATATAAGATATTATTGTTGCTTATGAGGAGGAGATAATATTATTAAACTTAGAATAAAGATCTTGTAATGGTTTTTCAGGAATTAGGTGATTTAAAGAACAAAATAAAAATTAAATTAGAGTGGTTATTTTTTCGAATTTAACTGAACATAAACAGCATAATCATGGCATTTTAAATTATTTTATTATATAACACTTTTTTATATACCTTATGTGAGTATATATAAATTTTTATAAAATAAAACCTTTACCACATCTGCTTGATATAATTTGTCAGATAAACTAAAAATGCATAATGTGATGAAACAATGCTTTTTATAAATGTTAACCAAAATTTCCCAAACATCATTTCCAAATAAAATTCACATGAATTAACATTTCAGTTTTTGTGCATGAAAATAAAGCCAGATATAAACTGCGAAAGAGAACATGATAAATTTAAATGTAAATATTGGATAAAACTTAAAAAATAACTTCAATCATGTTTATCTTTCTTATTATAACTTAAACAACATTTATATTGGTGATGTACATATAATTAAAGGTGAAAAAGATATACCTAGATTGGAAATTAAAAAATAATTAAAGATTTAAGGTAAAACAAATAATTTAAAATTTATGCCAAAATGCATTGAATAGAAAAAACAAAAGTTAAAGAAAGAGTTTCTAAAGAAGCAGTAAGAAAATGTTAAACAACATTTTCAGAAAGAAAAAGCAGCAGATTTCCAATATGTTAACAATATTTGAAAAAATATTTAAAATGGAAATAAACCTAAAAATAAAAAAGCTACCTTTCAAAAAATTTGTAAGACTAAAATGACTTTTTATCTATTATCAGGCTGCTGAAAAATGTCAAAAGACAAATTGCAGTCAAAAATAACAAAGTAAACAGAGATATAAAAATTATATAAAAGAGTTGTTAAATTAAAATATCAACAAAAATATGATTGATGAAATATCTAATGTAAAATATTCTCAATTATAAAATATAAGGTTAAATTTATTTTTAATGTTACTGCTAATACATAAAACTACTTCTGTTATTGTGTCAGAGAGATGTAGAAAGTTGAAAAAGAATCATTGGAAGATCTGATCAAATAATATGAATTAATAAAAAAAAAAGATCAACAATCTACAGAGTTGAAAAAAATTATATTCCTGCAATTAAAAAAATAATTTTGGAAAAAGTACCTATCATACCAGTGGACTTATATTACTTTCTAACATGACTGTATTGAAAAACGACCTCAATTTAAAATAGAATCTTATTTCAAAAGTGAACAACTACATGTAAAAATAGATTGAGAAATAATTAAAAATTGTAAGATGGCATCAGTAATACTTATTGGACAATAAAAATGCGAGAAGTCTATGGCAGTTTGGTCTTTGCACCAAAACCTTTGATTTAGTTTACTATTATCAATTGTTTATGTAAAAAATATTACTATTTAATAGGTGAAAGAAATATCGCATGAAGTTGATATCATTCTACTTCTTTATATCATTCATTACAATGGTTCCAGAAATCAAAAGATGGATTCCAGACTCACATTGGACAAAATTACAATAAAAAACCTGGAAACAATTTTTAACTGTAGAAATATGGTATTAAAAATGAAAAAAAAATTCTATAGAATTTGTATTTTTTGTGAATGTGATCTTGGCAAAGAGATTTTTGGAAATATCATGAAAAATGAATAAGTGAATACTTAATCATATTATTATTATTATTACAGCTGAAAAAGGAATATAACAGGACACAATATAATGAAGAGAGGTAAAAAAGTTTGCTGTAGAAATTATAGGATAATATTGCACACTATCACACAGAGCGAGCTGTAGCATGTAATACATATTTGCATATTTGCAATGCATAACTGATTACTACAGTCGGTCTGCAAAATTCATCTTTAACTTGTTGATTACAGATTTTGTTCATTGTGTTATTTCTTTCTATCTTTTGTTTTATTTCTTCTGGAATTAAAATGAGCATAATTATTTACGAGCGTCATGAATTTTTTGTTAAGTAAAAATATTTTTCTTATTAATCATTTACATACAAAGCATACAAAATATATAAAAACGAAATAATTGGATTAAAAAGCGTATGACTAAAACTAAAATAATATGTTACATAATTCAAATAATGATATATTATTAAATCGTTATAGGTGATATTTAAGAAAATTTTAAATATTTAAAAAGTATTAATACAAAAACACATATGTATAAATACAATTCTTACATGTGCGCGCGCGCACACACACACATATATATATATTCACCTGGTAATTTTGCCATTCCTATGCATTGATTTTTAAATGCAGAACTTCGATAAATATTTGTATTATATAAAACCTTTTAAGTATGATCCAATATTTTTTCAGGTAGTTATCCCATACTGATCTCTGAGCAGTTTATAAGTATCTAACTATTTCTCATTGAGAAATAACACTGCAAACATAACAATCAATTCAATAATATTATTTACTCGTTTAATATTGTCAATAATATAGAAAATGAGAAAAAGTCATTTCTTTTGGCTGGACAATGAAAAGCTAATGATGTTAAAACTCATCTTTCCCACTGGCACTAGTGCTTAGGGGCTATGCACCAATGTCAAATTGAGAAAATTCAGAGAAGGCAAGCTTTAATTCCTTGTTGGATAGCATTATCAAAGCAGTTCCATTAAAATATCAAATATTTCTTTTTTAAAACTTTAATAAATGTGTTAATACAAATAGTCCACTTTGGTAAAAATTTATTGGCAATAATGATATAGTTGCTGTATACTCACATGGCTTATTATTATTGAATTTTTGCATTGATTATCAAAAACACTTTGTTTTGTCAGGAAAAAAACACTTTAAAAGAACATGAAAGCATCTACACTTAAAACAGCAGCATTTAATACAGTGCACTACAATCTATTAGTCATAATACAAGAGAATATTCACATTATGTAAATGCTAGAGCAAAATGCAAATTGTTGCTCAGAAAATATAATCCAAAATTTAAATAACTGCATTAAAATAAATATTATTTCACTCATATTAAAAAAAAATGTTTGTTTTTTATAAGAATCTACTATATGTAGATTATATAAACTATGCTTAACACATTTCCACCACTATTAAACATTAAAATTGGCAATTTGGATCTTCAGAACTGTTGTATTACTGAAGCATGAACTTTTATTAAGGAGCATGTTATATGTATAGCTATTGTTGGTTCATTTAAAAAAAATCGTGATGTTTCTTTGAACAATGATCTTTTTATTGGTAACTTTTTTTAAAAGAAAATGTGTTTTTTTCTGCTTAACAAAAGTAAATGCGCACATCATAATAAATACAGATTTTGAAAGTAGATGTTCAGCCAAAACAAACATTTACTGATAATATTCACTTTAGATCCTTTTATTATTTATTAAAAACAACATATGAATCCAAGAAATGGTATCGTAATTCTACTAAACCCAAAATGGCAATTTCTTATATGGTGACAATGACATTATCCATTTTATCTATTCATTTAAATTTGGACAAAAATATCCATCATAGTGAAATCAAAACAGTGCTTTGTATCTTTAAATGTAAAGATTGGCAGCTAGTGATGATATATCTGGTAAGATTAAAAATATAGTGGTAATAATATTAGTTTCAAAAATAATAAGAATATATGGATCCATAAAATTGTGCCAGCCTGTCTTAAAGATGTTTCCGTTGTTTAAAGGGAAAAACAAGATTGTAGTAATTATTACAAAATATCATTATTATTCACCACTGCAAAAATTATGTTCATGAAGCTCAAGGTGGTTTTACAGAGTCATCATGAACTATGAACATGATTTTTTTTTGCTAGGAAAATGCAAGAAAAGTTACAGGAACAAAGGAGTGATTTAGATATTGCTTTTACTGATTTTATTAAGGTATTGAGTTCAGTTAATAAAACAAGTCAAAGTGATTGTTTGAAATTAGTTGGTTGTCTACCAAAAGTTATTTATATTATATAGCTTTTACATAATGGAATAAGAGGAAGTATTATTTTTTTTTATAGATAGACAACTTTTATATTTCTCCATTCTTTTTTTTATTTCATAAATAATTTCATATAAACAAAGATACAATAAAAGACAAATAAAAATCTGCAACATTGGTGTTAAACAAGCAAGTCTATTTATTCCAGCATTATTTTTAATTTTTATGACAGTAATCTTTAGAATTGTTTTATGTGGCTTAATGAATTCGGGATCAAGATATGATACAGGTTTGATAGCAAACTTATTTTAGTCAAGTGAAAACAGAAATAAACACTTCTCCTTTTTATATTCTGAATTTACTGTACGGTGATGATTGTCCACATGTTTCCAGTTACAACAAAAATAACAACAAAGCACCAATTTACAAAATATATCTAATGCTTTGAATTCAAAATATAAAGACTTTGGTTTATTAATAAATATTCAAAAAAATCAAATTCTTTTCCATCCAATGACAAAAAAATCCTCAGCAACTTTTAGTTTCAATAATTTTCAACCTGAGAACACAAAGCAGTTTAAATATCTTGGTAGTTTTATATATAGAATGGTGAATCTAGATATTGAGGTACAATGAAAACTCTAATATGCTTCTCCTTTTAATAAATTAAAATATAGAATGGTCGAATGGTCAGCCCGGCTACCTTACAAGCAGTTGTTTGGGGTTCGTGAGTTCACTTCCCGGCAAATGCTTTGACACATAAAAAAAAAAGGATATTTCATCACAGGGAAATAACTATTGTAAATAAATTATATATACAGCTGTTATTTTTATTAATTTGTTGTATAGAAATGAAACTTGGACACTCTACTGATGCTATGAGAAAGCATTAGAAACATTTCATTTACTGATGTCATAAACTTTTAAAAATACTATATATTATCTGTACAACCAATCAAATTTTTTGCAATTTACTGGGTGTGATACTATAGAATCCACTATTGTAAAATCATACTTCTATTGGATTAAATATGAAGATGAATGAATAATGCAATACTTCCTAAAAGGTTCTTTTATGATAAACTTGGGCATATTTCAAAGATGTAAAGAAGTCCATTCTAATTATTCCTATTAGGAATATATGCCAGACAATAGAATACATAGTCATAGTTTTGAAGTAATTCAGAAAGAAAAGTTTTCTGCTGAAGAAATCAGAAGTCATCGTAAAATATTAAGTAATCAAGCGTTGGTAGCCTAGTGGTTAGCGTAGCTACCTCCCAAGCAGCTGGCCCAAGTTCGCTTCCCGGTCAACGCATTCGACATACAAAAATAAAAAAAAATACTAAGTAAGTATAAAAATGAATCAGCATATTCCGTATGTGTAGTATTTATGGTTCACAAATTGATTTGTATAATCATCAAAACTCATTTCAAGAGTAGAATTCCTCCCCCCCCCGCCCCCTTTTTTTGGAGATAGAATGCCCGTATCACTTTATAATGGCTGTTTATTATTATACATTTGAACAAAAGTTATTAAAAAATAAAGAATAAAAAGGGAAAATATTGATCCGTAAAAGACGCTCAAAACATGCACATATTACATATAAATTCTAAAAGTTTTAAGAATTCATTTTTATATGTACTCAGACTGCAAGTTAATTTATGATAAGTAAAAATATTCAACCTTTGCTATTTTATAAGTTTATTTAAAAATCAATATTCATCTTGAAATCTAAACATTTAAAATGACAATTATACAAAGAGAACATTGCTACAAACTTATTTTACAAGTGCTTGAGAAAATCTTTTAAAAAAGTCAATAAATCAAGAGAAAAACAAAAGAGTGAAAGAACTTTTAATGAATAAGACAAAATATACATGATTAAATTTGAATATTTACAAGAATAACATTGTTATTAGCATTAATATTATAAGAATATTTTTCTAAACAATTTTAAATTGTTCTAAAGTGCGAAAACAATAACAAATGATTTTCAATTCAAGATTCCTTATATATTTTATAGAAAAACAAATCAATTTTAATCTTATATAAAAATAAATAGCAAACAAAAGTTAACTAAAGAAATGTTATTTTGATTGAGCACGGTACAACTCAGCGCGGGTGTGGATATTTTGCTGTTTAAACATTAGGTGACCGCCAGAATAATTGATTATAATATATTTATAGTAATAAAGACTTTGATTAATACGTTGAATAATTTATCTTTTCAATTACTATTTTAATTGTCAGATTAAGTCCTTGTAGTTTTCCTGGTAGTTAATTTGACAAAGAGATAATTCGAGTGATAACATTGAAAAACTAAACATGTATTTAAATAAACAAAAATTGCTTCCAATGGTTTATTTAATATCTCTTTGTTATAATATATATTTTGAAATTCTATATTATACATTCAAAAGAGCTGATGAAGAATGATAGTGAGAGTATTAACTTAAAAGCTAAGAGTTCCTGGTTTAATTATTAGCTAAAACAAAAATCTTAAACATCAGTTGATTTTTTTTTTTAGCATAATACATTCTCATATAAATACGGGCAGCGCTATCTACTCTAAACTTTCATAATCCAGGATTAAACCAGTTTTTAGCATTTTTCTTTATTAAGGAGGACTCAAAATTCATAGCTGAGACCAATGTAGTTATGAATGTGAATTAGTTTTAGCTTGAATCCTAAGTTTTTTATTAAAAATACAAACACTAATATACAAGCTTATAATCAGAGATAGGTTAAAAAATTACTGACATTCATATTAAAACATCTTATAATGATCACTTGAATGGAATTCTTATGCTCAACTTGTCATTTAAATGGTTCAATGGTAAAATCAGTTAACTTCGTTGATATAATAACGCTTATCAATACCTTTTATTTTTAACAATCAATACTTTTATTTTCTATTATGTGCCTACAGTAAATCCTATCACTTATATAAAAAAAAAACTATTTGGTATAAATTACATGATATTTGTGAGTTTTCAATATTTTAAATACAAGTATAGTACATATACTTAAGCTGGATGTAAATATAGGGATATGACTATTAAGTTCCCTTATCCACTTCATTTTATACAACCAATTCACACGATCCCATAAATGTGAAAAACATAAATGATCACTATACATATTTCATAGTGAACCAGCATTCATTAGTTGGTCTGAATAATAATCTCCCATACATGTATATAGTCAGTGTTCATTTTATATTAAGAAAGAAAATCTTGAAACTTTAATGGTCAGGCTTCAATCTTTTCCACTCTCCAACTTTTTAGCCATCAATATTATTGAAACTGATGCTGGCATGTTCAAAGTTCTTGTTTGCCAATTTTGTTGTCATACACAAAATATGTTCTATTGGAGATCAATTATCTTTTTTATATGTACATGGTAATGTATATTGATTGTAAAAGATGAAATGATGACTAAAGAGAACATGAAAGTCTGGATTCAAATCCTTTTAATTACTTATATATTAAGTATATATGATATACTTGTATTTAAACATATTACATATTAAACCTGTATACTGCCCATCCCTTTCTGTGTAGTTTAATGATTTTAAGGTCCCACATATGAGTGATTGGAATGACTTACAGCCAACATGAAATAACAACAAAATTGACAGATAAGGGCTTTGAACATACCATCACCAGATTTTCAATGATATGGATGACTGGAGAGTTGGAGAGTGGAAAAGATTGAAGTTTGTCCATTAAAGTTTGAAGATGGAAGATAATGATCTGGAGCAATTGATGAGGGCTGGTTGAGAATGAAATATACATATAGAACATTTATCTATTTCAGATGTATGTGATCATGTGTATTAGTTGTATAAAATGGAGGGATGACTGAAGAGAGCTTGAAAGTCTGGGTTGTGAGTTTTCAAGTAAACCAAGAAGGCAGACCTTATTTTTGATAAATCTACAGTTTTGAACTCCTCCCCCCCCACAAATGTTAACAAAAAAATGCCTGCCAGAAAACAATGTATTTAATATTTACATTTATGTTTTACTACTGTTATTGTTAAAAAGATATTATTGTGGATTAATTAAATACAATATTTACAGTTTAATTTTTTTTTTTTTGGATTAACTTAAAAGAAAAATGAAAAAAAATGTAAATACAATATTTACACTTTATTCATGATGGCAGCGATAATTATCATTAATGCACACTTTGTTTGGGAAAGCAGGATCTCATATGTTTGGAAATTGTCCACTGCATCATGACAGGAAGGTCCCAAATTTTTATCATTCTGACAATTTATCAAAAAAACTGCTGTCAAAAAGAAACATGTTAAACTGAACCAAAGTACAAGAATGTTAAGAGTGTCTCATCACTGTCCACATTACAATATAAATAAAAAAGAATGAAATGAAGTTTCATAATAAAATTTATAAAATGTATTCCTTTTTTAAATTTAACAATTGATTTATTAATTTTGTTGTAATTTAATAACTAAAGCATCTTTGGTAGATTATAAAGCCTCAAAAGTGTATATCTATAAAAAAAAAAACAAAAAAAACAGGTTGTTATTTTGGTTACTTGAAAACTCACAAGTAAGTTATATAAAGAATAAAAAAAAACTTGATTTTTAAAAACATTATTTACTAATGCCAAGATATAACATTTAAATAATTTGCAATCCTTTTACTTACATATTAATATGGATTAAAATTTTTCACTATAGCTTCTAACTACCCTAAACTAACACCTAGTATAGCTCTGAAAACTAGTAATTTATTACTAAGTGACAAAAAAAAAAAGAAACTTGATTTTTAGATACTATTTAAGGTGATTACCCAACCACAAAATAAATTCACTCTGTTAATTTTTTTTAAAAAAACTAAACAAATAGTGTCTACAATAAATCCAAAATGTTAAATATTAAATTTTAATTGAATAATAAGTTTCGCCAAAATATTTATATATAAAATATCACACAGTACATACAGACATTACTGTACATAAAGCATATTAATTATCAAGAAGTCGAGGGAAAAGATTTATGATAAAAATATAAAGATATTGGCTTTAAATAACATTAGGATAGATATAATATTTTCAAATTTTTTCAATAATTATTATATTTTAAATAATTTTTCTAACATTCAAACACGATCCCTAATAAAAGTAAACATTAAATATTTTCTATCCCATACTTATGTTTTAATTTTATTTTATAGATGAGAATAATATTTGTTTATAGAGTTTTATAAAGAAAGCTGAATTATAATATTTTAAAATAACATAATATTTTTGTTGTAATTTTAACATTTAGATAACTTCAATATATTATTAATTAGTTATTTTTTTCTAATCCTTTTCTCTATTTATTAAACACTTAATCACTAACAGATTATCATAGGTCTTTAAATAACAGCAACTATACTATTAAGAATCTATTGTAAAACAACAATATTTTAATGTAAAACATGCCATTCTGGGAAAAATTCTCTCAAATAATTATATTAGTATATTTAAATATATTACATCAAATGCAATGAGAGTTTATTAATGATATAAAAAGTTTCTAGATCATTTACATCAGCTATAAGCAAATGAAACAGTGTTCTCATCAAATCACTACAAAGAAACAAAAAAAATACAATCTCATAGTTACATTTTTTGGATCAAAAATTTAATGTTCTTTTTTAAGTTTCAAATAGTATGGTATTATTATTTGATTAGTTGAATTTGCTTTTTAAGTGCAAATTAAAAATAAACTGTTACTGACTTCCAATAAAATATTGCAATTTTATAAAACATTTTAAAACAACATATAAAAATAGTGTTAGAAAATTCCAAATTTTATATAGTTTGTCTGTTAGAAGCTAGCCATTTATTTTTTTAAAAAGAATCCATTTTAAGAAACTTCCAACACATGGTATTAAACAATGTGGCTGATTCTAAGTTATTGCATTCTATAATTATGCTCTTTTTATGAAAATGATAAAGAAACAAAAGTCCGGAGTTGTAATTCAGAAATTTTTAAATGTAAATACAAAAATAAAAATTAAAAAAAAAACAGCATTTAACTTTTGTTTATTCACATTGGCAGGCAGACATTACTATTAGCTCATAACACACCACAAATATGTCTTTTATTTTTGTGCAGTTTAGCCACAAAAACTCAACTAAGTAAGAAGCTATGTGTTGTCTTGCTCACATTTCCCCATTGGTTTTTGTTTTGCCACTTTGCCAAATACCACAACCTTTCAACATTTTGTGTGTGGATGAGTGTGTTTGGATCTACAAAATTGTATCTGTGGTTTACTTTGAAATATTCAAACCCATAACATTGTAGTTTCTCACTTTGTACCCCTTCCAAGATTCTGAAAATATAGTAGATCCATCAGTGGCATTTGATTTGAAGGCATCCATAGGAATAGGTGATGATTTATTCAGCACAGTTACAATGAAATACTCACCAGTCTCTTCGTGGAAGGACTTGCCCTGGTTGACTTTTTATCTTCATAAAGATATTCATCCACTTCTACTATTTTGTTAGGGTCTCCAATGTTGAATGATGGCCTAAATTAAAGTCTGGAGATGCAAATTTTATGCAGATACTTATTTTATTTAATTAAAATTTTGTCCAACATATCTAATTGTTTTTCCCCTTCTATAAATATTAATTCATTACTCCAGTTATAAATAAATCTAAGTACAATCACAAGTGATATTTTCAAGCCTTCTAATCATGGTTTTTTAAACAGATATGCACTTACAACATCATTGCAGGAAACATCACCATTTCATCTCCATCTTTACATAAATTGTTATATCATGGCCGTTGTTACAGAATTTTTGGGCAATCACTATTTCATAGGTTTGTAAAAATTCCATGTCATCCTGTTCAGTTAATGTCAGATCTCAATTTTAATAATATTTAAAAACTGACTGAACAAAATATAAATTAAAAAAATCATTAATTTTACACATAGGTTACCAAATGCTTAAAGAATGGCAGATCTAGCACCACATGTTAAGTATTGACCACATGTTAATGTTTGAACATTATGTTCTAAATGCAATCTATTAAAAATGTTTTAGAATATTTTTAAAATTATCGTTTAATTTAGATTTGTGAAGGTAATTTATTAAAAAAATCGAGATTAGCTCTGCCATAAATTCTATTGATAAAATCATGTCAAAATATTAACACTTAATGAACACTTAACATGAGGCTAACAGATAACATGTGACAATTTATCATAATATTTTTTAACATTTAGTTTACACATGGGTTTTTTAACATTCCTTCTTTACCATATCATTTTTGGAAATATGATTAAAATCTGAAATATTTCATTAACAGAACTGGAACTATGACTAAAATTTGGAATATTTCATCAGCAGAAATTGCAGGATAGTGCTCATCTGAAAAATGACTTCTGCCTACATGTTTGTTATATTTTACTTAATATATGTTTTATTTTCTTTACTGCATTCACATGTTATTTACAACTATTATGTTTTTTGTGTGTTTCAGGATAGTGGCTAACCAAAAGGTGATATCAGGTTGCACATTTGTCAAAGTCTATTAAATGATTTTTTTTTTAAAAAAATATTTACTGTAGTTACATTAAAAAATTGTTGAATTACAATTCTTTAGACTTTTGAGTTTCTTTGTTATTAAGATAAATAAAAAAATATATAATTATTAAATACAATAACTTAAAGTCAGCTATATTATGTATGCTATGTGTTCTGAGACCCTGAAATGAGTTATATTGCACAAGTTTTACTTTCGTATAATAAATTAGGTAAAACAACAACTCTATATAAAGCTAACTTAGTTGCAGTAGTTATTTTTGTGTGATGAAATACTCTACCTTTTAAATAGCAACAGCATACTTGTCTTCCTGCTGTATCTCAACATCTAAGTCCACTTTCTATTTAAATAGACACCAAAGTATTTAAATTTGTTTACATTTTTAAGATGGTAACCATTCAAGCTAAAGCTACTTACAATTTTACTTTAATCACTGATTGATAAGGAACTAGAGTTTTTTGAACATTAATTAATAAACCAAAGTCTTAGTAAAGGTTGCATTGAAAATATTAATAATATTTTGTAAAACCAACATTTGAACTGGAAAAAATATCATAGTCATAAGGATACTGTATATGCTTAATCCAAGAATTTATGGATTTTTTTCCTTTCAGTCATTCAAATTAAAAATTACATCATCAAATATGTATTCTATCTTGATTCTTGTTTGATTAGCTGATTATAATGACTACTGTATCAAAAATTAAAAGTAATGTTGGAGCAAGTACATACCTTTGTTTAACACCACTTTTTATTTCAAATGCCTAAGACTTTACATCTATAGTAGTTACATTTTCTCTCATTATACCATGTAGCAGTTGTATAATATAAATAAATTTTGTTGAAGAACCAATTTTAAATAATGCCATATAACCTGTCTTATTAACTGAACCAAATTCCATGACCAAATCAATAAAAACAATATATAAATTCCTCTTTTGTTTCAGATATTTTTTTGAATTTGCCTGGCAACAAAAGCCATATTAATGGTGCTTCTTGAAGTTCCAAAACAAATGTAAGTCTCTGGAATTATTCATCTATAATTGAAAGCAATCTATTAAACAAAATTCTTGAAAATAACTTTGCTGTGGTAATAATAATTATTCTATGATAATAATTGCAATCTTGATTATGCCTTTGTTTTTAAAAATTAAACAATAAAATCACCCTTAAGATTGGGGTCCATATATTTATTAAAAAGTTTAATATTTTTAAAGCTAACATATCACTACCATATTTTAAAGCTTCTTGGAGGATTTCATCAGGGGCTGCATATTTTTCAACTTTAAGATTACAAAAAGCTGTTTTGAATTTACTAAGCTAGATATCTTCATCCAAATCTAAAGGATATAAAATGGATATATTGTTAAAAGTTATCATCACATGTTTTGTATCATTATTCAAAAATTATTAAAATATTTTTTTCACCCGTTCAAAGACAATTGTTAACAAATAAGAAAATGGTATTGCTGAATGTAAGAGAATTGTGATACCTTTTCAGGTCCATATGCTGCTTTTAGAGGATTGAAAAAGATCTAGAAAGGCTGCAATCAGCAAATGTGTATATTATGTTTGCTATCTTAATCTGTTTGTAAATTTTAAATCTTGTTTATTTGTTGAATTTCTGTCTTAATTTCTTCATATTTATTCTGAAGTTCCACATTTAATCTATTATTTTACCAAGCAGAAAATGCCATTTTTTTAAAAAAATAAATTACTAATTATAAGATTAGTATCAGAACCCAAGAATAAATTTAATTGTAATCATATCTCATTTCTTAAGAGAATTCCATGCTTCAGGATAACAGTACTAAAGATTCAAATTAACAATTTTAGTGTTTAATAGCAGCTGAAATTTAGCACTTATAGTAGATTCTTCTAAAGAATGAATATCATTTTTTTTCAGAATATGATTTGAATAATATCTATTTACTAATGCATCTATTATTTGAATTTTGGAATAAACTATCTGTGGTTTTTCAAACAATCTGTACTTGTAATTGCTCTCATACTGTGGATTTCTCTTGTATTTTGATTTCTAATTATAATGTATTTTATAAAATGCCATTGTTTGGAACATTAAGGCATTCATAGTTTTATATATATATATTGTAACGAGCACAGACAACATTACATTATTTTTTTATTATTATTAAACATTAAAATAAAAAGTTCGCACTTAAAATTTTTTTTTTAAGACAGAAAAATTGAAAATAAATTCTACCTTAAACTTGTATATATATATAAATCGCACAGATGAGAAAAATTATTAAAATAAAACTTTATTAAAGAAAAAGTATTTTAAAACTAAATTTTAAAAAGATTTGGAGATAAAATTATATCTTTAAATTTATTTTTAAATATATCTTTGGATTTGGAAAACAGGTTAATTAATGTTATGGAAATGATTATTTTAATTAGTCCAAGTGGACAAGCCCTTGGGCATTTAAATGTATAAACAATGATCAGATAGAAAAACAATAGAAACTTTTAGCAAATAAAAAGAAATCCCTATGGAATCGGACCTCAGCGATAAGACCACTATTATCGATGACATAATGTTGAGTCAATCCTTAAGATTAATATAAAAGGAAAAGTTGGAAATTATTATAGATTAAGAGAGGACTGAGATGTGTTAAGTTGGAGAATTGGAGGTGAAGGGATTGAAAGACACACTTTCAATTCCTTCAGTTGTTATAAAAATGGAAAAATGAAACATCGCTTTTCTTATACTGAGGACAACAGGATCGTCAGAGGATTTAATGTGGATTCCAAACGGTATGCAATGAATAAAGAGGAATGTTGAAAAAAAAATCGTAAGAACTTTAAAAACATTTTGAAACACTAAGAACTTTAAAATATAAACTTTCTCAGTCTTTAATTTATTAAAAAATAGAATCCTATCTGACCAACGTTATTTATTAATTAGTTATAATTTTATTTAACGTATTTCTTTTGTAAAATCATTTCCATTTATTTATTTGTTTTTTAAGTTTTATTATGATTTCTGTTTTTCATTAAACTAGTTATATAAATATTAAACTTAAGTCAGACATAAATGGCTATATAGATTTGTAAAGTTATATTAAGTGAGGGTAATCTTAGGTTATTCATTTCGTAGTTGAATTAGGTCAATGGATTGGATATATTGATGTAATTAGTAGATGTAGTATGAGATTTGCTATGGGCAGAATCACTATTATACACCACACACTTCCGTTTTGCCTATGGAAGGGATTATAAGATGTAGAATGCTGTTCCTTTCAATGGAGTTTTTTTTTATCGCTCTTCTTGTCTGATAGATGTAATATTCCTATCTGATGAGAAGCAGTTTCTTCTCTTAACCTAATTCTGCTGCCGTATTCATATTACATTGAACACATCGATATATCAGATCGATTGAAGTTTGGTTTGACTGTGAACCTTTGCCCTAAGGTTAAACAAGGATTGAATATTTTTGTTTCAAATGCAAATCTATGTAGTCTATTCATACTCAACATTCTAAATAAAGATGCATTAAATTTAAGTTGGCAATAGATGCTTGCATGGGTTCATGACCAGTTGATTATGTTTTTGGTTTTCATATTCGATCAAAATATATATAGACATTCGGTAAATACTGATACCTTACAGTGAGTATCTAAATTGTATTTATTTGGATGTCTTTTAAGTTATTGGTGTCAATGCAAGCATCTTATATGTGAATGCTAATGGGTTACTTATAAATTTCCCTCTGCAATTGACGGTATCAATGACTTTATATTTTGATCGTTTATGTTTATTTTGAAATGTCTTTAACCATGAAATCTATGTAACCGATCTATACTCAGCATGTTTTAAAACAAACTTTTTAACTCCATTTGTGCTAACAAATAATAGTATAAAATTTAAATGTAAATCAAAAATCTAAAATAAAAGTTAAAAATTAAGTTAAATGTTAAAGTAAACATATTAAAATAAAAATGTTATATGTTATATATATATATATGTGTGCGTAAATAAATTTTTGTATGTTAATTACTGGCAGTGGCTTATTTTATTTCTTTTTTATATATTCTTAGATAAGAATTTATATTATATTATTTAATCTCTGCTACCCCTTGAGCTAGTGACTTGGGCTAATGACCGAAATCAAAATTTAAAAAAAAAAATTTTTTTTTGTTGACTTACTTATCTGCCTACTTTATAAATTTTTCTAGGTTCAAATGCCTAGATGGCGCCCTGTAGTGCAGATGACAGTAAGCTCTCTTACTCTGGATCGTTATAATACATATATATATAGTGACCTTCAATTTTTACCTTAAAAGTGAATGTCAAGTTTTGTGATGACATAATATTAATTTTTTTTTCAATAGTTTAATTTTTCCAGCAAGTAAACTTTGTTGCTAGGTAATGTTTCAATGTTTATGTAACCGATTAGACATTTTAGATTGACTATTATGATATTCATAACTTGTAATTTTATAATGTTAAATCTCTTAAGTAATTCTTTTGTAATTATAAAATGTGTAATTATAAAGTTATTAGTAACTAATAAGTACTAATAAGTTTAAATTTAAAGTATTAAAGCTGATATTATCTTAGTTCCATTGTTAACTTTATTAAATTTAAATAATAGAGAAGACTAAATCTTAAATATTTAAGTTACTTGTTAATAAAGTGTATTATTTAATTTAAACTGTAATAGAGAATAGTTTAATTAGATAATAGTAAAATTTAGCTAACTAAAGAGATGAGTAATTTCTAAAAATCAATAATTAATTGCTATAGTTAAGCTAAAAAATTTTAAATAAAGAATGTATTAGTGTGTATATATTTGTATGCATGTGAAAGTTACTAATTACTTAAGAACTTCCCATTAAATTTAATGTTCAAAGTTATTTGTGATTTGCTAATATTTAAAATAATTTTTATTTTAAAGATAATTAAATAATATATTCTGAAACCTTATCAATAAATAAACTAGTGTTTTAAAGTAAATATTGTAGTGTAATATTTTATGAAACACTGTAAATTTTATTATGTATAAAAGTGTAATATTTTATTTATTGTAATATATTTCACTGTGTTAAATAACTTGTTTAAAAGAGAATTATTTAAAAATGATATAATTTTCAGTCTAGACAATATCTTAGAAAGTTCTAGAATTATGCAAATGAAATCTATTTTTAGTAAACTCCCAATGAATACTGAATAGTAAGGTTAATTGGGTGTATTTAAGTTGTCAATTTTATCCATCAAAATAAATCACATGACATTCTTTATAAAATTTGATAAAAAATCACACATACATGCTTACTTTTATACTTAATTCTTAATCATTATTTAATCTCTTAATTCAACTTATCTTTAACTTATTAAGTTTTAATTGCTTTTAAATAATTTCATTTTTGTAAGTTAAGATCTAACATGCATTGTTAAATTAATACATATCAAGGCTAATCTACAACCATTGAAACTTCTCAACATTTACTAATTGTTTATGGAGAACTCAATAGCAAGCATTTCATAAATTAATTATTTTTCCAAGAATCAATTATTTCAATGGAATTTGATGAGGTATTATTATTATCCATCATTTGTACAAACTTTATTAATTCTACTTTCTATGTTATATGTAGACTTCATTAAAAAAAGAATAATTTCTAAAATACATTGGACATAATTTTAAATTATTTAAAAAGACTCAATATATTTTTAAGAATTTTTCATGAGACTTTTATATTAAAAATATGTTACAATTTTATTGTTTTACAAGAGCATTTTCTGTGGAGTAATTTTATTTAAAAAATGAAAAAGTCTATTTGTCCCAAAATTGTAGAATCTATTGGAAGAATAAAATATTTTTTTATAAATGTCATATCTTAAAATGATTATATTTTTTGACAAGGAAATAGTTAAAGTATTATACAATTTTTTATTCATTAGTTTATTTATAATATTTATGTTACTTGACACTATAAACTAATACCTATACCTTAGCAATAATTTATATAAAATAAAGATAGAAGTTTGCTTTCTCATATATGAATATATTATAGAGCATATTACTAATGAGAATGTTTAAGTTAAGTAATATGCCCTATTATTTTCAAATGCTTTAGTTAAAGAACTAATATTCATTTATTAACAGTCAGTTTTCTGAAGAAATTATCATATTTCAATGACAGATCTTATCATTAACAATGTTGTGAAAATGACTTTATTATGTTTATACTAAAACTTAAATAAAGAAATATCTTTCTCAATATGTTGACTCAAAACTTAGGGAATGAATTTATTTTTCAGGAAATTTATTATACCATTTAGTAATATGCTCTAGAAATATTAATTTGAAATTGACTTTTCAAACTTATTATATTCTATTTTTTAGAATTATTACTCTTCATTATAATTATGAATAAATTATAATATGTGCTATTAAAGTGAATCTTCAATCTTATTATATTTCATTTTTTCAAAATATTTGCATTTCATGATAATTGTCAATGAATGATAATATTAAATTTAAAATTACTAATAAATTACTATGTTTTGTTATAAAAAGGTTCTTTTGAAATAATTCATTAATTTTAATCATCAATAAATTATAAAAAATATGTTCTTAAAAGGAAATACTAATTTTATTATATGATATTCTACTTAAAATATTTAATGTTCATTGTGTATATTATTCTGTCCATTAAATTATACTTATCCAGTATGGATTGCTAGGTTTATCTATGCTAGTATCTTCAAATATTTTTACTTCTTCATGTTTGTAAACTAATGTGTGTCTGCAAATTAATATATTTTTACAATATCTTGTAAAATCTGCAGGATAATCCAGAATTTTATTTTAGTGATTGTATACACAATAATGACAGAAATATCAAGATGAAGGACTTTTTGTCTTTTTATTTTGGTAATGGGTATAATTATTAATTTCTAAATATTATGGAATTGTAAATGCTATGTATTATTTTTATACATTTTATTTTGTACAATCCTTTATGAATTATTTATGAGGTATATTTTATTATAAGTTCTCAGAATATTGCTATCATAATAATATATGTTAAAGTATTATATTTGTTCTTACTATGGAGCTATTTATTTTGAATATTTATACAAATGCTGGAAGAGGTAGAAGCTGATGTATATATATTTTATTGTTAATTATTATGTCACAATTTTATATTAAGCTATGTTTAGCATTATTTGTTAATTTTAATGGTTTTACACATCATTTAATTATTGTTGTCTTAAAGAGATCATAGCATTAGTCTCTCTCTTATTGTATACTTTATTTTGTCAGGGTATGTTAAGTAATATAGCATAGTCTCTCTTATATTGTCCTATATTTTTCTAGTGAATTTATTGTTTATTTATTTTATATTTAAGCAAAATGCTTTATTAAGGCAAATTTCCTATTGTTGTTCTTACCTGATAGTTCATTCTTATATTTCTGACTAATAATAAAGTACTAGTTTATTTATTGTCCTGATATGTAAGTACTTTTCCTTGAGTTCATGTGATCATTATCTTTTTGTTTTACTTTCATATCCCTAAAATGGATTATCTTTGTGATATATTTTTGTCTAAAGTCATGGGTAGTTTACTACTATGACACTATACTGGCAATTGATATTTTTGTAGGTACAGCATAATGTCACCCTTACTTTCAGTTGCATTCTTAGTTTATCTGAGTGTTGTTTATTAATTTTGATGTGTAGATATTGTAGCTGTGCCAAGCCAGGACCTCAAGTTGTTAAACCTGATAAAAGGTTTAATATTAAATTGAAAATTGTATTTGTGTCTTCATCCAATAATATACATTTTCTTCAGCATTCATCACACAATAAAAATTCATAAGTTGATAATTTAATTAGGGCTTTAAATATGTTCAATTGGAGACTTATAAATGCATGATTGTATGTCAAATGAGGGAGTTTATTAAAAATATTAACACCATTAATATTACTTATTTATTATTTTTAAAACAGTAATACATATTTTTACTCCATATTACATTTTTTATATTTGTTTTAAGAATTCATTTTAATAACTTTGTAAAACATAAACATATTTGTCTTTTGAATGTCCTTAATGTTAAATAAATGTTATTTTTATTATTAACTTACATCTTCTCATTTTTTATCATAATCTGCATTCTCTCAACAATCTAAATATTATAATATTTATCACTCCATTTTATTTGCTTATTATGCATTGAGAGTATATAAATATAAAGAATTTAATATGGAAATAACTTTATTTGAATTGTATTTTAATGTTAAAAATCTTCATAGAAAAATATTATTTTATTTAATTAAAAATAATAACAATTATTTATTTATTTGATATAAGATCACTTTAGTCAATTTTATTTATTGGGAAGATTGTTTTGTGTTATTTGGAAGATCACTTGATTTTATTCATAATAAATTTAAGATGATAAGATTGCTAGGTTTTACTTCAGATGGAAACTAAAAGAAAATCTATTAGTGTGATATTTTAGGTAGCCATAAAATCCCTTATCTACTCATGATATTATGAATGCTATCCTACTATATAATCTTAACTTAAAATTAAAAATTTTTATGTTTAATTTAAATAGTAAATTTATAATCGTCATTTAATGAGACATTATCTTAGGGGTAAAGGTATGACTCATTGCTTTATTACTTACTAGAATGTCATTCTTTGTTGGATTTTCAAAAATTAAAGAGAATAACAAAATTATATATTATCAGAGGATTAATGATATATAACCCCCCCACCCCCGAGATAGATTTTTTTTGCATAAGTTTATTTAAGTAAAATTATTTAATTTAAAAATAAATCATTTTAAAAAGTTAACGTGGCAAAATATAAGAAAACATGTTATTTTTATTTAAGTAAAGATAAATCGGATATTAAATCTGATCATGACAATGACACACTTATTATAGTTATAAGAGGTAGTTGTATTTGAGGATGTGTTGTGAGAAGATTTAAAGTAAGCTAACCTTTTTTTTTATGACATTTGCTTTAAATATTAAGTTTTTATATAATAAATGAGGAGTATGAGAATTTTTCTCATCTTAATTTACTAAAATATTACATGTGTGTTAATTATTCTTATTATTATTTTATTATTATTATTATTATTATTATTATTATTATTATTATTATTATTATTATTATTATTATTATTATTATTATTATTATTATTATTATTATTATTATTATTATTATTATTATTATTATTATTATTATTATTATTATTATTATTATTATTATGATGATGTTTCAAAGCAAAACTTTATTGAGTCTAAAAAGTTACAGAGTCACATCTAGTACTATATTGATTTGTTACAAATGCAAAACAAATTACAACAACTTTCAGTATATAAGTCTTTATCATTTGTGCATACTTTCTTTCTTGTTTTTAAATTTGGCCTTCTATTTAGTTCAGTTTATGCTTGAATCTCTTTGAAATTGAAAAAAATGCTGATGTTGAAAATGTCATTATCTATCATATTGGACTTTATATTTCATAGACTGGATCTTTGTTTCAAGTGTGACCATGTGGCTGCAAACATATCTGGCTGAGCTAGGATGCTGGCTCTTTTTCTGAACAGTTCTAGTTTTATTGAATATGTTGCTGGGTGGTGTCAAGGGTTATTAGCAAATGCAAAAGTGCATCTGGTACACCAGAAGGCATAAAGGCTATATGTTGCTGCATGAATAGCATGAATGTTTTCTTTTTTAAATATATTTATTATTTCATCAATTGAAATGATAGCCTTTCTGTGTGTGGTAAACATTGTGCGACATATTGTTTCTAGGGCACTGCAAGAATGAAGATAATGATCTTGTATCTCTTCTTCTCGATGACATAGCCCACACATGGGGTCTATATTTGTATAGATTCTATGAAATCCAAAGAAATGTGTTGTGGGTAGAGCATTAAGATTAAGCTTAGTAGAAAATCAAATAATTTTGGTTCTAGTGATCATTTTCTGAATTGTTGCAGTAGTTGTCTGTTATCTATCCCAAGAACTGATGGATGTAGATTAGGTATCTGGTTTGGGTATAGTATATTATAAAGGTCCCAGTATGTATACTTGTTGTCATTATTGAGCGATATTTTGTTATATATTGGCTTGAGTTCTTCAATCAGTGTGGATAGATATCCATATGAAGGGGGTGGTCTGTCTGTGGGTATTATACTGTTTACACACTCCATTATTATTATTATTATTATTATTATTATTATTATTATTATTATTATTATTATTATTATTATTATTTACCCTTAATATTACTCTTATTATTGCAGTATATGAGCATATTGAACCCTGAACTTAGCCTATAAAATTGATATTAATATAATTGGCTTATATAGTTTTGAGTTAATGGTGATTGTTAGATTCTTATTCTCATTTGTAATCGTGCTGTTTATATTTTGGTTACAATATATATAAAGTGAATTATATATATATATATATATATATATTTATATATATATATATATATATATTCATTTTATTTTTATTTTTTTTTTTTGTAATGAAAACCCTCTCCGTTTTTAAAATTTTTTTTTTTTTTTTTTTTTTATATTTTTTTTTTTTTTTTTTTTTATATATATATATATATATATATATAAAGTGAATTCTATATCTAAATAAAAATATGTTGTAATTTTAACATTTTACATGAGTTTTCTTACTACAAAGAATAATTTTGTGTGATTTCTTTGGCAGCATAAAAGCAATTAAAACGGTTCTGTTTCAATAAAAAGTATTACTTATATATTTTTCATTCTAGCTCCTACAATAGCCATACCAACTTTATTTGGATTGGTGGAGTTATCATTATCATAATTGTCAATTATCATTATCATAATCATTTTCAATAATCCAACGCTAATGTAATGACACTATCAAATTACGTTTCTACATGAATAACATTTCCAAATCTTTTTTTTTGCCATTTAATTTTGGATATTTCATTTACTATATTAAATTTTTTTTTCTATTATAATGATAACATTGCATCATTTTTAAGCTTAAAAATATAAATGATCATAATATCTTAAAAAATTACACTGATTATTTTGTGTTACTATTAGCAGCTAATAGAATTAAATTAAATATTAAAATATATAGTCCTGGTTAGCGAAAATGAAAAAATACTGTCCTAGTTTAATGTTATAGTAGAGTTACAACTAAAAAGTGGAAGCTACCCAGAGTGAAGCTTAGGTTTTTTTATACTTAATGCTTTACGTTTTTTTATACCTTATGCTTCAATATTACTAATTGTGAGTGACTGATCATTCAATTTTTAAAAAAAAATTATTAACAAGTATTAAAAAGGAACTCATGTTATCATTAATAATTCATTACTTTATTGCATGATTTGAAGCAGTAATGGATTGGAAGACTCTGGAGCTTGAGTTCCATGGATCCTGGCTCCAAGTATCATTTCTGGTCCTAGTCCTTGTTATAAACTCTTACATAATAAATCATATCAAACAATTTTTTTAAAATTTTGATGTTATTTAAACTAAGTTATTATGGCAAAATTTAAGACCCTTACAAGTGAGTTCTTTTTACAAATTTTACTTATGATCATTACACTGTTAATAACTGATTTTAAGATCTTAGAGTCAGTTAAATGTAAATAAAATACAGATTATAGATATATGGTATTATGTTTATAAAGAATATTAAAAAAATAATATTCGTAGTTAAAAAGCAGTTAACAGAGTAGATTTTTTAGCGTAAATAGTACTTAATCCAATCAATAAAAAATGCAATTATTCAAATTTCTTTTACGATTTTAATTTTTAATTCTAGAAATATTTTATTTAGCTATTTTGAACTATTCTGCTACATTTATATTTTCTTAGAATAAAATAATTTGTTTGCTGATACAATTATCATTTCTTGAAATTATTTTACAATTTAAAAATATAATTGTTAGTTTTATTGACAATAAATCTTAATGTAATTACTTTTCTTTTTCTGCATATATGTATAAAATTTTTAAATTTATCTCTGATTTTTATAAGAGCATACTTACAAATATATGAAGAATTAATTGGTTTAATTTATTATTATAATTACTCAAAAAGTTACTAGAAAAAAATTAGTAAAATATAAATTTATTGCCACGATTTTGCTAATTCTGTATAAATTAAACTTTTTAGTTTTGGTTTAGAAAAATCCTTTTCTATATAATAAATAATTAGACATGAGTGCAATAATGAGTTAAAATAAATTTGTATTATATATCTCCTACATATATTAAACCAAAGTTTATAACATCATTGCTTAAGCCCTATTACAAAAGACATTGTTGCCACAAATATATAGAAAATGAAATTTTTTTTAATGAAAATAATACACTTTTATCTTTACAAAATCTCTATCTTGTGCATTGGATTGAAAGTTTTTTCACATTCAACAAAAACAATGTTGATGTAATATAACAGTACAGCCATGTGTAGAAGATTGATAACTTACCTTCTAATTAAAATTACAGTTTGAAACTGGACTAGCAAATATATTAATCAATTAAATGAATAATAATAGTAATAATAATATGTTTACTTGCACAAAAGATTATGTGCCAATCCAAATCCCAAGTAACAGGTTGAGTATAATGGTTTCACTTATTTAACATGTTCAGCAGAAAACTCCACTTTTTTATTCCGAATTTAACCAGCTGAGACTTTTGTTAACATTTTTCCATATTTGAACATAATTTTTACGATTAAATCTTTTTTCTACATCATATATTAATAATATTAACATTATTTATTACAAATTTAAACTTTCAAGTAATATTTGATGATTGCAAAATATGAAATGTCTAAATGAGTTTAAATCTATAACAATGGCACTTTACCTCTTGAATGAAATTTATATCTAAACATCAGACAATAGGATAAAATATTTAGATATATGAACTTTATATTATTAAAAAAAGATATATTTAGGATTAGTTATCGTCCAAGAAAGAAAAAATAAAATTAATATATTATTTTTTGTTATTAAAATTAAAAAAAAAACATTTTCTTTATTATTATAATTACATTCATATCGGCCTTTCAAGCCAATTGTGCAAATGCTTTGCGAGTGTTAAATAATAAATGAATACCCTCTGACCAATACAAGATATAGAATTTATGCAGGAATAAAAAGAATCCCTCTTATTCCTACGACTCAAATATTTATATATGAGCAAATCTGAAGTACTGGAACAGAAGGCGTGACGATAGAACGGTCACTTTAAATTACTATATACAATGTCTGAATGTACTTCAGATTTGCTCATATATAAATATTTGAGTTGTAGGAATAAGAGGGATTCTTTTAATTCCTGCATAAATTCTATATCTTGTATTGGTCAGAGGATATTCATTTATTATTTAACACTCGCAAAGCGTTTGCACAATTGTCTTGAAAGGCCGATATGAATGTAATTACAATTATATACAGACGCTATAAAAATAAATGCTTATTTCTTTATTATTAGTGATTTTAGTTTACCTAGTAGAAACTGATTTTTTTTGCCATAATAAACTTTAAAGAGTTGTCTTTTTTAAAAATACATTGGGTTCAAGAAAAATATTTTAGTAATAATGTAGTTTTTGGTTTAAAATTAAGTATTTTACAAAAATATTGCATAACAACTTTAATTTGTAAACAAATTACAAAAATTACATTTTTTATAGAAATCTAAATTATTTGGTTATTTTCTCTTATGTTAAAATACTCTATCAATAAAAAATTCTCATCTCTATTGACTTGTAGGCCAATTCCTTTTGGAATTTTTATGCTAATATCAATTATGCAAAAAGTCCATATAATGCTGACATCTTCAAATTATTTTTGAACCAATAGAAAAGCTTAAAACAATATAGAGAAAATATAATGATTGCAATGTCACCATAATGCCCAAAAACTGCAAATCTTCATGAAATTGTCACTGTTTTTATTGCAATTATTCAAGCAGAACTTTTGGTTATATAATTTTTTTAGCTCAGAGAATATACAAGAGGCTATGCTAAATGTTGTTCACTTGTTTACCTATCTAAGTTTTCATTCATCCAGTTTCCTAGCAATATATATATATATATATATATATATATATATATATTGCTAGGAAACTGGATATATATATATATATATATACTTACTAATTCAACCTACATTTATATCTATCTAGATATCATCCACATACCAAATCCACCCATTTATTTTTCTAATCATATAACTATTATTTTACTTACCTATTTATTTATATTTCTCTCTACCAATCAACATATTCATGCATATTATATTAACATTTAACAATCTATACTTTTACATGTTGAAAATTAAAAAAAGAAAAACAAGAAGCTAATTTATCTCAGAAATTTTCTATAATCTTAAAAAATGGAAAAAAAAAATTTCAGGAATACACTTGTGATTGCTTTTTATTTGTGCAAATATATACAATGGAACTACTTTCAAGAATTTTTAAACAATATTAAAAATCAGTGAAATGATTTTGAAAATAAATTTTTTAAAACTAAAATTATGTATCAAATCTAATCATCTAGATTTCAATTTAGTGAACATCAAACAGCAACCAAACAATTTATAATTATGTTTAATTAAAACATTTTGCATTATGTATTAATTATTCTTATTTAAATAAACAACTTGAGAATTGATGAGCACAAATATTATTACTTTGCTACTCTTTTATTACAAGTGTCAAATTGATTCCACTCACAACTTTGACACAATCCAATCTGAATAAATATAATAATGATTATCCCTAATTATTTATTAAACTAGAGATTATCTCTATCCCAGATATAAACTTTAAACCTAAATTAGAGATTAATATATCTGATATTTTAATTAAACACATAAACATATGGAGTAATTCAACTTCATTTTTCTTTTTCCATGTGTAGTATCTTTTTATAAATGTATTAAAGAATCTCCACATTACCACACATTCTTTTGATAACATGAATAAGGACACCGTAAAAACAAATTTCCTCCAAGTTGCATTTTATGTTGAACCAGCACTCATGAGTTGGCCCATTGTTAGTTTAGTATGAAATGCATCTTAGGAATTATTTGACTTTTATGTTGTTTTTATTTTTATGTTTTCAAAAGATAGTGTGATAGTACGGAGGTTATTTAATACATTTATAAAAATATTACATTGTTAATTCACATTTTAAATGTGAGAGAAATAATATGATGATTTATTTTGATATTTTTTTTTAAATAACTAAAAATTTAATAAAAGAAAGAAAATATATAGAGTAAAGTAATACAATAAAGTGGTATAAAGTGTACTGGAAGTTTATGAATCTATTTATTAATGTATCTTGGTCATTGTAATCTATGCCCTAAAACATAGATTTTGATTTCTAAAATAAATAATGATTGCAGGTGACATAAAATGTGTGAAACAAGCATGGTCTAAATAAACAAATAATACATGCAAAAATTATTAGATCCAATCAATAAGTTACTTAATTCTTAGCCATATTTAATTTAAAACAAAAGAACATAATCTTTCTATTGTAATATCATTTACATTAAAATTGAGTAATGTGTTATTTTAAATGACATTGCATTTAGATCTATATCTCCAGACTAATTTTTGGATTTGGGTTTTTATAACATATGAAGTTTGGGATGGTAAGACTAAATAATAACAATAAAAGCCAAACAAATTTGGAAATAGAGATTTAATTGCACTACAATCTAGTAATTACTGATATTTTAATCTAACTATAAGTGCCACTAAAATAGAGAAACACCTGTTAATTTATAACTGTCATTGAAAACATCCACATAATTTAAATTAATTCTTTTTTAAAAAAGAAAATTAAAATAATAGAAAAAGAAATCACAGCAACAAAATCCATACAGTAAGGTTACATGATGCTTTGATAGAAAAACTAATTTGAGTACCAAGTTGAAAAGGTATATGTGTGAATATACTCACATATAACATATTTTATTACTAACTTTCATATCCAGCCACTTAGCTATTTACATGTTTACTCAGAAAACTATTATTTTATAAATCTATTGAACCACTTATACATACTTATTTTTATTCTATCTACACACTTATATCTCACAAATAAACCAAACATTTATTGCTTGTTTACCTATCTATTACTCTATCTAATATGTCAATCAAATTATTCAACCAATTAGTCAATCAAGTAGTCTATTAAGATATCAACTAGTTCATAGTCAAAATTTTTTTTATCTTTATCTATCTATCTATCTATCTATCTATCTATCTATCTATCTATCTATCTATCTATCTATCTATCTATCTATCTATCTATCTATCTATCTATCTATCTATCTATCCATCTATCCATCTATCCATCTATCCATCTATCTATCTATCTATCTATCTATCTATCTATCTATCTATCTATCTATCTATCTATCTATCTATCTATCTATCTATCTATCTATCTATCTATCTATCTATCTATCTATCTATCTATCTATCTATCTATCTATCTATCTATCTATCTATCTATCTATCTATCTATCTATCTATCTAATTATCTAGTTTTATGTGTACTTATCAATCTGTCTATCTGCTTATCGTTCTATCTATTTATGGTTTTATTATTTTTTTTATAGGCAAAATTTTATGACTAAATTATTTGACAAAATTTTTTAGTGTTATTTATTTATAGAAAAAAAATCCCAAGATTTTCATTTTTTTTTAACAATTTGTATAACAAATTTTAAACTTGTAAAATTTATTTAGAAACATTTTCCAGACAATATTATAATATAATTATCTAGAGAGTATAGAGTTATAAGGGGTAGTGTATAAATTGGTTTTTATAATCTACAGAACTAGGAGAGAAAAACAAATAAGCCCCAAAATTTAGTATTTGAATAAGTACTTAATTTTACCCTATGGAAAAAATAATTTATCAAATAACCATAAACATTTGCATTAATAATGGGACCCTGAAGAAGAAGGTAGAAACAAAAACATGAAAAAGTTATTTTTTAAAAAAAAAAATATAAAACGATTTAATAAATTGTGACGAGTTATGATGATATAAAATTAATTATATATAAAATAAATGAGTGATAAAAGGATGTAAAAAATGGAGATGTTATAAAGAAAACATATTTGAATTATTAATATATATATATTAAAACAAAACTACTTGAATGAGAAAAGCAGTATCGCAGAAACAAATATAGCATTAAAAATACAAGTGATAAATTAATTGTAAAAATGAAAATACATTGAAAAATGTGAAAGAATATTAAAATAATGTATATATTAAAATGTAAACATCAATAATAATTAAAGGTAAAAGGCAAATTGATAAGGTCCAGCGAAAGAGAAAGTTGTAACAGTCTTAATTGAAGTAAAAATTAAAAAACTTAAGAAATTGTAGTTATTTAAGTAAAATTATTAATTTTCTAAAAAAACATATTTATTTACATTTTTAAACAATGATTTAAGTTCATGTAATATTAAGCTAATTGCTAAAAAATATCTGTTTTTACATAATTGTTAAAGAAAATTGACTTACTAGTATATTGTATCATAAATGGCCGTACAAACAACAATTAATTGTCACAAATCTTTTATTATGTTTCTATCATAAAACAATATGATTTAGAAATTATATAAAAAAAACAAAAGATAATCTTTGTAAGTCAGATTTCTTGCTGATATTTATATCAATTTATATTATAAACCTTAAAAACTACCCAATAGATCTCACTTTGTTGATACATTCAAATAAAACTATCTGAAAAAAATGTCTCAAAAATACATTTTTTTTTACAGAAAAAAAAATTTCCATGGGACCAGGTCACAACCTCTTAAACATTTATTCAGCACTTGGTCAGTATTTATAATATCAAACTACTACAATTGTTATACACAAAAAGGATTGTTTTGGCTTAAGAATATCATGTGGTACTATTTAATAAAACTAAATTACATTAATATTTAATTAAGTTTAAAATTGGACTAAAATGATACAATATATAGCCCAATAATTCATTAGTAGTAATTATTGTAGTTATCTAAATTAAAATTGTTAGTATGTGGGTATACAAAATATTGATATTTGTAGATCAGATTGTACTAATAAATGTTATAGTTAATGGAACAACCATATACAATATTAAAATATAATTATAGATAGGCAAAATAATATCAACAATATTCAATATATGTATTTTGTGCTGAACCAGCACTCATCATCTTATACAGATCACCATCTCCCACATTGATTGTACATATGTGTGGGAGATGGCTATCTGGACCAACTGACGAATTCTGGTTCAGCATAAAATATGTATATTGGAGATCATTTGTTTTTTTTTTACATTATGTGGTCATGTGTATCAGTTGAATAAGATGGAGTGAATAGTGGTAGAGAGCTTGAAAGTTTGAGTTCAAGACCTTTAATATGTATAACACTTTGAGATTATGTCTCATCCGATTCATTATTAAAAAAATAAAATTCTCTCAAGCCAAAGCATAAAATGATATTTTTTTGTTATAAAGATCAAACCGTCTTCTCTCTTTACCTCATCTTATTGTGGAGAAGGTTGCCTGAAATATTTTAGCCAGAAAGCATGGATTTCAATGAGCCACATAAAATGTGTTAAAAGTATTTTAATAGTTTTATATTAATAATTTAAGTGTTTAAGATTATTGTCAATTTAAACGGCTCAATACAGATTTTAAAAAGTGAAATACGTTATTATGACCAGTGTTTAATAGTACGTAATACTTTGAAATTATTTTTCATACCATTAGTTACCAAGCAAATTAAATACTCTCAAGTCAAAACATAAGACAATATTTTTTCTGTTTTGTTTATAGAGAAAAGATCAACCTTAGGCTTTGGTTTGATAGTAAATAATTAGTACTATGAAAAATAATCTCAATGCATTACTTATTATTAAATACTGAATATAACTGCTTTTATATATTTCATTCTTTAAAATCTATATTGTTACTATTTAAATTCAGAGTAATCTTTAACATGACAATTATTACTATATAGTAATTAAAAATAGCTTTAAAATAATTAGTGTGGCTGAATGGAATTTATGCTTTCTGGCTAAAGTATTTCAAGCAATCTTCTGCTTAAGAAAAATGAGGTGGAGACGGTCAAATTATTATCTTTAAACTAAACAAATGTATTGGGTTATGATTTGTCTTGAGAAAATTTTATTTGCTTAATAATCAGTGGAAGTAATTAATATTGGTAATAAACAATATATATATAAAATACATATTTTGCGGGTTCATCCGTGTTAAAAACTTTTAATATCAATATACTGACGTTTCGACTTGGTCACACAAGCCATCCACAGAGTTATAAAAAGGTATATATATATATATATATATATATATATATATATATATACACACAATAAAGACTATGTTAGAATATATTGTACAAGATGTAGACTATAGTCAAAAATTACACAGTAAATTGTATATTGGTTATTTATGTTTTTGACATATATGTGTTCAAGTGTATCAGTATTATGAGATGGAGTGGAGAGTGGTGGGTCATGTGAAAGTCTGTGCTCATATACCTTATATATAGATACAGGTATATAATAAACCTGTATTTTAGTTATTATATGGTAGAGATGTCTGCCCATCCCTTGTTTATGTGTTAAATGGATTACATCCTGTACATGAGGGATCAGATAGACTTTAGATCAACATGGGTGTGACAAGAATCTCACTCTCAGTGTGGTGTTAAAGAACTTCATCATCAGATTTTCAATTGGATGGACAGTTGAAGAGTTGGAGTGTGGAGTGGATTGAAACCTGTCCATTAAAGTATAAAGATTGGCTATCTTAATACACATCTGAGCAATTATGGCATATATGTGTAGAGATGATAATCTGCACCAACTGATGATTGCTGTTTTAGCAAGAAATATGTATATTGGTGATTATTTATTTTTTTGACATATATGTGCTCATGTATATCAGTGTTATAAGATGGAGTGAAGTGTGGTGGGTCATGTGAAAGTCTAATAATTTTTGCTATTTCTGAGTCAGGCTTTCAATACAGAATATCTTTATCAAAACAAGATACAATTAACATTAGCATATATAATAGTTATTTGCATAAATGTAAAAATAAACCAAACTAGTCACAGATTATAATAAATATTAACAAATTTGCATGTGGCTAACTGTAAATTGACTAACAGTTGTCTATGCCATTAAAATAAATGACCAGTCCTTGCTGAAAAAGAATACTTTTCACTCTTATATATATATATATTATAACCCACTCACACATTACCGTTCATAAACATTATATGAGCAAATGCCCCAGGCGCCAGTTCTATTAATGAATAGAACGATTTATCGCTTTATCTGATTCATAATTAATGCTGAGACTCTTTTACTTATGTTTATCTTACAGTTTCGCTCAGTGGGAGGTTACAGAAAGTTCATAACATATAGAGAATATAAATAAATGAAGGAAGAAATACTATAAGCTATCAAATAAATTATAAACCTTATTTATTAATTAACCAAATGATACAGGATAGCAGAGTTTCATTTATTCCATCTTAACAAAATATAATTTCAATTTGATCTCTTCCATCATCCAGGTACACTCTATAATAGCTCAATATAACTTGGACAGAATAAAAAAACACAACACTAAATAAATCTATTGTTCAGCACATCTTAATCTAAAAAAGCTGAATCAATGTTGATCTAGGAATATAAAAATCAGATCTCAGGAAATCTATAACATAGTTATATTAAAGAACTATATTAGCCAGTAATTTACGACTCTAAATTATAATAGGATACAATGAAACAAATTAAATAATGTTTACTGGTCTAGCAATCAGATAATGAAGAAGATAGGGTATCTTTTAATCTCACATCATCATGCAAATAATATTTTAACTAGGCAACACTTTTATAAGTTTATCACGTGGTAAAATATTTCATGTAATGTTTGGATCTAGAAAACAATATCATCAGATCTTATCATATTTAATATCAAAGCCATAAAATAATATATTTAATTTTGTAATAGATGTATGAAATATGGAGATGTGGAAACCAGAATTTGAATGCATATAAGAACAACTCGAGACACAGTTTTTTTAAAATAATAAACAAAGCTTAATTTATTGACACTTAAGGTTTAGTTAAATGTAATTAATATCAGAATAAAACTTTTATCTTAATTTTAAAATTTACAAATAAATCTATTAATTGAAATTTAGGATTATTCCCATTACATATTACATAATTTATTATTGACACATTTATAAACGTAAATTAGCAAACAAATTATGCCTTAATATTCTGACTTTGAATATCCAGGCTATCTAAATAATTTTTATCAATATACAACACTGAATAAATAATACATTATATTATTAGGCACAATATACACTTTGCTATCAAGAGAGCAGCTTTAAATAATCTTAATTAAACAATCGCTTTAAATAAGTACACTTTTCAGACATGGCAATAAAATCATAGTCATTCTGATGATTTTGATGATCTCTAACGTGTGTCAAATTAGTATGAGATGTTTCAAAACATTTATTTCCTATTTTAAGTTTAACAATATTATATTTTATATACACAGTATTATTTAAATTATGCGTGTGTGTTATATCCCATGCAATAATACAAAAGAACAATTTTTTCTACACCTTATCAATTTATTCAAAAATTATTAAATAATTATTTAATCTCGGACAATGTCATAGACCAACCAAAAAATAGAACACTATATCCATTTTAATATTCAATAAAGAATTTAAATAAACTATTTATCTGACCACTGACTGAATTACACAGAGCTATATTTTTATGATAATACAAACTACACATTCAAGAGGAATCCCAGCACATGAGGAGCGAATAAACTCGTTAAGACTAATACATCAACAATAACTTATTTAAACCTGAAATACACTATTGGTGGAATTTTTCTCATCACCAAACCAACAATGGGAAAATTTCACTTGACTTCATAAATATCATTTCATAATATATATGCATACATTCTAAATAAACTCTACTCATGGCAAAATACTTAATAATATACTAAGGGGAAAAATCTTTCATCCCTACAAACATAGAACGTATCAAGAATAATTTCCTTTTCCACAGCTCTTCTACATATCTAGCATTATATACTGGCTGATAAATACACACAGATAAAACACTCATTTTTTCAATTCTTTAGGATATGACAACATCCGAAATTTATATTGAGAAATAGTTATAAAACTAAATGTTTATTAAGTAAATATAATAATTGCACAAAATAGACACACAAACACATAAATAAGAGTATGAAAAACAATTCTAAGTTATATAATATGAGAAAGTTATGACAGATAAATAACATATTAAAATATAAACTTTTAGCTTAAATAAGACGTTCAGTTGTTCCAAATTTAAATAATATTAATTATTATGAACAAGTTTTTTTTATACTTTAAATAGCAATAATCTAATAAATTAAGTTTTATTACCTCTAACACAATATTCTTTCTTTTTTATTCTCTAGCTACTCTTGAAATTAATTCTCACTTCGAGATAAAAGAAAGATATATATAAGATTGAATCATCTTTAATAATACACCCAAAATATATATCTTTCACTTTCAAATAAAAGAAAACAAATCACACTTAAGCAATAAGATTTTACCAGCATATTCATCATTTTGTGAATATGCTATCCTGAGAAGTTCTTGAAGTTCGCAAATTAAATAAATAAACATATAATATTAAATACATAGAACACTAAATCAATCTAACTATCTATGATGTATATACTATTAACAATAAATAATAAAAAAATAGAGTCATTCTTTTTTTAAACTTGAGAAAAAAAAATATTCACTTGCAAAGTTCCTTTTCAAGCTTACTAAATGATCCAGACATGAATCCCAAAATGAGTGTGTGTTTAAATATGAATATGAAACAAAAAATAAGTTCTTGTAGGACAAAACAGTTATAATTCACAATTAATTTAGTAAACCTCCAATGTCCTTTAGCCATAAGCTAATAGAGTTTACTTCATATACCACACATAATGATAAATATTTGTAATAATAAATACGTGGAAAGATAGTTTCAGCTATTAATTGGTATATTCTGTTATTCATTTTTACGCACATCTAAGGTATTTAATTCAATGATAACTTAACATTTTTCTGCAGAAAATATTCACTTTCATAATTTATAGATTGGTATTTGCATTATGAACTTTAATAAGTTGCTGATAATTGTCCACAGGCAATATGTATTTCCTTAAAGATTAACACATATATCCGTATATCGAAGAGAACAAAAATATGTAATATTAGTCCTTCTATTCAATTTAGACATTTATATTTGGTAAGTAGTAGTAATTAATTATTCTGGGTAAGTCATATCTATATTTCTTTAATAAAACACATATTATTTTATAAGCATAAAATAAGATATAAAGTTAGCATTCCGCAATAATTATTAAATATCAAACACATAATCAAGTACACATATCCTTTTAAATTTTACCTTCACTTTTGTATATGTAAAATGAGAGTCAAACAGAGAGCTTATCACAGTAAATTTTGTTAAAAAAGTCTGCATATACTTCCATGATGACAAAACATTATAGACATCACACATGGGATTTAAAAAGTTATAAAGTTCTTGCATTTTGGTATTCTTTTTAACGGAGATAAATAAAAGTAAATGAAATAACATAAGTTTAATATTATAAAAAAACATCTTTAAACAAAATGAAAATGTTAATTTAAATGTTTTAATTAGATAAAAGAGGAGAGATTGATACCTTTATATTTTTTATTCAGCCATTCTCTTATCAAGTTTAAATGTCTGAAGTTCCAATAATGAGCTTCATGAAAAGGCTGTTTGAGAGTTTCACTTTAAACTGTTTTTGGAAGAGTGATATAATCAATAGCAGCAGAAAATAAAAAGTACACTTGTTGAAATTACAAAAGATAATGTTTTTATTATTATTATTATTATTATTATTAATTATCAGTTTAAAAAAAATCTCCCCCACCAATCAAAAAGGTCACATGATCATCCAAAGCTTAACTCTCATGTTCTTTTTTAAATCAATTAATAATTATTCAAAAAATCTTTTCTAAAAAAAAATCATTTTGACCTTCACAATTAAGTCAAATCAAATAACAAAAAAAAAATGAACTTTTTTTATAACTTTGAAACAAATGAATATCAATCAACTATTAAATAAATGGTTTATAATATTATTTAGATTAGTCAAATAATATACTAATTCAAATATCCATTAATCATTAAAAAAAATATATTTTTGCAAAATTATTAAAGATAATTACTGTAATTTAAATGTTTTATTATAAGTGTAATATGGTTTATTGCAATTAAAATATGAAATGAAAATGAGATAATGATAACATTCATACACATGTACGCTGTTATGTGAATAGTAAATTATTCTAACTAAAACATACCTAATGTGTCTATGGGTTAAACCTGGCTATAATATTAGTAAAAGGGATGGGTGTCAATGAATAATAAATCAGAAAACCATTCAACATACACCAACACTATCTTATAAATAAATAAAACAACTTTGCCTCAATCTACTATTTTAACACTTTCCATAATAATCCATCCCCCTTCCTTGTATTAAACACTATCAAACATAAGAATAACAATAAATGCTTGAAAAAATTTACAACCAAAATGCACAGTTAGCCCAAATATATGTTTTTGAACCATTAATAGAAAAATTTTAAAAATTTTAAGGCTATTTCACTTTTTTTAATACAATGCAGCTATTCACTACTGATCAAACACAGTTTAATTACTGGTGCTCATTCAGAAGGTCACAAATCCTCTTTTCTTATAAAGAAAAAATAAAATAAACAACACAATGAGGTTATATTAGTACTTATTAAACATCACACAATATGGTTAATTCTCACTTTGGAAATCATGCATACAAAATTCTTCTGCTCTCAAAATTCTTTAACTATCTGGTACTTTAACTGGAAACGGTATCAAGATATGAACATTATTGGTACCTCTTAAATCTTGTGCATATATTCTTGATTTCTCTTCTAATATATCTTTCTACATGAGAATTCACCCTCATTGTCTTGGATTTAATGTTAGCCTTTTGGCTATTCTTTTCTTTGTTTTTAACTTTCTTAAGAGTATTTTTACTTCCCTTTTGCTCTTTTGAATTTGAGTTTGTTCTTTCTTAAGCTTTCTTCTAGATCAATAACTTTTATCTTTTTAAGACAGTCTATACAAAACATATGTGTCTTCTTAAACTTGCATTTAATTTTTAGCTTATCACTCTTCTTAACATGATTACAATATTCTATTATTTGTTCTATACTAGGTATTACATGTTTATTACTTGCATATAACACCTTTCTACAAACATTCCTCTTTATATTACAATCTACATTATTATGAGCACACTCAGAAACTATACCTTTATTTTTATCTTTAAATTTATTGCCAGTAATATCATTAACCTTTGCTAATTTGCTTCTCAAAATTTCTGGATATTTCATGCCCAAAGAAGACACTCCTAACTTCATCAATCTAATAATATCATCATTTTTATCACAATTTTCCTTAAAATTATTAAACACATTCATAACTTCCTTCTTATCCCATTTTAGTTCTTGACCAACTATCTCTCCAATCCTTTGGTATGCTTTTAGTTCTTATGAATTAATTTAGCAATCAGTTGACCCTCTTTTTTAAGTGGTAATACTAAGTCATTATCATTTAATCTATTCTGATATAGTTGATCCCTAATATCTAATTCTATAATTTCTAGTTTGAGTATTTGGCTATTAATATTTTTGCTAACTTTCTTCATTTCTATACTTTGACTTTTACTATCTTGCACTTCTAACTTTACTTCTGATACTTCTGACTTTATTTCTAATCTCACTTCTACTTTTATTTCTGATTCTGGTTGAACATCAAATAATTTCTCTGGCATTATTTTTAGCATTTCTAATTCTACTTCAAATTTTTGTTTCTAATACTTCTAGTTCTATTTGTTGAACATTCTTTCTGAACATTCCTGACATCATCTCTGACATCTGTTGGTAATGTTCTGTTATCTCTAACATTTGTTTAGCTAAATTATCTGAATTCTCTTTCATCTGTAACATCCATTTATCAACATTCTTATTTATCATATCAATCAATTTGGAGTAATCAAATGCTCCTCCCAATGAGACAATTTCTGCCCTATGATATCCTTTATCTGTGAAGTTTATAGTTTCATTTCCTGAATCTATGTCAGGAGACAAGACAATCACCTCTGGAGATAAGAGTTCTTGGGACCCACCCAAATCTTCACATATATTAATCTCTTCCATTGTATTTTATATTTTTACTTATTAATATTCACAAACAAAAAAAAGGTATATCAATCTCATTACTCCTCCCCAATCAAACAATTTAAATCTCCCATCACTGTCTAAAGATACGCAAGGTGATTCTGATATGCTGAGTTGTATTGTTCCATATGGCATTCGGTCTCCATATTTAATAGCAAAATTATTGCAATAGATAATCTAATAATATCGATCCAAACATTAATGAGTTATTTAAGTAAAACTCTGAAATCATTTATAAACATGTTGTACATTAAATTCATTTTAACATTATACTGAAGGCAAAACAATTCTAATAAATATAATCAATAAGTTGATTACTAGATGCATCAAACGTCATAACAGCATTAACAATATTTCATAAATTTTATAATCTTATCAAACCTGCATTACAACAATTTAATGGGTTGTAATGATTTATCAACCTTAACACATTAATCACTACAAAACCTATTAAGCTGGTCACCAGAAAAAGGAACTCTACTCATCATCATTATAAAACATAATCATCACATCAAGCCCAATACATTAAATGCCAAATTACCTAATCATTAACCAATCAATGTCAATCAATGCCCAAATTTGGCACACCAGAAAACATACTTTAATCATCACCACTCAATCAATCATGCCACCGCGTTGGTGCACCCAAAATCCATATTGTAATCTATCTACTGAGGTGTCAAATACATCAATCAAGCCACCATGATAGGCATCCAGAAAATGAACTGTACTCTATAATTATCACCACTGAGACCAAATGTGTGACCATCAATCCTAAAATATGTCCACCAGGCCTCAATATATCTACTGATGCCACAATGTATCTATCGAGCCGCAAATGTTGGGTGTCCAAAAAATGAACTCCATATCTAATCATTGTGATTTGACACATCAAATATAAACAACTAGCATTATAATTATCCACCATTAATCAATCATGCAGATACATTAGCGCACCAAAAAAACCCCACTATAATCATCATCATTGGGACTAATACACTGGACAACAAAAACAGTTCTATAATTAATCATCTAGTAACCAATCAGGCCACTATGTTGTGACAGAAAACCTCACCAGGATCATCCATCATCAATCGATCATTTGATCATGGCCCCACAATGGGCATACAGAAAATAAACTTCTCATCATCATCATTGATCAATCAAGCCCAGCACCAAAAAATTAACTATAACCCATTCACACATCACCACTCATGAACATTATAAGAGCAATTGCCCCAGTTCTATTAATGAATAGAACGATTTATCACTTTATCTGATTCATAATTAATGCTGAGACTCTTTTACTTATGTTTATGTTACAGCTTCACTCAGTGGGAGGTTACAGAAAGTTCATAACATATAGAGAATATAAATAAATGAAGGAAGAAATACTATAAGCTATCAAATAAAATATAAACCTTATTTATTAATTAACCAAATGATACAGGCTAGCAGAGTTTCATTTATTGCATCTTAACAAAATATAATTTCAATTTGATCTCTTCCATCATCCAGGTACACTCTATAATAGCTCAATATAACTCGGACAGAATAAAAAAACACAACACTAAATAACTCTATTGTTCAGCACATCTTAATCTAAAAAAGCTGAATCAATGTTGATCTAGGAATATAAAAATCAGATCTCAGGAAATCTATAACATAGTTATATTAAAGAACTATATTAGCCAGTAATTTACGACTCTAAATTATAATAAGATACAATGAAACAAATTAAATAATGTTTACTGGGCTAGCAATCAGATAACGAAGGAGATAGGGTATCTTTTAATCTCACATCATCATCCAAATAATATTTTAACTAGGCAAGACTTTTATAAGTTTATCACATGGTAAAATATTTCATGTAATGTTTGGATCTAGAAAACAATATCATCAGATCTTAGCATATTTAATATCAAAGCCATAAAATAATATATTTAATTTTGTAATAGATGTATGAAATATGGAGATGTGGAAACCAGAATTTGAATGCATATAAGAACAACTCGAGACACAGTTTTTTTTAAATAATAAACAAAGCTTTTATTGACACTTAAGGTTTAGTTAAATGTAATTAATATCAGAATAAAACTTTTATCTTAATTTTAAAATTTACAAATAAATCTATTAATTGAAATTTAGGATTATCCCCATTACATATTACATAATTTATTATTGACACATTTATAAATATAAATTAGCAAACAAACTATACCTTAATATTCTGACTTTGAATATCCAGGCTATCTAAATAATTTTTATCAATATACAACACTGAATAAAGAATACATTATATTATTGGGCACAATATACACTTTGCTATCAAGAGAGCAGCTTTAAATAATCTTAATTAAACAATCACTTTAAATAAGTACACTTTTCAGACATGGCAATAAAATCATAGTCATTCTGGTGATTTTTATGATCTCTAATGTGTGGCAAATTAGTATGAGATGTTTCAAAACATTTATTTCCTATTTTAAGTTTAACAATGTTATATTTTATATACGCGATATTATTTAAATTATGCATGTGTCTTACATCCCATGCAATAATACAAGAGAACAATCTTTCCTACACTTTATCAATTTATTCAAAAATTATTAAATAATTATTTAATGTCGGACAATGTCATAGACCAACCAAAAAATAGAACACTATATCCATTCTAATATTCAATAAAGAATTTAACTTAACTATTTATCAGACCACTGACTGAATTACACAGAGCTATATTTTTATGATAATACAAACTAGATGTTCAAGAGGAATCCCAGAAAATGAGGAGCGAATAAACTCTTTAAGACTAATACATCAACAATAACTTATTTAAATCTGAAATACACTATTGGTGGAATTTTCTCATCACCAAACAAACAATGGGAAAATGTCACTTCACTTCATAAATATCATTTCATAATACATATGCATACAATCTAAATAAACTCTACTCATGGCAAAATACTTAATAATATACTAATGGGAAAAATCTTTCATCCCTACAAACATAGAACGTATCAAGAATAATTTCCTTTTCCACAGCTCTTCTACATATCTAGCATTATACACTGGCAGATAAATACACACAGATAAAACACTCATTCATTCAATTCTTTAGAATATGACAACAACCCAAATTTATATTGAGAAATAGTTATAAAACTAAATGTTTATTAAGTAAATATAATAATTTCACAAAATAGACACACAAACACATAAATAAGAGTATGAAAAACAATTCTAAGTTATATAATATGTGAAAGTTACGACAGATAAATAACATATTAAAATATAAACTTTTAGCTTAAATAAGACATTCAGTTGTTTCAAATTTAAATAATATTAAATATTATGAATGAGTTTTTTTTTATACTTTAAATAGCAATAATCTAATAAATTAAGTTTTATTACCTCTAACACAATATTCTTTCTTTTTTATTCTCTAGCTACCGTTGAAATTAATTCTCACTTTGAGATAAAAAAAAAGATATATATAAGATTGAATCATCTTTAATAATATACCCAAAATATATATGTTTCATTTTCAAATAAAAGAAAACAAATCACACTTAAGCAATAAGATTTTACCAGCATATTCATCATTTTGTGGATATGCTATCCTGAGAAGTTCTCAAAGTTTGCAAATTAAGTAAATAAACATATAATATTAAATACATACAACACTAAATCAGTCTATCTATGATGTATATACTATTAACAATAAATAATAAAAAAATAGAGTCATTCTTCTTTTAAACTTGAGAAAAAAAATATTCACTTGCAAAGTTCCTTTTCAAGCTTATTAAATGATTTGGAGATGAATCCCAAAATGAGTGCATGTTTAAATAGGAATATGAAACAGAAAATAAGTTCTTGTAGAACAAAACAGTTATAATTCACAATTAATTTAGTAAACCTCCAATGTCCTTTATCCATAAGCTAATAGAGTTTACTTATATGTCACACATAACAATAAATATTTGTAATAATAAATACGTGGAAAGACAATTTCAGCTATTAATTGGTATATTCTGTTATTCATTTTTAAGCACATCTAAGGTATTTAATTCAATGATAACTTAACATTTTTCTGCAGAAAATATTCACTTTCATAATTTATAGATTGGTATTTGCATTATTAACTTTAATAAGTTGGTGATAATTGTCCACAGGCAATATGTATTTCCTTAAACATTAACACATATATCTGTATATTGAAGAGAACAAAAATATGTAATATTATAGTCCTTCTATTCAATTTAGACATCTATATTTGGTAAGTAGTAGTAATTAATTATTCTGGGTAAGTCATATCTACATTTCTTTAATAAAACACATATTATTTTATAAGCATAAAATAAGATATAAAGTTAGCATTCCGCAATAATTATTAAATATCAAACACATAATCAAGTACATGTATCCTTTTAAATTTTAACTTCACATTTGTATACATAAAATATGAGTCAAACAGAGAGCTTATCACAGTAAATTTTGTTAAAAAAGTCTGCATATACTTCCATGATGACAAAACATTATAGACATCACACATGGCACTTAAAAAGTTATAAAGTTCTTGTGTTTTGATATTCTTTTTAGCGGAAATAAATAAAAGTAAATGAAATAACATAAGTTTAATATTATAAAAGGACATCTTTAAACAAAATGAAAATATTAATTTAAATGTTTTAATTAGACAAAAGAGAAGAGATTGATACCTTTATATTTTTATTTAGCCATTCTCTTATCAAGTTTAAATATCTGAAGTTCCAATAATGAGCTTCATAAAAAGGCTGTTTGAGAGTTTTACTTTAAATTGTTTTTGGAAGAGAGATATAATCGATAGCAGCAAAAAATAAAAAGTACACTTGTTGAAATTACAAAAGATAATGTTTTTATTATTATTATTATTATTAATTATCCAAAGCGTAACTCCCACGTTCTTTTTTTTAATCAATTAATTAATATTCAAAAAAATCTTTTCTAAAACAAAAAATCATCTTGACCTTTACAATTAAGTCAAATCAAATAACAAAAAAAAAGAACTTTTTTTATAACTTTGAAACAAATGAATATCAATCAACTATTAAATAAATGGTTTATAATATTATTTAGATTAGTCAAATAATTTACTAATTCAAATATCCATTAATCATTAAAGAAGATATATTTTTGCAAAATTATTAAAGATAATTACTGTAATTTAAATGTTTTATTATAAGTGTAATATGGTTTATTGCAATTAGAATATGAAATGAAAATGAGATAATGACAACATTCATACACATATACACTGCTCTGTGAATATGAAATTATTCTAACTAAAACATACCTAATATGTCTATGGGTTAAACCTGGCTTTAATATTAGTAAAAGGGATATGTGTCAATGAATAATAAATCAGAAAACCATTCAACAAACACCACCACTATTTTATAAATAAATAAAACAACTTTGCCTCAATCTAAGTACTATTTTAACACTTTCCATAATAATCCACCCCCTTCCTTTTATTAAACACTATGAAACATAAGAATAACAATAAATGCTTGAAAAATTTTCCAATTGAAATGCACAGTTAGCTCACATTTAAGTTTTTGAACCATTAATAGAAAATTTTTTAAAATTTTAAGGCTATTTCACTTTTTTTAAATACAATGCAGCTATTCACTTCTGATCCAACACAGTTTAATTACTTGTGCCCATTCAGAAGGTCACATATATATATATATATATATATATATATATATATATATATATATATATATATATATATATATATATATATATATATATATATATATATATTCAGAGCAGGATATAAATCTTTAAAAGACATTACCTTATTAGTTTTGACAAATGTTAGGTGGTGAGTATTTGAACAATTTTCTAGTTCTGTTATTAATGAGTACCAATACACTGATCAGTATTAGATGATTAATTGGATTATCATAAGTTCACTGTTTAATATATATATATATATATATTCATGCTTGCAAATATGAAAAATTCATGCTTGCAAACTGATAGGAACTTGTTGCATAAACACTTGGAGTCAGTGTTTAGATCTAGTTTCTAGCCCTATACTTCACTGATGATAGCAAATTAGCTTGAAATCAGCTGATCTGAAGGTGAAGCCAATGAAAGAGATAGTGAATTCTGACTCTTTTGATGTTTATGTAAACAAAAATATGCTTGTTCGAAGGTTTTGGTAAAGATCCATCTATTGAATATATATATATATATATATATAATTAATAAAACAAGTCACAAATTGTGCAACTTGCCTTTAAGCTTATGCTAAAATGTTCATTATTTGGAGCTTACCACTAGCTACAACAAGCTTTAATAATAAATGCCAAGAGAGGAAGAATTCAAAATCTCTATTGTACTATCCTCATCTCCAGACCAATTGGTTTCAAGCTTAATGGCTCACCTCAGTGAAAAGTTAGGATTTCAGAAATTAAATCTAAAACTTCAACTCAGAGCACTTATTTAATACATTACTATTAGTTTGAAAACTCAAAATTTTCAGAAATATAAATGTCTTCAAATTTACCTTTACAAACCAGATATGTACATGGGTCTGAACTCAGTTCAGTTTCCCCATATATTAATAGCTAAAGCAATATTATATTACAAAAGCCTTCAAGGGTATACTTATAATAATTAGTAAAACAAGTCACAAATTGTGCAACTTGCCTTTAATCTTGTGCTAAAATGTTCACTAGATGGCACTCACCACTAGCTCCAAACACGCTTTAATAATAAGTGCCAACAGAGAAACCTATCACTTATTTAATATGTAACATTTAAGTAGAAACTGAAATTTTTGGACATAAAAATGTCTTTAACTCCAGCTATCTAACTTAAATATTTATATGGTACTGAACCAAATTCAGATCTACAATATAAATTTAAGATCCTATATAGCTATTTAAGTTAGATAGCTAGAGTTAAAGATATTTTCATTTTCAAAAATTTTAGAGTTTCTACTTACATATTAAATAAGTGCTGGATATTTAGTTGATATTTTAGATTTAGTGTCTGAATATTCTAGTTCCTCATGGAGGTAAGCCAAAAGCTCAAATCCAATTGGTCTGGAAATGGAAATGTTCTAGATAGAGATTTTAAATATTTTTCTCTTACTGCACTTATCAATTAAGAGCTTGTTTGAGCTATTGGTACATTCCCTATATTAAATATTATACATTTCTATTTTTCAAGAAAATTTTCATCAATGACACAATTTTAGTGAAAAGTAACATTAATGCTTATAAAAGTTTAAATGATTTGCCCAAACAAATATTAAAAGAAAACAAAATTTTTTTTTAATGACAGTAAGAAATGAATAGACAAGAAGCAAAAGTGTATATATACATAAGTACTTGCATGAATAATACATGTGCAAGTAACTGTCAAATAGACAAGAAACACAAATCCTGACATTTACACAGATGAAATTAGCGGTAAAGTAGATATTTAACTAAATAAAGATAACGAATGTTAATCGAATGAATATTAGTCAATTGTACAAATTAAAAACAAAAAAAAAAAAACAACAAGACAAAACAAAAAAGTATTGATAGATAAATAAGTAGTTAAGTTTTTTTTTTTTTTCAAAATAATCTTTATTTGCACAAAAAGTAAAATATACATTGTAAAATAGAATTTATGTTTACGATCATGATTGAAACATTAAAGACTAATTAGTTATTAAATTAGATAATAATTACAAGATTAAACTAAACTTTTATGTTATGTTACTTATCAGGGGTGATCTAATTTGGCATATAAATCCCATGGCATATAAAGTTTGAGTGTCATGAATAAATAATATACATGGCTATTGCTAAATATTTAATTGACTCCATGTTTGCTCAGCAAGGCTAGTTAAGTTATTGCAAAAAACAAAAAACAAAAACAAATACATTTAAAAGCAATGAATTGAAATAAGCAACAATTATAATCACTAAATATTTAGTAGATATTTATTAGGAAAACTGAAATCGACATGTATAAATGTGTGTTTGTATAACAATAAAATATATACCTTATTATTGGAAATTCAGTTTATACAAAATTTCAAACCGAAAACAAGCTGCAGATTTATAATTATTTTATATTGTCATTCACCATTACCATGATCATTAAATAATTGATTAAATAAAATATACAATTATTTTATAATATTATTGATTATTTAAATATAATATAAACCAATAAATAAATTTATAAAATAAGCAATTGAAACACTTTTACTGATCTTAAAAAATTACATTTAAAAGTTTTTTTCTTTGTAAATGTTTTAATAGTTGGCAAAAGATTAACACAGCTACTTACGTATTGATTTTTTTAATCATTTGTTTGCTTCAGTAACTTAATACTTTTATAATTTGCATTTAAATAATAATATAGTAAAAAGTTTTTAATTATTTTGTTGTGTTCGTGCAATATTTTAACATGCAAATTTTGTTAGTTGCACTCACAATTATTTTTTATTATACGTCAATAAAAGTACTTCATATGGAAACTTAGCTTCTACATGAGCAATTTTCTCCTAGAGATTTGCGAAATTAGAAACAAAGTCATCGAGATATTGTTGTTAAATTTATAAAAGTCCGGAAATAATTTTACTTGCATTGTCTAAGTCTTTAAAATAGGAGTTAAAATTTGTTTGTTTTCTATTTATAAATTAATCATCTTTAGCATTTTGCAGTTACAGTATATATATATAAGCAACATAAATATCAATAGTCAATAGTAGACTGATTTTTGTTAGTAATTCTAATATTTCCATATGATGAGAGATTACCGGAAAGACTATACTTTAAAGTGGTCTAATTATCTTTTGAGATGACTATAACAACTATTATCTAATATTTAAATGGAAATTGTTGAATTTTGTGAAGTTAAAAGAAAAGGGGAATAGTCAATTGATTTGAATAGTGAATATATACTACACCACAAAGACATAAATTTTAAAAGCACAAGTGTAATAGAATTGTGGAGGTTAATTTAATGGTGATCACACTGCATGGCAATATTACTTATTCAACTTAAGAGAAGATCCAAATACAAATAATTCAGGTTTATAACCCAACATAATCTCATTGTGACTAAAAAGTAGAGAATTTTTATACAAGGCTTTTGATCAGACCAAATACCATTTTAAAATCATCAAGAAAGTCTTTAAAACGATTGAAAAATGAAAATGTTGTGGGCAAATTTGGTGATGGCAAAAAAAAACAAAAAACAAAGTAAGATAGAGATTTATGGAGTTTACGGAATAAGAAAAACTTTATATTATACATCTTTTTTTTTTTTCAAAAAAATGCTAAACAGAAATGGATAGAGAAACATCCAAATATAGGTCAGCAGAATTGGATTATATTTTGATTCATAGAAATATATTATTTCAAGAAGGTAATGTTTTTAATAAATTCAACACTGAGAGTGATAATCGATTAGTGAGACTACTAATTCAAGACTAAAGAGATAAAAAATAATATGAAAAATTGTATTCACAATTGATATCCCTAATCTTCAGAAATATTCCTATTTAAAGTTAGAATTTACAAATTATTTTAAAATATGAACATATTTTAAAGATGGTTAAGATTTGAACTATATCTATAAGAAGATAACTGTTACACTATTAAAAGCTGGAATAAAGATAGGTGTTATATAAAGTAACTTGCTCAGTAAAATTTGTACCGAGACAAGACAATTTGTGAAAAAAGAAGGAATATGAAAATTACATAAAAATGAACTATTAAAAAAGATTGAATATTTAAAATTTTGAAAAATAATACAAAAAAGTTAATAAAGATATAAAAAATATAATTGTAAATTAGCATGGAAAGTTATAAAAAATTAAAAAATCAAAAGGGTAAAACAGAATCTTGATATTAGTAGAAAACTTAAAATACAGTTCATCATCTATTCAAAACCTCAAATCAAGATTTCTTTTCAGCATGTTCATTAAAAATATCCTTCAAGCAACTAAAGAAGCAAAGCATATGAAAGTAGAAAACTTATTTATACAATAAGAAGAAAAGATGGCTATTACTAAAAAAAGAAAAAAATACCCTGAAATGTGTGTAACATTCTATAAAGAATTATATAGCAAAAAATAATAAAAAAAACAAAGCATCTCCTGAAATTACATCTTTTGAATTGGTCATGATTTTAAATGAAGAAGTGAGACACACAAATAAATCTGTGAAGAGGAAAAAAGCTCCAGTAATAATGAAATTATAATCATTATTTTAAAAGAAGCAGGTGAAAAAATAGAAAAATTGTTGTCAGTTATTTATCAAATATCTAAATGATAAAGATATACCAGATCAATGGAAGAAAGCAGTACTATAATGAGTATTTATAGATGAGATAAAAAGATGTTAAAAATTAAAGACATGTCAATCTTTAATCAGTTCTCCACAACAATTTTATTATGATAATTACAACTTATCTATACAAACTTTGGATTTTAACCAACCAAAAGAACATGCTGAATTTAAGAGTAATTTTGGAGATGGATCATATTCAGATATTGAGAGAGAATATATAAAAGATAAATGGATAGGAATTGCTATTATGCTTTGAATCTGTGGATTATGAAAAGGTATTTGATTCTATAAATATTTCTTTAGTGTTTAAAACATTGCATTATCAAGATATAGATAAAAAATATTGTCATAAGAAGGAAAACTGATTGTATTACCAAAAAAATTAAAACTGAGAAGTGTGTATGGCAGGGTGTCTATATCTCCAAGACTTTTTACAACAGTTTTGCAAAAAATATTTTGTGGATTAAAATAGAAAGCTAAGGGAATAAAAGTAAATGGGTATTATTTAAGTCATCTAGATTTCATCAATGATGGAATTGTTTTTATAATAATGCTTCAAAACTTCATAAAAGAGTTATCAAACAAAATAAGAAAGTAAGATTAAAAGTAAATGCTATAAAGACTAAATTAATGTTCAATAGATGTTCTCAAAAAACTAAATTGAAAATGAAAAATGAAAAAACATTCACAATTACAAACAAATACTTTGATCATAGTGTTAAAAAGATAATAGATGATATTAATTATAAAATTAAACTTGGGTGAAATGCTTTTAGTAATTATAATTTAGTAATAAAAAGAAATTTGTGTATGTGTTAGAAGTAAAAAGTTTTTTAAAAAAACATGTTTTACCAATTTTTACTTGTTGATCTGAGGCTTGGTCATTTAACCGAAAAGCAATATTGAGACTTCAGACCATTCAATAAAGTATGACAAGATAGTATATTAGGAGTAATTAGAAGAAATGAAATATAAAATACATGGGTGAGACAACAAAAGATGTTACTGACATCATTGAAAGAATTAGACTGAAATAGAATTGAGCTGGACATATTGCTAGAAAAGATGATAGTATATGGACAGTTAAATCTTAAACTGGATTCAAAGAAATTATATAAACTTATAAAGAGACCACATGTGAGATAAATGGATAAAATAAAAAATTATGCTAAAGACATATGGAGAAGAGAAGCTTGAGATAAAATAAATTATTATCCCTTGGAGAGATCTTTATCCTATAATGAATTAGTAATGGTTTTTCACTTTCAACTTTTTCTGCAGCAATCAGATAGATTCAAACATTTAACTTATATATATATATATATATATATATATATATATATAAGTTAATATATTTGAATATATATATATATATATATATATATATATATATATATAATACCATTTGTTTATATGGCACAAATATATTGGCATCCAAGAAGATATTTAAAAACTAAGAAAAAAAGAAAAAGTAAATTTAGCATTCTTATTAAATAGAACAATTAAATTTTTAGTTTGAAGTAAAATTTTCATCCATATTTTTTTTTTGTATCTAATTAAAAATTAAGGTAAAAATTGGAAAGAACAAAAGACATACAAATTACTAATCCAGATAAGCTAAAAGAAAAATATTTTAGCTAATTAAAAATGGTAGAAAGACTTTATGAAAGGAGGATTTTGTAACTTAAATTTAAGAGAGAGTGTACAAGATTATTATCTTATATGCTGATAAAAGGACAAAAGGATGTGCAGAAGTTTCAAAAACTGTATCAAGATATAAAAAGAGGAGGACAACTTTGATCTAGGTCTTCTCTTTACCTTCTAGTTACATGTCTAAGAGTTGGAGGCTTCCATGAGCATAACCTATGGCAGTAATATACATCCTCACAGATACACCACTTGCTGTACAAAGCTGTCACACAAGCATGGAAATGGGTCTTGTGAAGACTGCTTTTTGCTATGAAAGGGTCACTACAACCGTGCCTTTTCTCCAGCTATAGAACAAAACAATAATAGAAGACAGCAGCAGGAGAGACCAATGGAAATTCTTATGAGCTTGGGATCCTAAAAACCTACACTAAGTTACCGGTAAGTTAATCTTTTGACTGCTAATTATATTATTGGTGGAGTGAGTTAAAAATCAAAACTTTTAATTGGCCAACTCACAAACTGAAGACAAAGTCAATTGTCAAAATATATTAATCTTTTAGTTAATATTCACTTTACATTTGTTTGTAAAAAATATATTAATAATTTGTCAGGTTATGAAAGTGAATGAATGTTCTTTCAAAATAAATTTCATTTATTTATTACAAAATATTCAATTTCAGCAAATTTAAAGCGAACATTAGTGATGAATTAAAAAGAGTTGCTGATGTAAATTTTTTTTTCAGTTTTACATTACAGAAAAGTAAATATTTTTTTTTGCTAAAATCTTAAATATTTTTACTAAAATCTTAAATATTTTTTTTAAATAATTGTATTTTTAGCATTATTTTACCAAAATAATTATAATTTCTCAAAAAAAATACTTTTATAATGGTCTAAACATTTGTTTATCATATTCGAAATGAAAATCTTTTCGTTTTTCTTTGATTATGCGGTTTCTTTGTCCTTTCCAGCCAATCAGACTGTTTTTGAAGGCTAAGAACCAATCACCAACAAGCTTTCTTCTTTGTAAACTTTATTGACAGTTTTATTGATTTTTTACTTGTAAAATAATTGAAGAGAGGGCAGCATCTTACAGAACTTTTAAAAACCTAACTAATGATTGTAAACGACTATCCTAGTGTTAAAAATAATAGAATTAGAGTGACGTCAATCATCCACACAAGGTCTCGTAAGCATCAACAGAAAGGTTAAGAGTAACTTTTGCCGATTGTTATAAAGTTTGCAAACAATTCTTAAAATAAACTTAAAATAATCCCGACAAAGATGTCAAACTTTATTATCAAAAGTCTCTTGTTTACCTAAGAACTATAATTGTTGAATTGGGTTTTTTTATTATTAATTGATTCATATCTGGATTAGCGTGCATGTCATCTTTCCAATTAATTAATTCATAATGTGTTTTTTTTATTTTTATAAAAATTTGTTAGAATAAAAATATTTATTTCTAATAACAACTATTCATTGTATATTATTAATGATTATTAATAAATTTATTAATGTTAATTATTAAGATTTGAAAATATAATTGACCTTTGCCAACACTGTACTGAAACTCAATCCTACAGAGTTTCCAGATAATTTCATCATAACTAAATAAATAAAAGGGGTTTAGCCAGTGGATTTCGATACAAAATCCTGGCACCTTTCAAATAAATTAAAAGCTGGATTACATGATCTCATTATTTTAGTAGTTACATTAGTTAAAAGGGTGTTGTGTGACCAGGAAAAATAATTGCATCCATTAAATCTTACTGAATTGTCTGACTTAACAAATTTAATAGATAGGATGTAATTTGGTCACCCAGTACAGGTAGTTAACTCATAAAAAACCCTAATAGAGCAGTGGACATTACAATATATATATATATATATATATATATATATATATATATATATATATATATATATATATATATATATATATATATATATATATATATATATATCAGTGATGAAGCATGACTTTTTTAGTAAAGGAAGCAAACTTCTTTTTTTTATGTTTCTATTTCACTTACGACAACAATTTTTATGTAATATCATCTAATATATATATATATATATAACATACATCTAGAAAAATCTGAAACTATTTTATCTGTAACTCAGAGAATATATTCTCAATAATATTTTTATCTTCCAAATCCTTTTAACATTCTTAAAAGTTTTAACTGTTTGAACTTCTTATAATCAGTGAGAATGAATTAGTTGAGTTCATTCCATTTCCTATGTATATAAAAACACTTCAACTGTTGCTAAAAAAATTAAAGTCAACAGTAATTCCATGCAAAAATAAAATGAATTTGAATTGCTCATTATAATCAGACAGTGATTAGTTTAAATATAGATAATACATTTTCAATATATTTTTATCTTCCAAATCCTTTTAACATTCTTAAAAGTTTTAATTATAAATTAGATTTTAGCATTGTTTGAACTTCTTATAATCTATAAGCATAAGTCATTTCATTTCCCACATATATAAAAACAATTTTGCTAAAAAAAAATTGAAAACGAATTTTTCAAATTGAATTTTAATTAAAGCTTTTAAAAGTTTTAGTGAATTTTTTTATGAAAGCACTCACAATAAATGAAGCTTTGTCCCTGATGTATATATTATTTTATTAACTATTTTAAATGTTTTTCTCATAATATAAAAAGAACACATCACATAATAAACTGAGTAATATATCTAACTGACATGTCTATGATATCGATTCATTGAATCCAGGCCAGGTAAAAATAAAACCATTTTCAGGTTACGATCAAATTTATGAATTTTATTTTTTAAGAAGCAATACCACTGCAAACTCATCTAATCATTCAATATTAGTTCTATGTAGATATGTAGAATTATATGGTCTTTATGTATGTATATTTTGGTAGATTTTTAAAAATAGTTAATTTACAAGTAACATAAATACATTTAAAGCAGATTTTAATGATTTAAACAGTGCAATTAAAATTAGTTCTGATTTTTATCAATGAAGATAATCTCAAATCACTTGCCCACCAGACTAATGATAGATGATTTATAATGATTGTTTTTCAAATCGTTTTCTTAGTAGAAAAATATTTAAAGATTGTTTATAATTTATATATTAATTGTAATTTTTTTTTCAAAAACATATTTACTTTATAACATCTTAATAAACATCTTTAACTAAACTGATGCAACAGACATTTTGTAAGTACATGAATAACTTAATATGAATAATATAGATTTACAGTGAGTTTTCCATCCTGATTAGAATTTTTTTAACTCCTAAAGATATTGTTAAACTTTCATCATTAAAAAAAATCCTATTTTTTTTATATCCAAAGCAAAACAACATTGCTACAATTTGATCTATACACCGGGGTCTCGTTTTATTTATTGATATTTATTGATATCTTATTAATACAAAGATAAGTGCTATTGTATTTTATAAATAAATAAAGTTGAATATATGGCAATTAGTTGCATAACAAAAATATTTTAAATGTAAGGATTTGTGTATTTGATCATAATTGTTTTTATTAAATAAAAAAAAACACTGCTTCAGCACAAATTGTTGCTGATTATGTAAAAGAAGTTCTGAATATAATGAAACTCTTTTCTTTAAAAATGTAATTGGCCTACAATGAAGCTTCTTATGTTAAAATTAAATTGAAGCTAATAAAAATGTTTATTAAGGTTTGTGCATAAAATTCCTATTTAGTATCTACTTATCCAATGTTCCCAGACTAGTTTCCATCTTGTGCCTGGATTACTGCTAGAATTATTAGATGAAAGAAAATGAAAATAAATATAATTTCAATTTAAAGTGTCAATAGGTAAGAAAGATAAATAAATCTCACTAAAATAATTTATAATATTTACTGAGAACCATAAGCTATAAAATAGAAACTAGTCTGCGGATATTGGATGAGTAGACACTAGATAGCGATTTTATGCACATACCTTCTTGCATCGATTGATTACTCTGGCTTGCACTGGTAGTGCTGCTGTATGGAGTATTTAGCCTCTGTACCAAGTGAAATTATTATTAAAAATTTGTATTAGTCTCTTGGGTTACTGACTAAAATTGTTTGGTAAATTGATATCTAGCTATTTTTATTTTAAGATAAATTAAGAATGGATAACTATTCAAACTTCATCATCTGAAATTGGAAAGTCTGATGATTTTTTCTTTCTTATTCACCATTGGAGAGGACTTTGTTCTGCAGTTTCTATTTATTAAAAACGCTATTCGGTACTCTTTTTTTTAAAATTATTATAACTTTTATATCAATATTTTTATATTAAAATTGTGATATATTATGACATAAATCAAATATTATATTATAAACTAAGTTAATACAAAAAAAATTTATAGTTAAACCGAATGCAAATATTGTTCAATAAAATTTTTACTTAAAGCAAAAACAAAAAAAAAAAAAATACATGTGCATACAAAATTTATGTAAACTGAAACAAGTCTTGAATTTTATTTAAACGCAAACCAATTTATATGTATATTATTTTCTTTGATATAACTATTTTTTAATGATTTAAAAAAAAAAATCAAAAGAAACGTTTTAAAATATGTAATATAATGATTTGCTTTCAAAATAGATATCATACTAGCTTTATTAAAAACATATACAAACAATCTATTTTGATTAAGTTTGAAATTTTCAATGAATATAAATCAGTGTATTTTTTTTGAATAAAAAGATTTTCCTCACACGTAATATATATATGTATTCTTAATTGCATCTCCTTTTTTGATAGTATTTTAAATATATATCGGATGAAAATAATAAAATATAATTTCATTACAAACATGGAGCAATATATGTTTAATTTAGAGCACATACTAGAAAGCTTAAATTATTCAACATGTCAGTCTTTAACATAAGCAAAAAAAGTGTTTTCATTTAAATTAAAAATACGATAAAGTAAATTATTCGTCTCTAACAATGTTCAATTCATAAAACTAAATGTATCGTTCTTCTATAAAAAAATTTTATTTCGATAATTTCAACATCAATTTTAAAGAGATGTGGTGTGTTCCTCTAATTTATTTAGTAAATCAAGTTTATTATTATTATTATTATTATTATTATTATTATTATTATTATTATTATTATTATTATTATTATTATTATTATTATTATTATTATTATTATTATTATTATTATTATTATATTTTGGTTATTATTATTAAAATAATAAAGTAATTTTGTTATAAATCACCATATTTATAAAACATATATGCAATACATATACATATGTAAAAAACAAAATGTGATATTTATATATGATTAATGAATATTTAATCTACAAAGCAAATTAAATTTCTGAATTTTATTTTGTAACTCTTTCGCATTTATATATTATCTTTTTTCTGTCATTATGTAGCCAAAACTTACAAAAAAATGTTTACATTTTAATTTAATTATTTTATCATTTAAACATCTGAAAACACACATTTATTCACTTATATAATAAAACAGTTTACTCTGTTTTTTTTCTTTGAGTATATGATTAATATTTTTAAGACATGTTTAAACACATAAAGGTAAATGAGATCTGGTTAAGAAATGATAACTAATTTCCAACACTCATCTTTAAAACTTATTTCACTATTTACCAACTGTGAATTTTTAACATTTAGGTTATAAAATGCAACTTTTTAATTCTTTATATTTACAGTTTGGTGTAAAGTACTAAATTATGTAATTAAATGAATTTAATAATCATATCCATAACCGCAATAAACAATCAGTGAAATATTAAAAAAAACAAAACAACAATAATGATCTAGATATAGCAAAACTGAAACATTTTTTTTCTTTTTTCTATAAAAACTATATACACATTAACAACAAAACATTTATTACAACAGTTTTTTTTTAAAAAAAATCTCTTGCACATGTTTATATATAATTGCTTGCTATAAACATTTAAAATATAGTAGGAATGTGTTTCTGCAAAGAGGATATAAAAACTATCTACATTTAAATATAAAGGATGATAAAAATAAAATAAATTCTGGTGTAATTCAGAATTTTTCTAATTGATAGCTTCAATAGGTAGTTGAGATTTTAATGCTGATGATTACTTGTTCTACTTATGACATAAATATTAATATTGGTCATATATTTGTATATCTATTTGACAGTATTTGTCCACTTATATTCACACAAACACAAACTCATATATATATATATATATATTAGTCAAAAATATTTTATTAATTGTGCATTATAAGAACTAAATGATAATCTATTAAATACAAAACCTTTAAAATTACATTACATAGTTTCTACTAAAAAAACAACTATAGTTTACTAATATTAGCACCACTATAATTTTAATGTTATTACGTACGACCCAAGTATGTTTTATTAATAAAATTCATCTAAAATTTTGTATGCTGTAAGCATATATCGAAAGTGCTGTGAATAAGTTAATAAAATCTTGCTGGAATAATAAAATTCAAGAAAAAATCTTTATAAACAGAATTGCAAAAATTATTTTTTTATCCTCTTACACACATATACATATATATTACACCCCCCCCCAAAAAAAAAAAACATAAGTTACAGTATGTTGCAAAATGTAGTAAAGAATTTTAGCATAAATGATGATAAAAAATGTATTGGAAACTTACTTTTATCATTTTCAGACATATTGCCTCAATACAAACTGAAGAAAAAAGTTGCAATAAATTTAACTGAATGAATACATTAAGACTACAATTATTTGTATTTATATATATAAATGATAAACATGATGTGTATATATATATATAGTTTCCAACCAGTAACCACCTAAACATTCACAGTAAATATAGCAACTAATATTTCTAACTGCTGTCAAGGCAACCTTCACACCTTTTAATAGCAAGAATATATATATATATATTGTGAGAATCTATCATGTACTGTGTACACCTTCACACCTTTTAATAGCAAGAATATATATATATATATTGTGAGAATCTATCATGTACTGTGTGTGTATTTGTTTATACAATTAAAAATAACAATAGTAAAAAATAAAACAAAAATCATTTAAAAGCTTTAAGATATGATTGATAATATAAAGAAACTAACTAAAGAATTTCACCAACGTAAAAACAAATGTCAGAAATAGTTATAGTATTTTCAGAAGCATAACTTATTATGAAAAGATCCATCTAAAAAAAATAAAAAATGTAAGTTGATTTAAATTTAATTAGAGAGAACTGAATTTAAAAACAATTCACGTCAAAGTTCTATAAAAGAATACTAAGATAAGCCATATTAAACTTTGCATGACCACTATATCATAGTCATGATCAGATAAATGATAGCCATTAGAACATTTGCTTATGCATGTCTGAAAAATAGCTATCCACATAATCATTCATCTGACTTTCATTAAGAATTATATTTTGAAGCTTTATTAAAGCTTTTGCTTTTTTGAAAAATTATCAATGTCATGCAGATGCATAACTCCGAAAAACATAGACATAATAAATGCTACAAAGAAAAAACCTACAATGATGGATAAACATTTATCTGAAAATTTATGCTGCTGAAATTTTACTTATAATTATATGTTGGACTATTTTACTTATTTGACTTTAAGTTTTAAATGTTTTTAGAAAAAGTCAAACTTTTATTTAAACTTTTCAAATACATTCAATACCTGCACACATAAAAATGGAGAATAATACTACTCAAAACATAATGTTATATTTTGACGTTTGTGCCTTTATTAATGGCTGAATGTATATAAAAATTTAAATAAAGACATGAGTTTTTCTAAACACATTTAGTAATTAAAACTAGGTGATATGATTTAAGACATCATTATAATTTTGTATAGACATGTGTTAATAGAAATGTTGAATTTAGATAGTAAATTTGTCTCAGTAGCTCATTAATATTTGTCATATCAATTATTTAAAACAAATAATATTTAACTTCCCTTTCTTGTGTAATAAATAATATCAATTTTCTCATTGGAAATATGTATAGGCTAAATGTGTTTTCCAATTTAACATATGATGCTAACATACAAACTAATTTATTACAGGAAACTGCAAGATACACTATATTTTATTCCAAGCCCCCCACCCTTCCATCACATACATCATACATATTGCATAATGGCTCATAAATTGATAAAATTTGATTAAAGTAGAATATGCATTGTTTTTTTGAACTACAAGGGCACAATACATTTCAGTGCACACACACACACACACACACAAACACACACACACACACACACATATATATATATATATAACACAGATAGTATAAACAAAATTAAAAAATATATAGTTATTAATAAAAATGAAAGAAATTTACATGTATTTTTCATTCACTAAAAAATAAGAATAAAAATTCATTTTTTAACCCATTTAGGATCCAAGTCTTTCTTTTTTATTTGAAAAGACATTGGCAAGAACTTATATGAACATTTTACTTTTACAATTAAACTTTTTTTATATCACATATTGTTAATTTTTATATTATTTATTACAAATGTTAAGCTTTCAAATAACAAACATTTTAAAAATTAATTTTTTAAATTTGAAAAATATAAAAATAAATAACTAAACAGAGGTCTTAACTATAACATATCAGTTTGCATTATTGGATATAATTTTATCTATTCAAAAATTTAATAGAATAAAATATTTCTTACTTGAATTTCATTTTTAAATTCAAAAGAAATTTAAGGTTAGACATTGTTAAAGAAAGAAAAAAAATTAAAATTAATAATTAAATTTATTGTTATTAAAATTTAAAAAAAAATTTCTTTACCAGTATTGATTAGAAAGAAGCCACTCTTGTTAATTTGTAAAATCTGCTTTTAGTTTATTATAACAAACTTTTTACGATTTTTTTTCTTAAAAATAAATATTATCAAAAATGTAATTGTTGTCACATTGGTTTTTGTGTTAAAATAAATATTATACAAATATATTGAATTTTTTTTTTTAATGTGAATTATTAGAATATTTGTTTAAGGTCAAACAATCCACCAATCAAAAATTATCACTTCAATTGACATCAAAAAAAAAAAAAAGGTTTGGTTTCTTTTATATGCAATTATAATTTTCTAAAGTTTATCTGATACTGACAACTTCAAAATTTTTTTTCCAATTAAATATTTTAAAATAATATCTGGCTCATAGTAATCTAATGTTATAGATAGTTGCAAAATAATGAAGAAAAAAATAGCAGTCATAGCAGAATTGCAATGCCCAACACAGCAAAAAGTATATGGCATACCCAAGGCTATTAAAAGACATGTTAAATAAAATAAATAGTGGAATGACTGGCTTTCATCACAATTAACTATGTTCTGGATATTTTTTTCCCAGTAACTTTTTTCTCAAATAAAAACATAATAGATTTGTTTCATAATCAAGAAACTATGATCTCTCTATTTCGAATGCAAATATAATTTAATATAATTGAAAATTAGACATAATTGCAGAAGATGTGAACACAGACTTTCAAGCACACATCAGCTATCGACTCTATCTCATACAACTAAAATACATTTATTGGAGATCATTTATTTTTTTCACATGTGTGTGATTATGTGCATTGGTTGTATGAGATAAAGTCAATAGCTGAAGGGTTTCCATAAGTCTGTGTTCAAATCCTGTACAATTAGATATCTCTAATTTTTTGATGTTTGTTAAATCAGTATTAAGTTTAAGTCTGTTCTAAAATTTTGTAAATCTTTTACTGTTACTCTTAGAAAATATTTTATTATCCAAAAAAATGCTACACATCAATATTAAGAATAATAATAAATGAAGAATAAAATGAATATGCTTTCAATGTAAACATACATTTTATTAATAAACATGATTATTTATGATGCTCCAAGACAGAAATTAACTGCTTGCATAATTTAAAACTTATTTCCAAATCTTATTTTATTGTTTAGACATGGTAACATATGGCAATCAGAAACAGAAAATGGCTCTCAAGGATCATAAAATGTATTAAATTTGTTAATTTTAATGACTCTTTTATTTGTTTATTTATATTTAATTTGATTGTTTATATTTTTTGCTTAGTGTATTATTGAAGTCATGTATTTTGATATAGTATGGCTTCACTGTGTGTTGTTTTGAAAGATATTTAATTAATTATTACATTATCTTTTTAAAAACATTCAGTTCATATATATTTAAATATTAGCAGTCACAAAGTAAAAAATTATTGTAATGTTATGAGTTTTACTAGCTCTAGCTTAATCTTACATTACAAATATCTCCAATCAATCAAACTTCAATAGGGAAACAAACTAACCAGTGTTGAAGAAACTTGATAGAAAAAGATTCAAATATAACATGTAAATTATATTTGGGTGTTTATATATTAACAATTATATTTTTATTCATAAAAATATATTGTAAAAAATTGTAAAACTTCACAACACTTTGCATATGCATATATTAGAAGAAATATATTTAAAAAATATGCTTTGTTTAACAATTTAATGTCAAAATCTATTAAAAATGAAAAAAAAAAAAACAACCATCAAGAACTATTTAAAGATAATTATAAGATTTAATGAAAGAAAGAAAACAAACAAACAAGAAGAATTAATTAAAAATAATTAATTAAATTCGTTTAAAAAAACAAGAATTAATTATAAATATATAAAAGATCAAAGCAATAATATATTAGGTGTATATAAATAGAAAAAGAAAACAGAATTAAAAATAAGAAATAAAACAAACCAAGACTCCTGGGAAGGTTATCTTTAAAGGAAAAAGTTATAAAAAACGAAAGAAGAGGAAAAAAACGAACAATATCCCTGAAGAGCCAAAGTGCATAACCACTGACATTATAAATCTTGGAAAGATTTTACTTCTGGCATCAGAAACGTTATATATTTTAGAGATCAGCTAGTTGTAGGGCCTTTTACTACTAAATGAAACATAGTTAGACTGTTGAATTTCTATGTAGTAAAAAGAATAAACACAATATGCTAAGTCCACCTGATATGTGCTAGCTGGTACCTGAACAATATCCCTTGGTAAATATTGAAAAATGTTCCAAAGATGGTAAAATATGAAATATAACTTGTCTATGGGAAAACTGTTTCTCATCGGTTACACTTTATGACCTGCATTTTTAAGCAGTAGACTACTAAAGCCAAGAAAAGTCCAGCCAGAATCAAGCCATATGGATTGTTTTGATTTGCTATGACACCTCAAATACAGATTTATAAATGTGTATAGTAAGCTTACTGAACTATTAAATAAGCTACGATAAGACTTTTACATTTATGTGCAAATAAATAAGAGGCCTCGATAATTTATACATTTTATACATATATTTTATTGTAAATATTTTTGGTAAAAACATCATTTAAATTTGTAGTTGACGAAAATGACTAGTTTAGTGAAAATAATTTAGACATTTATATTCATCATAATCATAATCATAATCATCAAACATTATCAATCCACTGCAGGATGAAGGTCTCTCCAAGTTCAATCGATTTTCTCTGATTTTTAGCTTCTATTCTCCACATCACCCCTGTACACTTTCTTATTTCATCCATCCATTTCACATGAAATCTCTTTCTAGGTTTTTTATAATCTCTTGGAAACCAGCTTAAGATTTCAATTTTCCATCTATTATCATCTCTTCTAGCAATATGCTCAGCCCAACTTCACTTTATAATTTTAATTTTTTCAATGAGGGTAGTAACACCTGTTTGTTATCTTATCCATATATTGCACTTTTGATCTCTTTTTGTTACTCTAACATGCATCTCTTCATACTTCATTGAGTTGTCTGAAGTCTTTGTATTGCTATTTTATTTAGTATCCAAGTCTCAGATCTATAAGTAAGAACTGGTAAACACATTTATTAAAAACCTTTCTTTTCAAACATCTAGGCATATTTGCTTTTGGTATCAAGTTAGTTCAACCAAAAGTACTCTAACCAAGTTTAGTTTTATTATTAATTTATCCATTATATTTCCACCTGTACTAATAATCTGACCAAGGTATTTGTAGCTGTTAACTTCTTCTAAGTCATCGTAATCAATCTTTATGTTATATTTTGAGAAAATCCATTGGACATGACTTTGGTCTTTTTAACATTTATCTTTAGTCCTACTTTTCTACTTTCACCTTTAACATTTTCTGAAACTCTAAAGTATTATTTGAAAAAAAAACAACAACTACATCATCTGCAAAATCTATATGACTTCAACAATCTCCATTTACTTTCACTCCTTTAGCTTCCCATTTCAAGCCACAAAATGTTTCTTGCAGCACTACTGTAAAAAAGCTTTGGAGATATGGAGTCACCCTATCTTACACCCTTCTCAATGTTGACTTTCCTAGTATCATTATGTAATGTAATTGTTCTGTTGCATTTTTATAAATAAAAAATATATATTATATATATATTATATTATTTATATTATATATCTTTATTATGTTTATTGATTTATTGTTTTATTCATAAAGTAATGCGTATGGACAATTTTTTTCAACAATCGGGAATATCTAAAATAAATAAAGTTGTTATTTTATTAAATTACTTAGTTGTCTATTTGTTCTCTTATTAATATCCATTTGCAAAGCATACATAACAGTCGTTCATTGATCGTTAGCTTTAATGATTTGAATTAAGCAAATGAAGGTATTGCCATAAGGACTGTAATGATAACACCAGATTCATAGATTGTCTTAGCAAAACATGAAATCCTAAATTGGAGTTAGTGGAGTTCAAAATGTGTATTCAAACAAATATTTATTAAGAAATGTATTACTATTTGAAATAAATTTGATGTATGATGACCAGGAAATACAATCAGTGTACTTTATATATTGACAATATCATCACTAAGTTTCTATCATATTACATAACATTCTATCATCATTTCAAATCACTATCACTCCACAACAGAATGAAAGTCTCTCTTTAATTTAAATCCAGTTTTGACAACCTCTAGACTCTCTTCTGCACATAACCCTGGCACACTTTCTTATGTTATTTCTATGTCTTTTATAATTTTTTGGAATTCAGTTTAGGATTTCAACTGCCCAAAATACTAATATTTTTTTAGCAATATTTCCAGCTCAATTCCACTTCAAACTTTTAATTTTTAAAATGATGTCAGTAATGTCTGTTTGTTCTCTTAATCATATATTTTTCTTTTGTTCCCTTCTTGTTGCTCCTAACATAATTATCTCCATAATTTATTAAATAATTTGAAGAACCTGCTTTGCTCATCTATTAAGTATCAAAGTTTCAGATATATAAATAACTGATAAAACTTATTAAAAATCTTTTTCAAACACATATTTCTTTTTAATATTTAATTGTTTCTATCAAAAGCACTCCAAGTTTAATTCTATGATTATTTTCCTCCATTATGTTTCTATCAGTATTAATAATGTGAATAAGATATTTGTAGTAGTTAACTTTTTCTAATTCATTACAATTACCCTTTATTTTCTTCTTTTGAGAAACATTGAAAGTTAGTTTAGTCTTTTAGCATTTATCTTTAGTTCTACTTTTTTACTTTTCCTAATAACTTTTGCCAAATTTACTGAAATTCTGAAATATTATTTATAAAAAACAATTAGCTTATTTACAAAATCTATATGACTTAAATAATCTCCCTTAACTTTCCATTTTAATCCAATAAATGCTTCTTAAAAAACTGCTGAAAATATTGAAATTATTAGATGGAAATCTAACTCCGATAATGTATTATTACTTTAAATATGATGTGTGAGTGCACAAAATTTATATTTAAAGTAATAGCATATTATCAGAGCTCGACTTCTGATCTAATAATTTTTATCGCATAAAAGAAAACTGAATACAAAGATATTAAGAAGAAACATGAATCGCATAACTTCAAAATCCCATTAAATAAATCCACATAAAATGAGACCCAGATATATATATATATATATATATATATATATATATATATATATATATATATATATAACAGTACAATTTTATATATAACATTGTATACAATTGTTTAACTAAATGCTTGTGTGGCCCAACATTTAACATAATTGTTTATTTAAGAAGTAGTGTTTGTAGTTCTTCCATTTTAAATTGCTCTTCTACAGATACATATAGTAATATTTTCATAGACTTTTTAAAAAAAACACAAGCTAATGAATATTAATTTATTAATTTAAAAAAATCTGAAGAGGTTAGCATTTTTAATAGTCAATAAAGATCAAATTATTTTAGTTCTACTTCCATGTGTTCAATAAAATTAGTACTTTATAATCAGTTTGAAAGCCAATTACAATATTATTCCAAGAAATGGTTTTTGGAATAATAATAAATATAATATTTTGCATAGTTTATTATAAATTTCTGATTATTTTTACATAATAATGTATAATAATTATTTAAAACCAAATAAATATATTACATTTTGATTTTATTTGTATATGTTTTTATTTTAAAAAGAAAAGTTAATAAATTTAATCATAACATAAAAAAAAACTACATTCTGTATGATCCCATGTCTTTCAGAAACTAATTGCAGACAGCTTACCAATAACATAATGGGACTTTTTGAGATATTCTGAAATTTATAAATGCAATTTTAATATTTCATACCAGTATTATATTTAAAATGCTTAAGATTTTTTTCTTGTTTTAAAAATAAATTTCAATCAACAACATTTTCATTAATTTTTCTTGAGTCACAAGATTGTCTTTGTTCTTTTTGCTGCAATGATAAAAAAGCTTTTTATTCTTATTATATAATCATTTTTTAGTAATAATAACAAGTCAGATGTCACATGACTTATATATAGCTTGCACTTACAAATATGTAAAATTAAGAGCTATTAGCACGCTCTAAATTTTACATAATCATTTTTTAAATTTTTGTAAACTTCAAATTGATTTCATAGAATATTTTTTCATTTTTAAATTTAAGTTTCTAAAAAATCCAATCCAATTTATTAAGCTTTATACTAAAACTAAAGACCGAACATTGATAAAAAAAACTGACACCAGGGTTAACAAATGTTAATTTGTTAGAAGCTTAAATAATAAATGCTCTTGTAATAAATGTCATACATTTCCCTTTAGAATTTGACAATACTTATAATAAAAAATGAACCACATTCTTACTAAATCCTCTTTTATTATAAAGAAGATTGTCATGAATGTCAATAACATGAAGAATAAATATTAATTAATCTACATATATACTGTGAGATATTTATTAAATAGATGGATTTTTATTTTACAGAGTAAATAAATTTCTTTTTATTTTAAAACTTTGTACAAACATGTAAATAACACATATGTAAGATATCACTAATTACATTGTATTATCAAATGCTATTAACTGCTATCAAACTATTGCAGAAAATGTTTTGTTTCATATCATTATGAATCTAAGCTAAAATGCTTCAATTATTAATCTGAAAAAAAAAAAAAATACTTCAGTGAGGTAAAATATTTACTTCTATTAATATAAAATGGAATTAAAAAAAAAACCAAGGGCATTATTGTTAAAACAGAAAATAACAAATATTTATTGGATATGCTCTAATTTAAAAAAAACAAACAAATTAATACACACGATAAAAATGAAGAACAGAATCCTCTACTTATATAAAAATTAAATGAAGAAAAGAATAAAGATTTAAATATATAACAAATTTTGATAATTTTGCTGAAGTAAATGTTGAAGAATTTTTAGACAGCCTTTTTTGTAGGAAGTGGTGTACAATAAAGTATAAAATACTTATATATAAATGAAACAATTTGTATAAAGCAAAAGAAAAAAAAATAGTTTGCTTTTCAAATCACATTATGCTCCAATAATCAATTGGCACATAAATCAGGGTGATTAATGCATAAATACTAAAGATTTAAAATAAATGATTTTCAATTTATTATTAAAATAATAGTAATATACATTTATAAAAAACAAAAGAAATTGAAAACACAAAATAAATACTTAAAATTTAAATAGTTCAAGAAATTTGAACAAGACCCTAGATGTTTAATACCATAACAAACATCACTTAATTATTTAACTTCTTGCAAGAATATTAAACAAAAAGCAGCTCTTTAATTTAATAATATAATTTATTATAATATAAATCGTGCTATCATACTTACGACATAAAGCTGTAACAACATAGTAGATAATAATGTGATATATACGAGGTATGTGGACGACTTATTCGTTGCTGCTTCAGAAAATATTGTTGAGCAAATCAAAGCTCAGATACAAGTGAGCACATAATTAAAGTTGAATATTACTTGGGAAGATATAAAGCAAGAGATAAAATATTTAGATGTCAATGTACACAGAGAAGGAACTTTGCTTAACTATACAATGGTCATGAAACCACCAGAAATTTGAGGACAGATTCACCCTGATTCATACACACCTAGGACTCACAAATTTGCTGGGTTGGCATCATTTCTTTTTAGAAATTACTATTTGTGCAAATTTGAGGCAGACAGAAGGTCTAACATGATTAATTATACTAACAACTTAATCAAATCAGGATACAGGTGCTGTATAGTTTATAGCAAGATTAGACAGTTTATTAATAATATTGGAAAACACAGAGTTGAAGACAACAAGCCTTGGCTATTGTTGCCCTACATGCACTCTTTGCATAAAATATTCTATAGGATTTTTTCTACAGAATTTCGTTTGAGTTTTCATACACCTATATCAACTAATAGGCTTATTAACAACACTAAAGACCCTATAGCTTCTGATCAGACCCCACAGGCAAAGCTTCATACTATGGTGAAACAAGAGCCACCATAGCTATTAGGATGACACAACATATGTATAGATATAAAAAGTGACAAACTAATCCAAAATGGACTTCAATTTTTGCTCAACATCAAAAAGAATCAGGACATGTGTTCGAACCTGCATCTGCAAAATTGGTTTGTACTGAGAGGCATGATATTAAGTGAAAGGTAAAGGAGGGCTTACTTTATTGCAGAGGACTCTTTTTCACCATTAATCGTAAAGAAGCATGTTTTGCTATTTCAAAAAGATAGTCTTAAGGACTCATTTGCATAGAATTTGCATATTGTATTTATATAATGATTTCAAAGAACAAGTCATAACTGGCTATGATTATGAGAAGTACATATTCTTGAAAGCACTCAGCCATTTAATTTATTTTTCTATTTGTTATTACAGCTTTACGTCGTCGTAAGTGTGATAGCACAATTTAATATTATCATAATTTAGACAAACGTAAAGTATAAATCTACAGGTTATTACTTAATATAATTTATTGTAAACTTAAATAATCAATGGATACCAGATGGCAATAGAATTTTAATTTCCATCATTACACCATTTTTTTGGTTTTGCATTTAATTAGGTCTTGATATTCAAAGCTAAAATCCCTGATTATTTAAGCTTATAATATATAGAATACCATTAGAAAGCTTCTTTGGTTTTTTTAACATTAGAATTTTATAATAATAACATTAGATATTTGCCTGTAGCATCCGTAGAAAAAAAGCAGAACATTTTATTTTTTATAAGTATAAATAATAGCTATAAGGACAATTAAAAAAGCTATAAATAACACAAATACTATTTAAGTCATAATAGCACACAATTTTAATTTCAACAAAAGATATATAAGTTTCTTTTCCCAAACCAAGTTGAGATAAAATGATTGCAGTTGGGTTGCTAAGATTAAGCGATGACTGTGGGATTATCAGTTCTTTTCCATTGTCACCATTCTTAATAATACAACTTATTTTATTATTTAGAGCTACATCATAAAATATTGAAATTCATCCTTTTTAAGATGCCTTAAAGAAAATATGGTATAAAAAATAATTTAAAGATCAACAACAACAAGTCAACGAATGTACAGAAAGTTGAATAAAATATAGTTTTTTAAGTTTTTTTAAACAAGCAAATAATTAAAAATATCCTTGATTGATAATATGAATAAACAGTTTTATCTACATGATATTATTTAAATTGAAGTAAATTGTTGTAAAAAAATAATAAAGATTGCACACTATTAATATCCCTTCCCTCATTTAAATAAATCATTTTTAATAGTTGTATTTAATTTAAGGGATTAATAAAATTGTTACTAAAAATGAAAAAGGAAATGATAAAAACTTTGTACGATTTTAAAATGATATTAAATCTTTGGGGGGGGGGGGGGTATAAAGACAAAAATTAAAAAATGTCGAAGTTTGAAAAGTGGAAAAAAGTTTTAAAAATCCATTTACTAAAGATCATTAAAGATGATTTTTTGAACAAAAAATTATAATTAATATTGCTTTTTATAATTTTTTTATTTTGCGTATAGCTATTAATAATGCTTAAATGTGTTGAGCAGGTGTACACATTTACTTGTAAAATTTGTATGAGTTTTAAGTGGGGAAAAAAAAAGATTATAGTTATTTCCAGAAACAATATATGAGAATTTATGAGTTTCATTCAATAATTATGTCTTGTCTTATTTTTACTAATTTATATTTGATATATATGTTCTTTTTAATTAATTTTTTCGTGATATTAAGATTTAATTAATCTTGATAGTAGATACAGGATTATAGATTACTTTAAAATGTTTATTTATAATAAATGCGAATTTAAATCGTCAACTATTTAAATAATTAATTAAAAAGAACTATTTAAATATAAATATATTTTTAACATTTAAGATATATGATTAACTAATGACTGAGAAGATACTTGGTCTTAAATATATTATAAACAGTGTTACAAACTTAAAAAAAAGACTCGTTTTGCAATTTAAATTATTTTTTTGTTAGATAAAAAAAAATAAAATAGTTTGAATTTTTGATTATTATATAAAGACAAACATTTTATTCTAAGTGGATATACATTATTAATAATACATTTAATATTGGCTTCTATTATTAATAAAATAAAAAAAATATATAAATTTATTAAGCTTTGTATCTTTAGCATTGAGAATACACTTCTACATAACAATTTTTACATTTAACATGTAACAGTTTATTAATAAGAAGCAAAAATTTACATATAGTCATGAATTTATGTATATATATATGTGTGTGTGTGTGTAAACCTAAAAATTATTGGTTCAGACGTAACTTGATAAGATTACAAGGTTATCGGAACAAGTAAGCTGACTTTTATAAAATATCTATTTAATAGTTATTCATCTGGAAATATAAAAACTATAGTACAGAATTAAAAAGTGTTTGATTTAAAATTAATTGAAGAATTAAGAAATGATAATATAAAAAATACTCAAGATAGGATATATGTGTTGCTAATGCTAATATTAAGCCTGACTAACAATATATTATTTAAAGCTGCTACATTTACTTAAAATACTAAAATATATTTGTATTTAAATATTACAAGCAAATTAATAAAAATAATAATTTAAATGTCATTAATTGCGATTTCAAGGAATTGAAAAATATTTATAAAGACAGAGCTCTATACTATCAGAACTGAATTTTTTCCAAATAATGCATCCTTTATGAGGACTATTAGATGAAAAATTTGAGGAGAAAACAATTTTCTTACTAATTATCTTGTTCTTGAATAATGGAGGTGATATCATGCAGTTATTTTCCATATTGCAAAAGTTATTATATATCAGCATTTAATTCCACAATGTTTATATTGACGATTACCTATGGGATAGGGACACTTTTCAAATGAAATTGAAAGCTCCTAAAATAAATGGGATTAACGATGATTCTAATTTTATTATATTAAATGCGTATTTTTATATGATAATAATGCATTAACTCTGAGTTGCATAGATAAAATAATAAAAGAAAATACATATACATATGAACACTGCAAAATTAATATTTAACATATTTACTATATGTTTTAATTTTCAGTGAAATTGAAGATATAAAATTTCTCAAGTTAGCAAAATTATTATGTAAATTTTAAGTCTTCTGATTATTTAAATAAATTTGATTTCCTTAAGTTTTATAACCATAAAGCATACTGATGTGTTCATCAATCTGAACGCTTCAAAGAATCTGAACTTACTTATTTATGGATGTCACATATGTAATTGCAAACTTTGATAAAAAAAATCAAAACATGTTATTATGGCAAATCATAAAATTAGTTATAAATGGATGAAAAGTATATTATATTCTATTCCAAATAATTCACGATAACGATACCGTTGAAATTTGAAAAAAAAAAAGAATATAAATTATGAAAAACCATTGTAATCTGGAAGCAAATTGCCTTTTTATGACTATTTTTAGGAAATAGTTTTCAGTTGTAACTTCAGTAAATGTAAATGAGCATAAATTTAATTAGAATCATTAATGTAATTGTGGAAACTTGAACTAATATTGTAGGGCTCTTCAAATCCAATAGTTATGAAAAAGAAGTTTATTCAATTGACACATTTTTTCTACTAAAATTTAATTTGCTCTAAACCCAATTAAAGGCAAATACAAAATAATGTGTCCATTAATTAAATCCATTATCCAATTATATTTATATCTCTTCTTCAGTTGAATTTACAATTGGTGAACTGAAAGTTTCTATTGATATTCTTATTACAAGAACAAAATTAAAAATCAAAAACTTTGCTAAATACTTGATTAATAATTTTTTGGGATAACTTTCACCATACCACTCTCATGCGAGGTAGGGATTGGCTTCTACCCACATTTAACATCTTGTGAAAGGGTGTGATCATAAAAATGTGACAAAAGACATATTATGTCTCCAAAATTTACATTTCATGCTGGACCATCAGTCATCAGTTGGCTCAGATAGCATTGTCTTATACATATCTTTGTCATTGTTCAATATATATTATTTATTAAATGGATAATTGTTAATCTAATGAATGACTAATAAAAATATTTTCTTACTAAATACTTGGTTTATAATAAGTATGAGTCTAAAGAAGCTGTTGTAAGGGGAAAAATATAGTAAGGAAAATTTAACAAAGTTAACAATAAATTAATATGGTTACATTCTCTCAGAATATCATATAAAGATAGAACAATTGACTTATCTGTATTTATTTTGTGATAATCCTTGTCATGATATAACTAGTAGCCAATAATTTAATGAATCTTAATAAAATAATTAATTAACTTACACTATAGCTGTAATATTTATATTGATATAAATGTACATAAGTATATATACATAATTGATTTTAAATGTCTGCATATATCAAAACTAAAAGCTAAACTAGTCAGTAAAATAAAAAAAATGACAACAAATTCTGAATTAAATGACTAGTAAAATTTAAACACCTAAAATTTTATGAGTAATTAATTGGTTTCAGTACTAAGGCTCTCTTTTCAAGTACAAATGAATTACAAGCACATCACAAATATATATCAAATAAATTTCCCATAATTCTTAAACAAATTCCATTTATCTTTAATATCAAAAGAAATCTTAAATATGTTAAGGACTTCAGCATATTACATTTTTAATAGTAGAGATGCACTTATTTTTTTTCTTTTTTTTCTCAAGAAGACACATTTAGCCTACTCAAATAGAATGTATAAAGTTTAAAAAAAATAATTATAAGTTGTTTGGGAATAAAATATAACACAAAAGAAGATGAATGTTTAACCCCATAACTTCCTTGTATGGTTAAAAATAATCATGGCTTCAAGTCACATGAATTCTGTCATTTTTAATGCTATGGTAAAGAATGTATGATCATTTTAAAGCTTAAAAAAGTACCATAAGATGCTGCCCTCTTTCAAATTATTTACAAGTAAAAAATCAATACTGTTCAAATTTTAGTTTTAACAATGGAAGAAGATGGTCCTTGATTTACATTGATTGGCTGTTGATCATATTAAATAAAAGAAGATACTTGTCAATAATTTTTATCACTGCAACTTCTTTGTTTTATTTTGAAAATGATAAACGAATGTTTTAGACCATTTTAAAAGTATTTTTGTTATATTATAAATTATTTTCATACAATATATTGAAAACATAATTATTTCAGAAAAAACAGTAAGATTTTAGTAAAAAATTGTGTATTTTCACAGGAACATAAATTGAAAAAGAAACCAGCGCTAACAACAATTTTTACACCTATCAACAGTTTACATTGCCCCAATCTCTTTATTTGATTTTCAAATAAAAATTAATGTTTTAGAATATTTTGCTGGCATTTATTTACATATTATAATGTATTTTGGTAAAATGTGCTGAAAATATAAATTATTTTAGGAAAATAGTAAGATTTTAGTAAAAATTATTTACTTTTACACAAATGTAAATTGAGAAAGAAAATCATTGATGTAAGCAACATTTTTAATAGGTTACTAATGTTCTGTTTAAATTTGCCTCTATAAAATATTTTTATAATCATAAACAGAAATTTATTTTTGGAAAAACTTTCATTCACTTTCATATTCTGACAAATTATTAATTTGCTTTTTACAAATGAAACTAAAATGAATATAATATAAAAAGATGAATATATATTTCACTGCTGATTCTGTAATTGACCAATCCAAAGTTTAGAATTTTATCTCACTTGGTCAATAAAATAAATTGCAAGGGAATGGGTTAAATGACCCATTGAGCTATACAAAAGAGATATTTAAATAAAAATACTATTTCAGGAGTAGTTTATATTATTTCTTGTTTGTAAAATATTATATATAAGTCAAAGTAGTATGAACTTAAATGAAAGAAAAATAATTCATGAAAGTAGAGAAAAATAAATATCTTAGTTCTGCATTATTTATACATAAAAGAAATACAGGCTATAAAATATATCTAAACAAGATAAGGATGTCTTATTTGGAAAGAATAAAATAAAGAGAAGAATAAAAGAATGTATATTATTATATTAAATCTATTAAGTTGATAAAGAGTTGTTTGATATTTTTCGGTTGTGTTTTTTTGCACTTGAGAAGTCTGCCTTGTCAGTAATTTAATTGGTTGCAAAATTTGGGTGGTCTTTTAATATAGACTTTGGTTAATATTTATATATGTAGTATAATGGGATGTTAGTTTTCACAAGAAAGAGGGAGCACATCTTACTGCAGTCAGATTTAGGGTCTTTGGGCAGAATGCTGGAGATGGTGCAATGAAATACTGAGTCCATGATTACATCTATCTTCAATATGCTAACTCAGTGATTACTAGGTAAATTTAGAAGTAATTTAGACTAGTTAACCCACATCTCATCCCTTTTCTACCTCCATTATGCTGTGATATTTAAACTCAGGTACAATTCACAATCAGCTCTCTTCAGGGATGGATTTGATAATCTCACTTATTACTATGCTTTTATATAAAAAATGACCAATGAAAATATATTCCTAAAATGTTTTTAATATCAAACCCCCCCATATATATATATATATTGTGTATGTGTGTGTCTATTAATGACTAGTCTGTTTATTTATTAATATGAATGTAAGAGTAAAATGATTAAATAGAGGTCAAATTAATAACTCAATAACATTTGATAAACAACAAAATGTAATATAACAGTATAAATAAATATAGTAATAAAAGACAAGAATGACTTTCTATCATGTCAGAAGATTAATAATTAATATTCACATTCTAAATCTCATGATAAAACTTCATATCTTGACAATCTTTTTATTAAAAAATATAATTTAAATTAATATATATATATACTATAAATAATAATAAACAAATTCAAAAAATCACAATTCTAGCTTACTGATTAATATATTTATAGTTTTTATTATCACCCATTTTTGCATGTAAGACCCCCTTTTGTAAATATTTGTAATTCAAAAGAAAAATTAATAAGGAAAGTCATTCATTCATTCTATATAATTAATGATTTTCACAGAAAAAAATATGTAACTAAGTTTAATAGATTAGTTAATAACAACAATAACTCTGTTTGTTCAGTACCCTATATGATTAGGGTTAGAAATAGTCATTATATTGATGTTAGAAATATTCAAAATATTACCTCATACCATTTAGATGAGTATTGTCAAACTCCTGGATGGGGAATATAAATTTTAGCTTATTTAATATCATTAATATTTAATTGGCTTAATATCCCCCCCCCATATAATTAAAATGGATAATCCCATTGCTGGAAAGACAAACTACCATATTTGAAAATGAAAATCAATAAATAAACATATTAAAATGACAACGAATAATAAAGCAAAATATACAAATAAAAAAAAAAAAATTTTCTTAAGCTAAATAAGAATTGTCTATTGGGTCAATACCTTTTTAATCCTGGTAGAGATCTCCTGGTGCTGTGTACTTTTCCATTGGTTTAGTATATATATATATTCCAAATTGAAGGATTATCAGCATTATACAATTGTTTCATTGTACTAAAGTATAATACATTCTTTGAAGTTCAATATTGTTTACCCCTATTTATCCAGATATACATTCTACATATTTAATAATATTTTAGTTGGCATGAAAATTGGTATAGATGGCCCTATGATATATATTTTTTTCTATCAAGAGCAGATTGTAATATAGTTTTTTTAATCTATATAATTATTTATAAGATATTTCTGTGCATAAAAAATAATGTTGCAAGCAAGTAGTTGGTTGCAGATGGTTGTGGGCTCGCCTCCCAGCCAATGCTATGACATTAAAAAAAAATAAAGAAGTTACTGAAAATTCAACCAATTGTTCTTTTTTTTTTTTATAATAATAATAATATCTTCTTTCACTTTTAAAAAAAAATTGAAATCTATTCAGATCCTTAGATTTATTTTCAGCATTTAAATGAATCAATATTTTCATTTATTTTCAAACATGAAGTCAACTTTTTTCTGGTTTGATAGAATTTCTAATTTAATATGGAATATTAATATTCATTTTCTTTTTATTAAAAGAAAAATAGTTGCTGAGATCTTAATTTTTTTATACAATCCTTTTAATTGTCATTAATCAAGTGTTAATAATCATGTGTTTTTTCAATGTTTATGCTTGCTTTACTTGCTCATTGTTATATAATTATTATTAAAAAACAATTTTATAGAATTGTCTTTTCATTTTCAAATCTGGTCACTTAGCAACAACTTTGACATTTAGGTCAAGATCATTTTAACTTTATTTTTTGTCTAAGTAAATATTAGTTAATTATTCAGTTATACATATATATTTAATAATAGGTAAGTTATTTGAATATTACATGATTTTTTTAAAGATGGTGTAGGGTTAGTTGTTTGGTGGGTTGTAAGTCATCCTTACAGTAGAAACATCAGTATTAGCTAACATTAAATTATTTCAGCAGTGCTCTCTATAGAACAAACAGTCTTAATAAAGCAGTATAAAGAAATGGTCAAATTTATTAAGAGAATTGAACAAGAAACATGAAACTAAATCAGCAAATATCTTAACTGGTTGAATGAAAGTAAACAGTGTCTCTGTTTGATTTTGATGTTTAAGATGCTATGATGGTACTGTGATGAGCTTTTCTATATTATTTTACACCTATCTATGACCATATATTGCTCTGGTTCAGTTTCCCATTTTTCCTCTGCTACAATTTTAAGATATTAATTGAAAAAAAATAGCAAATGTCAGACTAGTATAGAGACCATTTTGTGTGGTTGATAGTACCTATGAGAAACTGTACTTATAGAGAAGGTAACTTAGAAATCAAAAGAAATGAGAATTTATGATTGGCTGAGTATTTTTTCTTAAGGGTAAATTACTGAATATGGCAGATTTATAATGAAAAAAATGTAATTTTTAGTAATTTGTTTACAAATTAATGATTATAATGCAATATTTTTGTAAAATACTTATTTTTAAATCAAAAACTATATCAGAATAGAATATTGTTTTTGAACTCAGTATATTTTAAAAAAGACAGCTTTTTTAAAGTTTAGTCTATCGGGTAAACCAAAATCATTTTTATCCAAACAGTAAATAAAATATTCTTCAAAATTTTAATAACAATAAATAATAGATTAATTTTTAGATTTTTTTTTGATGATAACTAATTCTAAATGTATCATTCTATTAATAACTCTAAATTGAAATATAATATTGGTTTTTTAACTTTTTAATAAACAAATTACATTCAATGATGGTGTGTTCTATTGTTATATTTCAAGAACTTAATTTATATATATATATATAACTTTTACCACTTGAAAGCTTACATTTGTAAATAATAATGTAAAAATTTATTATATAATATTGTAACAGTCAGGTTTGTACATTTGCTCAACAGACTAAGAGTCCAAGCCAGAGAACCAAAAGCTGACCAAGTCAGGATAGTAATACCCTATGTCTGATCACACCTCAACTCTCTCACTCATGCTTCCAAGTCAACCCATTGCAAATGACATGCCTGAGGTTACACTCGATATCTCTTTAATCACGTTTTAGCAATAGCAAAGCAGTAAAACATGAGACATCTCCTTTATTACATATTACATTAAATAACTTAACTAATGATTCATAAGATAATGAGCAAGTAATGAGACTGAGACAAATTTATATTTCTTAAATTTAATATAACATTTAATAAATACTAAAGCATAGTAAATTGTGTATAGCTGTCTCATATGCAGGTGAGTATCTCAGGGTTATAAAATAATATCACAAAGCAGTGAGTGGATTCTCAGGGTCATAAAATAATATTACAAAGCATTGAGTGGATTCTCAGAGTTATAAAATGATATTACAAAACATTGAGTGGATTCCCAGGGTTATAAAACAATATTACAAAGCATTGAGTGGATTCTCAGGGTTATAAAATAATATTACAAAGCAATGAGTGGATTCTCAGTGTTATAAAATAATATCACAAAGCATATGACTTTTTAATAAGCTTATGTCATCTTTCATGTCCTAATTCACACTATGTTTTATATAGTGGAAATCAGTTATAGCCAGAGTGATCGATTTATTGATAAATGAGAGATTATATTATTATTAAGTTTAAGATTATATCATTATTACTAAGTTTAAAATTATATTATAAATACATTTAAAATCATATTATAGAGACATTTGCATGATATATAATTGTTAGACAGATAAACACATTAACTCAGATTCTAGATCGAATCAAAGCCGAAGTTACTTTCTAGGGAAACTGAACTGAGATGTGGTGACAGTTGAACATCAGATTCTAGTGTGTTAGAAACTATAATATCAGATAAGTGCACCTCAAATGCATTCTTAATTGAAATTTATTACCTAGTAAATGGTTCCCCTAACTGAACTGCTTGCTATAATGGAAGAGGCCTTTTTATTAAGTGAACAGAAGAGAGGCTTATGAGCCCTTTGGAAACACTTTGTTTCCATTAAATATGAATAATTGTCACATTTGCCTAAACTTTCTAGGCGTGACTTGATGAAATACAAAGAAATGTCACAGTTGCCTAAACTTTTGAGGCGTGACTTGACGTGGAAAAATCTTGAGGTGGGCCATTATAGACATAGCAAGTAGATATGCATATTTATGCAAATGAGCAATACATCTGCAACGCTAAATTAATATTTTATAAATTAATTACACCAAAATCTTAGCTTCTTCTGTGCTACTCCCACCAGTCAGTTCATAAATGAGCTTATTAAATTATATGATAAAGGCGATAATGAGAAACTGATTTAAAGTTTTCTGCATAGCTGCTTATTCTCTAATTAAATGAAGTTATAGCAAACTTAAGATTTTTTAGAACTGGGAACATTAATTATATGTAGTATAACCTACATCCAACATCAAACTGATCTTTAAATAATCTAAAATATGGGTTATAAAATAACTCATGCAAAATATTGATTTTTAAATAAATTACTCATCTTAAATAACTCGTCAAAATAGACCTTACTAATAATGCAAAATGTGTTTTAAATAATGAATGCAAACCTACATTTTAAATAGCTTGCGTAAAATATACTTTTTAAATAACTAGCAAAATACATATTTTAAATCATTTACACAAATATAATTCTTAAATAACCTGGGCAAAATCAGTGTTTTAAATACCATTCGCAATATACACGTTTTAACTAACTTTAGCAAACATTTTCATTTTAGATAACTTGAGAACAAAGATGCGTTTTAAATAATATATGCCGAATATACATTTTAAATAACTTTAGCAAAATATTTCCATTTTAAAGAACTTTAGCAAAACATTTTTATTTTAAATAACTTGAGAAAAAGATGCGTTTTAAATAATATACGCTAAATATACATTTTAAATAACTTTAGCAAAAGATTTTCATTTTATATAACTTTAGCAAAGATGTGTTTTAAATAACTTGTTCGGGCATTATAAATACCGATTCACTCTAGCATAAATAATAGTTTTATTTCGGAAAGGAGTTTTGGCTATATTCTTTATATCACAATACTCTGATATACTAAAAGTGATTATTCACTCCCCTCCCCCCAATAATTTATTAATACCCAAGACTCCATTCTGATAAAACACAGCATAAATCAATAAACACGAACTTAACACTAAAGATAGATGGCATAAGAATAAATTGCATAAAACGATCAATAAGATTATAATTTAGAAATGAAACTTTGTTTGAATGTTTTTATAGAAACTAGATGTTTAGGCTTATTTAAAATTATTAATGATCAAGCAAGAATTTTGAGAGTGCTCTAAGATTTAAATAAGTTTAAGATAAACATTTTAGTTGAACATTTAGAAAATATAATTAATTATGGGATTTATTAGTTAGCTAGCTTTCATTTAGAATATGTTTAATATTTGGCAGAAAGGATTTACCGGCAAAGTCTTTAAGGCATTGTTCAATATGCTTCTCTCTCTATACAGTAGTCTGGATGTAGCTTTGCAAATTTATTTCTGTGGCAGCTTTCCCCATTACTCTGGTCAGGAACTCTCTGGTCTCTCAGGTACAGCTTATTTCTTACTGTGCTGGGCATGGTTGAGGTTTTTCTCTCATCGGTAGCTGCTCATGGAAGAGCAAATAGCTGTCTCTTTGTCTCTAGCCCACGGTCATCTTTGGAGCAGCTTGGATTGTGGTTTTCTAAGATTCAGCTTTCTAAAATGGCAGGAACATTTTTTTTATTTAACTTTCAGCTCTGGTCTTCGGAAATAATTTCAGCAGCAATAACACAATTTTCACAGCAACAGCAACAGGAAAAATTAAGATGGATGATGATGGATGGATGGAAGAGAACTTTGATGGCTATTTAGACCCTTTTTTATACTATATTTTTGACAGTAGTTACCTCCTACTTTTAGTCATGCCACATCACCTGATAACTGGTTCAAACTAGCCTTTAACCAAATATCCAGTTAGTAAAATAGTTAGTGATAGCTAAATCTGGACTTGGAAAGGCTCTATTCTTTTAATTGATGTCATAGTTAAAGATATATTTTCCCAAGAGAATGGCCATAGCATTTTGTATGAATTTATGCCTGACTGAATATTATAATTGGTCTTAGTTATAATTTTTAAATAGGTCAAATTTTGGCTAAATATTTATTTTTAAAATGCAGTGTTAAAACTGATAAACAACTTCCTGTTTCTGTAATTTTAGACAAACAAAAAAGAATTGAAAATTATCTAACTTGGAAATTATTTAAAATGAATACTGACTTAAATAAATATTTATTTAGAATGAATATTGAAAATAAATAATACACCTGGGTCTCTTTTTATGCGGACTTATTTAACACGATTTTGAAGTTACACGATTCATGTTGTCGAACTCCGATATTGCGCTATTACTTTAAATACTAATTTTCACACACTTGCATTATATTGAAAGTAATAGTACATTATTGAAATTTGACTTTCAACTTAGTAATTTCAATATTTTCAGTGCTTTATAATGGTAAGATTTTATGCAATAATGAAATTAAAATCATGATTTCCACATTTTATGTATACCCACATTAAATTTTACAAGATTATAATATAAATTTGTTCAAACATTGTGCATGTTAATTTTGCATTTTAAATCACATTCTGTTTTTGCTTTTTAAAAAAGAATGTAATTTTATTTTTAAAAGGTGAGTAATAGCAGTGGGCACAATTAAAATTGAAAATTAAAGACAAAAATAAGAATTTAATTTTTAGTTGTTAGATTAATTACTAATTACGTTGTCACCAGAAAATCATTAATTAACACAACATGAAAGTGATGTTGGAATTAGTTGTATTTCATCTTGTGAAGAATCTGATTTTTTTTATCAGTTTGCTAACAAACCTGTTTACTGGAAAATAGCGATAATAATTAAAACGTGTATAAAAAAATATAAATTACTGTAAATTATGCATAAAAATATATTGTTTTAAATAAAATTACATATTATAGTTAAAAAAAGTTTGTCTTGTATCAATTTTTTGCAAATTTGAAATTGTTTATTAGTCATATTTTATTTCCTTATTTTTTTTTTTTTGCGCGCGAATTTTAAAGTAATTTTACTTGGTGCTTTGATTTTTGAGAAATCACAGTCCGTATCTCCCCTTTTTCAATGTAAGTTACATCTATTTTTGCACGATTTTATTTGCACATGTTTTCTGAGGAACCTATCTATCACATAAAATGAGACCCAGGTGTATTATAAATTTAAACTTATTATGCTGCGATATAGATAGATTTTAGTTACACAGTTATGTTTATTTCAGTTTTGACAAATCTAACTGAATATGCTCGTATATAAATATTTGAGATTGTATTTTTATATTTATAATTAATAGGACGATTATATACACACATACCCTGCTATATTATAAGCACACTCAATGTTTTAAATTAAAGAAATACACGCCATCTGAGTGCAACGAAATATACTATTATCGAAGGTAATAGGTGAAACAGATGTAACTGTTTCAATATATAGTAAAACGCTTTAATTGTAAAAATAAAATATTCAAATATGGAAAAATATTTAATGAAAGATTCACTGGACCCTATTCAAAATAGATAGGAGGAGTTTTGCTAGACAGGTTAATAGATGATAAACTAACAAAATTTTTTATTATGTTTACAAAGAAAGAATAATATAATAATATCATTTTAAATTTGTAAACTTCTAAAACATAACTATATTACTACCTGAAATTTAAATATAGAAATGCTAGTATTATCTAACATTACATTATTTCAGCAGCACACCCTTTAAGACACAGCAACATAATTAATTAAATAATAATCCTCATACTTATAAACCAAATTATAATAAAATTTAGACTAATTTAAAGAAGAATCATGAAAGTTAATCACAAAAATCTTAATTGCTAATAAATTAAGATTTTTGTTGCCTTAGTTCAACATATCTTGCTTTGATTAATTTGAATTTAAATATACTTAACAAATTTATAGGTTACAGTTAAGAGATGGACTTTTTATTTATACGGCTTTATTCAGACATTACTCTTATTCACAATAAGTGCTTCTGAAGTAATGTAATATTAGGTGATAATGATATTTCTATATTTGAATTTTGAGCTAGTGATATGTAACTTGCTTACTTTATATATTTCAAAATTACATGAAAGATAATGAAAAAAATTTCCTTTACTGATTGTTATTAATATAATTGTATCACACATCTTTAAGAAAAAGCTTGCAGCATAAAATGATTCTTTATTACTTGTTAAATAGCACTTTTTTGCGTCATTTTAAAGTATGAAAGATGAAATAAATACAATGTACTATTTTTAGGTTCAATGAGCATAAAAGTTTCTAGATAAAAAAAAACAATAATGTAAATGAGTTAAGATTATTATTTTTATTTCTACATAAAATGTTAATATTTATTGATGCCATTTTCTGGTCAAAATTATAAACAACTTTTTTCCCTCCTAAATATTTTAATATGGTACTTGTAATAAAATATAGCATAAAATGTTGTCTGACAGGAAAACTTTTAAACTATAAATATCTCTATTTTCATATATAAATATAATATGTAATAAAATATTTTATCTTGAAATGAATTCCTGACATTATATGATAATAATTTTATAATATAGTTTTAAAATCAATTGAGTAATTATAAATTACTTATTAATATAAAAATATAAAACCATTTCTATAAAGATACAATAAATATAGATTTGATTATTTTATAATTAATTAAATTTCCTAAGCCAGAGATGGCAGATATTCACCTTTAGACGTGAAAGTTAATTGTAAATAATTAATAAGCAGTTCCGGACAAAGAATATCTTCTGTTTACATCTATAAAATGCAATATTGAATCATCAAAATCTAAATACTATTTACAACGCAGTTTTTATCTTTTATTTGTGCTCATTTTTTATATGCTTTGCAGTTGTCCTTTGAAACTATGAGACATTTATTTCAAAAAAAAAATTACATTTATTTAGTGCTGTATAATTTTAATATTATATATGAATTCTGAGTTCAATGACTCTTTCATGTAAAAATAAATTATAGCTACACTGATTAAGACCGTATCTTAAAGTCATCATTGATCAAATTGGTTTGCCTTAAATAATAATAAGTAAAGTTGAAAATGTATTCATTTTCATCTGCTTAGCAATTGGAAATTGAAATAATGAATTACTGAATTGAATTTTTCTTGGAAAGTTATCATTCCAAATTATTTCATTTATTTAGTACTGTAAAATTCTAATATTATATATTACCTACCTAAAAATATTTTATATAATAGTTTTAAATTGTAATAATGGAGAAAAATAAATGGTAATAATCAAGAACTTATACAGAAGTAATTTTATTTACAAGTTGTTTTTATATGTCCAATTGATGATCACAATTTAAATAATTACATTTTAAGTAATCAAAAGTATCTATTTTACTATCATTATTATTATTATAATTAAAAACAATTGTATTTATAAGTATATATATATGAAATATTTTTAAGAATGTGGAAATATCTGTTCTATTTTATTTAAAAAAAAATCAGTCAGAAAATATAGACCAATGAAAACTTTAAACATTTTTTGCATCTAAATGGGAAACCTTTTTTAAATGCATTCTCTTGTTATTTATAGAGGTCAAATGCTACACCAAGTACATACATGTTCAAGAAAACAAAGTCTCTCATGTTTTTCTAACTTTCCTTATTATAATAGACTCTTCCAGCAAGAGTTCAATGTGGAAGAGTCTATTATAATAAAGAAAGTTAGGAACAGTTGAATCTTTGTTTGATTAAACATGTATATGTGGAACTTTATTTTTATAAATAAGAGAATGCATTTAAAAGTAGTTCTTCTTTTAGATAAAAAAGTGTTTAGTTTTGATTGGTCACTCTATATAACATCTGATTGTGATCTTTCTTAAATAAAATAAAATAGATATTTCCATATTTTTAAAAATAATTAAAAAATTAAGGTTTAGAATTATTAATATGTATATAACATAATTATTAATTCCTTCTTAGAAAAAGATGCATGGATGTGGTCACAGCTTCAAGTCACTTGAAAACTGTCAGTTTTTATGTTACCATAGTGTTTTATACTTATTTTAAAGCTTAAAACGTACCATAAGATGGTACCATAAGATGCTGCCCACTCTAGAATTATTTTACAAGTAAAAAATCCATAATATTGACTCTAAAAGCTACAACAATGGGAGAAGGCAGGCTTTCCTAGATGCTGATTGGTTGGTTCTCATTTTGAACAAAAGAAAGAGTGAAAGAAGAGAACCTGTCAATAATTTCACCACTCCAACTTCTTTGTTTTGATTTTCAAAATGAAAATGAATATTTTAGAGGTTTTTTTACTATTTTTTATATATTATAAATTATTTTGATAAAATATGCTGAAAATATAATTATTTTAGAAAAAATAGTAAGATTTTAGTAAAAAATTATTTACTTTTACACAAACATAAATTAGCAATTATTTTATCTAGCATCGTGTTTACAATTATATTACATTCAAATATCAGTCTTTCAAGCTAATTGAGCAGGTGGCTTTTGAGAGTGTTAAATAAATGAATACTTTCCTCTTCAATCCAAGATATAGTATTTATGCAGGAATAAAAAGGATACTCTTATTCCTACAACTCAAATTCTTTTATATGAGCAAATCAGAAGAACTGTTGAGGAGAGCATGAATAGAATTCTTACTTTAAATTACTATTTACAATGTTTTTTGACTAAATGACGTTGGTGAAATTGCTTAGAATTTACTAAACGTCATTCTTACTGAAACTTAATTATGAGTAAATAAGCAATTATTTTATCTAACACCGTGTTTACAATTATATTACATTCAAATATCAGCCTTTCAAGCTAATTGAGCATGCACCTTTTGAGAGTGTTAAATAAATGAATACTTTCCTCTTCAATCCAAGATATAGTATTTATGCAGGAATAAAAAGGATCCTCTTATTCCTACAACTAAAATTCTTTTATATGAGTAAATCTGAAGAATTGTTGAGGAGAGCGTGAGTAGAATTCTCACTTTAAATTACTATTTACAATGTTTTTTGACTGAATGATGTGGGTGAAATTGCTTAGAATTTACTAAATGTCATTCTTACTGAAACTTAATTATGAGTAAATAAGCAATTTATTTAACACTCTCAAAAGGCATGTGCTCAATTAGCTTGAAAGGTTGATATTTGAATGGAATATAATTGTAAACACGGTGCTAGATAAAATAATTGCTTATTTACTCATAATTAAGTTTCAGTAAGAATGACATTTAGTAAATTCTAAGCAATTTCATCGACGTCATTTAGTCAAAAAACATTGTAAATAGTAATTTAAAGTAAGAATTCTATTCATGCTCTCCTCAACAGTTCTTCAGATTTGCTCATATAAAAGAATTTGAGTTGTAGGTAACACTCTCAAAAGGCATGTGCTCAATTAGCTTGAAAGGCTGATATTTGAATGTAATATAATTGTAAACACATGCTAGATAAAATAATTGCTTATTTACTCATAATTAAGTTACAGTAAGAATGACATTTAGTAAATTCTAAGCAATTTTACCGACGTCATTCAGTCAAAAAACATCGTAAATAGTAATTTAAAGTGAGAATTCTACTCACGCTCTCCTCAACAGTTCTTCAGATTTGCTCATATAAAAGAATTTGAATTGTAGGAATAAGATGATCCTTTTTATTCCTGCATAAATACTATATCTTGGATTGAAGAGGAAAGTATTCATTTATTTAACACTCTTAAAAGGCACGTGCTCAATTAGCTTGAAAGGTTGATATTTGAATGTAACAAACATAAATTGAAAAAGAAAGCAGTGCTAACAACAATTTTGACTCCTGTCAACAATTTTCATCACCCCAAAGCTCTTCATTTGATTTTCAAACAAAAATGATTGTTTTAGAGTATTTTGTTGGTATTATTTTTACATATTATAGAGTATTTTGCTAAAATATGCTGAAAGTATAATTATTTTAGAAAATTAGTCAGATTTTAGTAAAAAAATATTTACTTTTACATGAACATAAATTGAGAAAGAAATCAATGATGTCAACAGGACTTTCTAATTTGTTACAAACATTCTTTTTAGTCTTCCTCAATTAAATATTTTTATAATTATAAATAAAAATTTATATTTGAAAAAACTTTCATTCACTTTCATAATTGGACAAATTATTAATATACTTTTTACAAATGAAAATAAAATGAATATAATATTAAAAGATGGATATATTTTTACTGCTAATTCTAATTGGCTGATCAAAAGTTTAGAGTTTTATCTTACTCAGCCAACTGGAATATTTGACAAAGAAGAGGTTTAAAATGAATATTTAACGACTTTGCTTTATGAATATATCACAGGGTCAATTTGAATAAAGATAAACATATCTATGAATTGGATGTTTCTCTCCTATTTACCATTATTAAATCTGCTGTCCTTATATGATCCTGAACCATATATAAAAATAAATTCATTTTTTTCTTGTTTGTAGATTTATTTTGATACTAGGTAGCATTTCTTTCAATATATATATATATATAGTAATGTGATAAAAATGATAAAGCTGGGAAAATAATCACTATAATCTGAATAAAACATAGCCCAATCATTGGTCATCATTTTGTAATAAAATATTGATTATAATATGGGATGAGATATGAGATGAAAATATAAAAATGTTAGTATGTCCCAGAATTGAGATGCCTAAATGCAGAATGTCATTTTATAACAGCCCCAAAGTTGATTTGGCATTTTGTAATAATTGCCATCTGTGCATGATCATCATCATCTACCATTGAGTACCTACTTTGTAACAATAATAATGGATCTTCTACCTCATTACCTCTCTACATTTGTTCAGTCAACATTTGTCATAAAATAAAAGAGATTGACCTATAGATTTTTAGACAACCACTTATTACTGACACTATATTGAAGCAAAAGATCATGAAGAAATGCCCTTAAGATTTATATTATTTATAACAGAGCAAATCATGCATCAACAAATAGTAACTCTGTTAGATCTGTGTAAAATTATCTAGCTCAGTCATTGGTCACACTAGACAGTATCAATATTTCCTATGCATATTTATTTAGATTGCCCACTACTCATAAAATACTAATGACAATCTTTATTAAAATCTAATCTATTCAGATAGTATTTAAAAAAAAAAATGCAAACAAGATCATCACATCAGACATCACCAAATCTATTCACTATTCCAAAGTACACTGCAATAAGCAGCAAAATCATATGTCATTGTCCTAATCAATGACATATGCCTAAGATATCTATTTGATTGGTAATTGAATGAAACTAAATTCTAATCTATAAATAACCAAGTTCTACCAGTAATATTGACTTAGATAAGTAAACAAACATTTAAATATAGTAACAAATATAAAATTTATATCTAATGAGACTTTATAATAATGTATAAGAAAATATACACATATCTATGTCTATTTCATTTATCAAAATTGGTTTGATCTTGGATCAAACTTTAAGTACCAACAATTACCTTGCACATTCAAAAGAAATAATTAGGCAGATTCACCAGATTTTAATCAATTCTAAATTTATTGGTTAATAATTAAAATTTTATAACAGTAATAATAAAAAAACTGTATATAAAAGAACAATAACAAATGATATCTGTAATAGACAAAAATTATAACTAGTTAAAAAAACTACAATATTATATTTCTTTAATATATAAGTAATTGGTAATCTATCATGCGATATAGAATCAATAAGAATAAGAAAGTGTGTTGCACAACAATACACTATATAAACAAAATGAGAGATTTTAAATATTTTTCTGAGACTTTAAATAGAATATACAACGATAAAAAATGTAAAAATTGATCTGTATTTAGTCATTAATGTAATTTTTAAATAATTAAAGTAACATAAAACCCATTATATTTAAATCATTCTCGATCCAAATATCCCTGAATTAAATCTTGAACATAATTTTTTTTTAAATATTTGAAAACATCTAGTCATATTAACATATATTATCAGATAAGACTTTAAATAATAAAAACAAAAATGAATCTCTCCGACCTTTTTATTATGTGAATCCTGTAATAACCCACATATGTATTACTTAAGCCTATGTTTTATAATAAAATGTGAACAAATGTAAACATACTTTTTCTTTTAACAAAAAATATATACAGAGATATCATAACCATCTATGTGAAAGCCTGTCCATTTTCACACACTAGTTCATCGAGGTTCTGGTTTCTCATTTCTAATCTTAATGCATAGATATGATTTTCCTTTAAATAAAGAAGACAAGCATGAATGGTAACTATCTCGGATTTGAATCTAATTACTTTCTTGTTTAAATTCTGATATTTTCTTTTAAGCATATAAATGTATCCAAGCTTTTAAAACAACAGGCACTTAATCAATGCAAAATCATGCATCACTGGGTTTATTTCCTCTTATCATTGGTAGTAATGTATATTTAGAATTCTTTTCATTGACACACTTCACTTATATCCAAGTGAATAATAAATGCTAGCTTTCTCTTTCGAAATTAAGAAAGTGAAATTTAAATTGCTTAAGATCATACATAAGTTGGGTAATTTGATCTTGCAAAATCCATCGATCTGAAATATAATATACTTATACAAATAACTGAGTTTGCATTCATTATTAATAAATAGCAAAATCCTAGATTTTAACAATGGAATATTTTTTTTATAGCTGACTTGCATTACAACACATTTTGATGGGTTTTTTCTTATTTTCTTTCACATTTTGTGATATCCCCTGAAATTTTATTAACAAATTGCCCAATTGAATGGGCAGATAGTTGGGTTTATTTTTCCATGATCTGAGAAATTAATCATTTAAAAATATATAAATTTTTAACAAGTTTCCATTCTAGGCAATGATAAAATTACAAGGACTCAAGTTGCAGCATTTCAGTTCTATTTGTAACATATTCTTGCTGATGTCAATGTAGTCAGGATGACTGTTGAATATCACTCAAATTTTTCTCATTAATGTAAGAAAATTGTTTAAGAAAATTTATCTCCAATTAGTGAGTGAAATGAAGATTTTAAAACAATTGAATACAGTGAAAATAAAATCCCTTTTTACAAATTCAATATTATTTTCATTTTTAACCAAAAATAAAGGATTCATTTACATTCATTTTCAATACATTTTAATATATATATATATGTTTTTAATAATATTTGCCAATAAAATGATTTATAAACAAACATATATGAGACATAAAACATTTAATTTTATGATAGGTAATAACAGAAATTGAAATTTGTAATAATTAATAATATTATTGATTTTATTCAAGTGATTTTTTTATGATTCACTTAATTATTTTCCAGAATCTATTTATTTATTCATCTGCTTGTATTTTTTTCTGAAATTGATCACAAAAGATTTATGATTTGATGCTGATATTAATATCAAATAATATTATTTTAAAAGATTAGTTGTCATGGTTATCTACATGTCCATTACCCATAGATCAAGTGAAATGAAAATTAAACAAGATCAACAAACTTCTTTTTTTAATACTCTGTCAAACAGCACTAATCTGGCACTTAGAATATATATATATATGTTATACTTAATATTTTCACGGTTATATGATGTAGATAAATTATAACTTTTTGGGATATACCATGTATTATTTTCCATTGAGCACCGATATTTTGATGGAATAGCAACCGCCATTTTTAAGGTTAACTTTTGAAAGAAAAACCGTTAGATTTTAATAAATACCGTGACTTTGTGCGAGATGAGAAATGAGATTCCAGTTCAGCATTCACAATATGAGGCTTATCAAAATGTTTATTTTCCTCAGTATTTTTACCTGTTAATTTTAAGTTAATATTGGATAAAAAGAGAGGTTTCCACATAGCTGGAATACATTGTGCTTCATCAGTTCTATTTAAACCAGTAGGTCTCTTTAATATTTCAATTGACTTTCTCATGGTTCTTAAATCATATCTTTCCAAATTAGCAAGTATTTTTGTATTGTCAAAATTAGATTTGTGACCAGTTTCTAAATAATGGTAAGTAAAAGCTGATGTGCTAATTTTTTGTAGAAAAGCATTTTTATGTTCCTTAATTCTGACATTAATTCGTCTATTAGACTGACCCACATAGCCTCTTGAGCACTGGAAACATGGAATTTCATAAACTCCTTGGTGTTCCAAAAGTATTCTGTCTTTAGGTTTATACAAAAAATCACCAATTTTTTTGCCAGTAGAAAAAGTGTCTTTATATTAAAACAAGATAGTCTTCTACTGATTTTATCAGTAACCCCCCTAATGTAAGGTAAAATTACTCTATTAAAAGAGGAATTATCAATTCTATCCTCTTTTTTCTTTTTAGTATTAATGTTATATAAAGCCTTACATATGATGTTTTTATTATAATTATTAGAAAGCAGAATACTTTTTGTAAGTTTGATTTCTTGAGAAAGATGTTCTTTATCAGATAAATTATAAGCTCTAGTGAAAAGATTTTTAGCTATATATATATATAACAAAGCATTATTTAATTTTCACACTATAAATATTTTGTATCTTTATTATGTAATTATATATTTAAACAATTTTAGATAGTTATTTAAATTAAATCATGAAAACATCACATGATCACCATGAATTATGATTACACAAGCTGTTATAACAATAGTAACTTTTTCTACATAGTAATGCAATATAGTGCAAGCTATGATAATCGATAGATACTAGAAGGTTATGCATTTAATTCTATCTAAACGTCTGCTCATCAATATTTTCAGACTAGTTTCTAGCTTATGATTTTAATACACAGATTTAGATGCATTGTTTTTAGGTCCAAGATTTCTCACTAATGAAAATCATAAGATAGGTATTTGTTGGAATATTGGAAGAATAGACCCTAGATAGGATTAAATGCACAATCTTCTATAATCTATTGATTATTACCGCTTATACTAGTTAGCATTATTACGTGGAAAAAATTGCTAAAGTTATTTAATCTGTGTATACATACATAGTAATGCTGAGCTACATTTAATTTAAATATTGATATTGAGAAAATCTGTCTACCTTAAATTCGTTTTATATGACATATTTATATATGTAGAAGAACTATTAAAAATAAGTTTAACCAATATATATTTTGAAAATAATATAAATATAATATTTTCACAATTAATGAATTTTATATTAAACTCACAAGTTTAATTAGGTTTCACACAAAAAAAAAAAACCATATATAAATTTCAAATTCATAAACTGTCAATTTACACATTTAATAATTATTCAATTAAAAATTAATTTTCCTTTTCATAATTAAAATATTACTTTTTTAAAAAAACTCAGTTCAATTAAGTGTTACTGTTTTACTTAGTGAAAAATAATAAAGATAATAATATAATGGAATATCAACTATAGATTGTTTTTATTTTTACTTTATAATAATCTTGACCTGTCATAGCAAAAAGCCAAAGTGTCAATTTTTAGCAATAAATATGAAAATTTTTCAATAATTATTACGGATTCTTTCACATAGTAGATAATTTGCTTTTTTACATATCGTCAGTTTTCATAAAATTAAAAAGAGGAAAAATGATATAAACTGTTAGCAATACAGAAGTGTAGGTTACGGTTTATTAAATTAAGCTTACGGTTAACAACAAAATTGCTTTAATAATAGAGAAAGAAATGAAAAAGCTTATATGACGTGGAAACAAAATAAAATTAAATCGTTTAATTTCAGCCACCGACTTAGCAACTATTTAATAAGTTTAAGCAAAATTTTTGAACAGCAATTTTATTTATTCGAAGATAAAATGTGAATATTAAAAAAAAAACAAAAAACTTTTGAGTTTATGCATCTATTGATCTATTTATCCACTTCTTAGTAGTGTAAAACGATATTGTAAAGGCTATTATAAATTTCACTAATTTTTAAAATTATTAATAGCGACATAGTAAGGAAAAAAGTATAATGTTTAAATAATTAGAACAGGGATGAGGGTAGTTCGCAGCAAATTGAGTTGGTGAAGTTAATTTAAATTAAATATATAAAAAAAATAACCTAATGTATGAATACGTGTGAATGCATGCATTTTTTTTGTTACAACTTCATAATATTTTCTTTAAAACCTTTTACGTGTAAATAAATATTCTTCAAATGTTGAATTATTTACAAAAAATCGAATTTATTTTTCTTTCAGTATAAAAAAATATTACTAATTTTTTAAATCGTATTTCTTTTTCTACTTAAAATTATATGGCAATAATCACTATACAATCCAATTCACACAATGTAAGAACTTATTTGTATTTAATACATTCCTGTTCAAGATAACACCTTAAGACGATAGCAATCAATTTCTCAAATTAAACGCAATATAATGCAATATAATAAAGCGTAGAACTATTTAATTTTCCAAATCTAACTTTTAATATAACTTCTCGTAAAATAAAATGTATAGCAAATTTTATGCTAATAACTTTTAAATATATGATGTGATCAAAGTAAAATCTTCTTATTTAAAGCTATTTGCAGGAACTATAAGGTTAAAATACACTGCAATGTAAGCAGAATTTTGTTGGAAAGAACTAATCTCAAATCCATGGCCAAAGTAACTCAGAAATATTTTCATTTGCATTGCAATTCAATGCTATCTACATTAAGAATTTAAATGTATTGAAAGAAATAACAATATGATTAGACATATGAGTAGCAAATTGTATAAACAAATTTTAATATTTGATTAACTGATTCATTTATTTTACTATCTCTACTTCTTAAATTCACAACTCTACAAATACATAATCTTGTACAAAGCTAATATTTATTAAACAGTTTTAGTAGGATACTATTTTACAATCCTATTAAAGTTAGTGACGAATAAAAAATTCTTAATGTGCCTTTAATTTTTATGTTCCAAACATTAAATATTACAAAAAAGGATGCTGAGTTAAACCATATCTGGCATGTGGAGATATTTTTCTTAAAAAGTCATATTTATATCTTAACGCATTGGAATGTTGTGTTCAGTAATAAAATTCAACTGGATTATTAGATATCATTTCTATGAATTATCATCACTTTTTAACTTTTTGAATGCTATTTAGTGCAAATCATAAATTAATCTTGCATACGTGAAGCCTTCAATTTAAATAGTTTATGTTTAAATAAATTACATTTTTTAAAAATAATAAATTTAACAAAAATTAAATTCATTATTTATTAAGTAAAATTTAAAAAAAGCTAACTATCTGATACTATTAAAATCTTATCAAAACATATTTTAGTATGATATACATATATTATTTTTATAATAAAAGTTACTTAAATGGTATTATTGATTAGGAATTCATAACGTGTTGGAGCTGGATTGCAATCCATGAATCTTCAGCTTCAAAGTTTGTCATTTTGTTGCTGCATAACATCATGTCAGAGGTCGTTATAATTTTATTATGTATGAAATCAATGAAAATAAATTGTAATTAAAACTATAGCAACAGAAATAAATAAAATCATTTATTTTTTATCTCATAGTAATCAATGCCAATGAAGTTTCTCACATTGAAAATTAAGTTTTAGTAAATTCTTATTTTTAAAATAAATTCTGCCATCTATGTACTATAACAAAATCTAACATATAGATCATTAAAATAGAGTAAATTTATTGCAAATTTTAACGAAAATTTTTTTATAATGCTTTTCAGTTTATTTATGTAGGGATATAATATTCCACAATTATTTTTCAGGGATAGGAGTGCCATAATAATAAAAATACATTGCCCTTCTATGAACAAAATAAAATTAATCTGAAGAAAAATGTGCTCACTAATAAAAGACATTTACTTTGTTATGTCAATATTATTTACATGCTATGTTATTTATTATTGACAAAATATTGAACAAAGCTATATAAAATACCTTGAAATTTCACATTGCTGTGAGTCTTAACTATTTAGTTGTTTTTTGAATTTTAATGATACATAGAAGCTGTAAAAATTAAATTTCTATTATTTAATTAAATTTATCTTTAATCTTCATTATATTTTCCAAATATTTCAAATTATTTATTAAAAATATATGTGTGCAAATGATAAATTATTCTTAAAAATATAATATTTCAACTTTGCAAATATAGAAAAAATATTAAAGTGAAATATTAATCTGATAAATGAAAATATTTTTTCTTATTGGATAATTATGAAATGACTGACAAAATTTAAATTTGTTTTAATTCAGTTTCTATTGTCTGGATAAATTATTGTTTATATTATTTGAAGTTAACAAAATTCTTTAAAATTTATTTTTTCTGTCATTATTTAATAAAAGTGATAAGAGAAATTTGCTATGGACATTATAAATAGATTCTTTTTCAGCCAATTACAAGTTGTGCAATACATTATTGATTTTTTGTGGCTTGTCTTCTTCAAAAATTAAATATTTTCCAATAAAATTTGAATCTAATTACATTCTCCTTTTAAAACAAATAAATTTTACACAGATGTTTTTATGGAAAAAAATCATAAATATGTAAATAACAACAAAAATATATATATTTTATTTTGAAATCAAAATTTAAAAATGACTACTGTCAAAAACTCTCATAAGCACTTCACACTGAAGCAGTCGGATCTGAGTTCGATCCTAGATTCATGACATCTACCCATAGGCCCACTTCAAACCCTAGTACTAACCTTAAATTTCCGATGCAGTGGGACTTTATATGTTCAATCCATGCTAATTTCCATAAAGAATTACTTATTTCATAAATGCATATTAAAATTAATTAGTTTCAGATTTAAATTGATCAATTCTATTAATAAATTCATGATAGAATTATTCATGAATTTATATATTACAACTGCGTGGATTATGCATATATATTTTTAAATATATAAATATATATAATTGTTTAAAAGTTTCATTGCATCGGGAATGTTTGATTTTATTTTTAAATAATTTGTTAAAGTTTTATTGATTAAAAGCTACATTCTTTTGATAAGCTTTCAGATTTTCCCTTTCCAAAAACAATAGTTAAAGTTTTATTAATTAGAAAAAAAGATAAGGATTTCCTAATTAAAATTATTTTCTGATTTTAAGAATTCATTTTCTAATTAGAAAATGAATTCAAGTTAATGAGTTTGAAAGCCTTATCAAAGGAATGTATCTAAAAACAACTATAATAAAAGAAGCGCTAGCCTGAAGGCATCAGAGGACAGTATATATAGCTCTGAAAAGTTTGAAAAAGGAAAAAAGCCATCTTTGTTGCAGAAGTGTGCCAATAAACTATGTGCTGTTCAAAATCATGAATTCAAAAAGTGTTCCTATCATAGTAAGAGGCTGAATGTCAGGAATCTGGCTATTGTTCCTGAAGTCCCCTAAAAATCTTCAATGGAGCTGTTAAATTCTTTCCAGACCATTCATGCTGCTAAAATCGTGAAAATTCATTAAAACACTGTTCAAGTAATCTACCGAATGCATGCCTACATTTTTACCAACCCAAACATGTAAACTAAAGGAACCAGCCCCAGAAGAAATGGATAATATATTTCCATAATGAACCTTAAACTTTCTGGCCAGTTTCCGAACTTTATTTTACACTTTCCTTAAGAGCTCTTTTCATTCTATAAATGTAATACTCTGCGAAACCCTTTTTATTTATGCTATTTTTAAATTTATATATTTCTAGTCTTTAAACTTTCTCTTTTCTTACTTGGCGGTTCATTTATTATATTATATATATACTTGTGTGCTTTATTAATGTCGTTTATTTTTAATTATATGCCAATAGTCTTTCATCTCGATGAGCTCCTTTGTTCTATTTGCCTTATGCAAATAATATAATATTAATTCTAATAGTAATTCTCGCCCATTAGAACTAAATTTATAAGTTCTATCAATCATCGAGTTGAAAGAAATTATTACATCTTTAATATTTTTTATAATTGGCTAATAATAAATTATTAGTTCCGTTTCCAATCTATGCCCCAGCTATTTTCTTGTGTTTACCAATATGTATTTATTCATATATATATAATGTTAAAATATTTTTGCAAAAGGGCCGATAGAGGAATCAATTAAATATACTCTAATTCAAATTTCAGTTAATTGCTATTTAGATTCAGGAGGGGCATGATGTTTGGGGCATAACTAATATAATTTTATAAATGCTTTGAAATAGTTTTACTTAAAAGCTCATTTGACTTTAATTCATTTGATCAAGTCATTATGTAGAGCATTCTATAATTGGGTTTTAGTTCTCAAATGGTGACTAGTAAGTCATCATCTTCAACGTTGCTGATGTAGGGCAATCTTCTGCTCCATTAGGCTTGTCGATGTAGGGCAATCTTCTGCTCCATTAGGCTTGTCGGTGATAATATTTCTGTTATTTTAAATTATCGAGGAAGAAAGCACTTCCTCTCCTGTTCATATTAATCAAAGGGCATAAGACTTGTCAGATGCAAGCTGCCATAGGACTTCAATTATTGACTAGCTATCGTCTTTCAATTTCACTTTGTAGCTCATAATTCGTCAGCACCATTGCCTCTCTGTTCCGGTAAAGCCTGCTCTGATGCTCGTAATTCATGATGAAGTGATTTAAATCAAAGTCAAACAAATTCTCAGTAAATAAGTTGTCCAATAAAGATTAAAATTATGCCCTAAAATACGTATCTTGCTCTTCACGGATGGATTTGCAAATGTGAAATAAATATCACATTCTTTTGTATGAAATTAGAGTAATAATTTCCTTTACTAATGAATACTTTTATCTGCCTTTTATTTCTTGTTGGGGGCATAGACATAGACTTTCAAATATTGTGGAATACTCATTGGCATATAATAAGGACCGCCACTCTGATTATAATTATAAACTTTGTTTAAAGGCTAGAGGTGATTAATATAATCCTTATTCATTATTCAAACAAAACAAACTATTATTATTAAATATTTTCTAAACACACTTGGTTTTTTAGTTCTTAATTCTTTTATAATTATTTTAATGTTAATTCTTTCTGTCTGTGTTGGCAACCTGAACATATACATGTGATTCGACTTAAAAGTATTTTAAGTTAATTAATTATCCGATATTAGTGTCAGTTCAGGGGTCTCTAATCCTCACCAACCATTGAGCTAGTTTCTTGGTGCATAGCACTGTGCCTTCAATTTAGATTTCTACTAATCTGAGCTGGTGAGTTGGGTTTGAATTCAGTTTGGTTCAGCTCAGTTTGGATCTGACTTGTATTCAGATGGTGCTATTTCGACTGGTACATGGTTATGTTTTTGGCTGCTCAATCGTTGGAGTTCAATTTAATAAACCCCACACACCCTGTAGATAGTAATTATGATTTTGGTTACTCAGTCATTGAGATCTTGATAAAGTAAATGTTTCTGTAAAGTGATATTTTTGTAGAATGTTATATATATTTGAAGAAAAGTTATGCGATTTTTAATGCATAACTGAGATGATTTAATAAATTAAAATGTCATTTTGTGATTTTCTTTCTTACAATTAAATGTCTCAAGATTATTTCTTTAAATGTTTGTTCAGTAAAAGATTCGTTAGTCAGAATAATTATTCAAAGAAGAGTAATAAGATAGAATATATGTATAAATTAATTATACATGTACTATATCAGTATATATTATACGTTTGTGTTATACGTGTTCGTGACAGTAGGAAAATTATCGTTAGAAAAGTAGTAAGAGTCTATAGATTAAAACAAGGGGTAAAATTAGATGAAATATTTTTCTGTGTCAAAATTAAATAGTTTATCTCAGTCTTATGATTTAAAATATCCAATATGATAGCATGTTAAAAGTTTTAAATTTCAAAGTATTGCTTGCTAGCACATATATTAAATGTTCGCTCTGTATTTTTAGTAGCCTCAAAGCAAGTCGAAGATCTTCAAACTGGGAATTATCTGTCAAGCTGTCTGATGCTGGGTGACAATATGCTTTAATGACAATAATTTCTAGAGTAACCTCAAAGCAGGTGAAGACCTTTTGTGTACACCAAGCAGCCAGATGCAGTTGGCAAAATGCTTAAATGGTTTACATGCTTTCATGCTAGCAAGATTAAAAATGATATCAACAAATAAAAGTTCTTGTGTAATATTAATTTTGACATTTTTTGTGTGTGTGAAAGCCTCATGCTTAGTAAAATGAAGTAGTGAACTCCTATATTTAAACTCAAGTCAGGAATGTGTTTATCAAACAAAATTAATTCAGTCATATGTAGTTTGGGGGACAATGGGTTATTTCATTACCCTATTGATCTCATTTTGCTCACTGGCACCTATATAAATAAATTTGTCAGTAAATTTGATTGTCAGCACAGTAGTGGGTCAGTTATCTAAATAATGAAAACCAAATGTGTCCAATACAGAGAATTACTTGTAATACCTGCTAATATATATGTATATATATATTTGTATATCACTAATCATCTGTATAGCTTTTTTTTCAGACACGGGAGAACAGTTGAACAGAGGGAAAGTGAGTAATATTTGTTTTTCTTATCTTTAATAGTTTTTTAAATAAAATACATGTCTCATTCAAAGAATTAATACAAAGAGCTAACCAAGAAAATGTAGGTAAACTAAAACTAAACTAAAAAAGGCAGATTACATAGATTGGGGGAATAATATGCAGCAGCTAGTGAAGATAGGGACAATGGGACCAGTAGTCAGAGACCTACTTAAATGTACTACAGAAAAAAGTTATTGTTTAAGTATTCAGAGAAAGAGTGCCACAAGTTTGTGATTCACATTGTTTATTTATTTTCAAATGAAAGGAGCACAAGTAGATAGACAACTGACCGATGATAGTGATAGGGTCATGCCAATATAAGTTATGATAAGTTATGATAATCTGTATTACCTATTATTTTTAAGAGGATAACATATCTTTGTTTTATAGAAACCAGAATGGGAAAGCCACTGGAAAATTCATTGACCTTTCAATACTCTTTGATTCAAATCATAGATTCTTATGGTGAATGCTGGGAAGATCCTCAGCAACATATAGACAGTTTAGCCGATGCTTTTGCAATAGAAACTCTGGATAATGTTCAACAAATATTAATTGCTCGACACCATTTGAAATTCGTGGCCAAAGACTGGTGGGGCATGCTAGAGAAGAAGCCAGACACCTTTGAACAATATTGTCACAAGCTGCTAAAAACATTCTGGAGTGAAGAGAGGCAAGAAAGCTTGTTACGTGACCTTATTAATGAGCATTTTTCAGTAAATAAGGGAAATAGCTACAACCAGTTTTTTTTACAACAGTCAACCAAATTCCGCTCTGTCCAGTTTTAACTTTCCAGAGTCTTGAATTGTTTATATGATAGGACACAACATGCCATGAGAGGTTTGGGAACTTATGATTGGTAGTCAGATTGGTACTATCCATGAAATGATGGACTTTTTAGAAACAGTGGATAAACATTTTAGATCTCTGGGCCCAAATTACAGAAAAGACACTCCAGCCCCAATGATTAATCAAATGACTAATTTAATCTCTGAGAAAGATAATGAGGAACATCAGATAACTCATTTGTGTCCCATTATCGAAATAAATGTGGAGAAGAGCAGAGTATCACCTTGATTGATTCAGGCAGTCAAGCATCCACTGTATCTATGGAATAAATTGGAAACTTGAAAAAGAGTGCAAGATAATGCAACTCCCAACCCATCCGATCCAAATGACCTTGGTTTAATGAGAAAAAGGTGTCAAGTGAAAACCATCAAGTATGGTTGGAGGTTGAAATCAACAAAAGGCTAGTAGGGCATACATTTCTTATCATGACAGGGCTCAAATATGATGTAGTATTGGGCTCCGACTTTTTGATTCAAAACCACGGCATTATTGACTACCCTAAAGGTAGATGCTCATTTGAAAATGAAACTGTCAACTTCAAAATGTCACTCCACTGTAAATAAAACCAGGAAAGTTGCCTAATCCAACCGGTTGATCCTTCAATGATCGACAAAAAGGTTGAAGAATCCATCATTACTGAACCGAATGATACCGAACAAATGTGGGTAATCCTCAAGAAATACGCTGTAATTTTCTCTCCGATGCCCAGCAAGATTACAGGATACACTCACTGAATCAGAGTGAAAGAAGAAACTTACATCCAGTCCAAAACATACCCAATTCCATTTCAGTATGAAGATGAAGTAGAAGCACAGATAAAACAAATGATCGAATGGAACATTGTCGAGCGCAGCCCTTCTCCATAAAACAACCCATTGGTCGTTGTCAAGAAGAAAATGAAAACTTGTGGCTATGCTTGGATGCCCAAAGGCTAAACAGCATCACTATACCAGAAAGAGATGCTCCCCCTCCTATCCAAGAAGTACTTGTACAATTAGCTGGGAAGACAGTATTTTCAACGTTAGATTTAATCGCCAGTTACTGGCAATTGAATCTTGATCCAAGGGACCGGAAATACAATGCATTTCGGTATGGTGGATACATGCACATTTTTAAAAGGGTTCCCTTTGGACTTGTCAATAGTGGAGAGGGCCTTATGCACTGTTTGAAGCAGGTCCTTTCTGAAGAAGTACAAAAACAGATGGTATACTATGTTGATGACATAGTAATCATCTCAGAAGATGTGAAGGAACATTTACAACATTTGGAAAGGTTCCTGAGTGAATGCAAAATGAAGAATATTACAGTGAACTTAGAAAAAAGCCATTTTGCTATTGGGGAGATAACCTTCCTTGGTGATGTCATTAACAAACATGGCATCAAGGTACATCGAGAGAAAGTTGCAGCCATAGAGAAGTTTTCAACTCCGCTACTCAGAAACAGATCCGATCATTTCTTGGGCTTTGCAACTTTTATTACAAGTTCTATCCAAACTTTGCCCAGGAAACTAGGAATCTTATAGACCTCATAAAAAAAAAATGAAAGTGGGAATGGACCCCACTCCATGACCAGGAACTACTGAAAATAAAAGAAAACTTTATACGAGCGGTTATGCTACACCATCCTGACTTTAGCCGAATCTTTTATGTACAAATTGACAGCAGCAAGCAAGGGCTAGGAGCTGTCTTGTTTCAAAAGGGTGATTCTGGTGAGCATCAAGTGATATATTTTTGCAGTCATGCTTTAAAGGGCACAAAAATACATTACACCACCACCAAGCAACAAACTCTTGCCATAGTATGCGCATGCCAGAAATTCTGGCAATTCCTTCTAGGATCGGAAGTAGTCATCATAACTGACCACAGATGTCTAGAATTTCTTAATAAGAGTTTCCTCACCAATGACCGACTCATTAGATGGAGCTTGGTCCTCCATCAATTTCAGTATAAGATCCAATATTTCCCAGGAACTGAGAATGTTGTGGCTGACACTTTAAGTCACCATCTAGTACAAATGAGCACACGCAACCCAAAAATAAATGATCAATCCCTAAAAATTATGGCCACCACAAAATTGAGTCCCACCGAGGCCGAGCTAAGGAATCTTGCACACTGGCAAGGCCTACAATATCGCCACATTATTCTGGAGAAGACCCAGAGTAAGGACCAGAACCTACAAAGCAGATACACTCTCTTTTGAGTTAAGGAGGGTATTTTACAGACCAAAACAGGGGACTATAGTGCACCATGGAAAACTATGGTCCCAGATAGACTGAGACCACCCTTACTTAGACATATTCATCAAGTCATTGGGCACTATGGACCAAGAAAGACAGAAGAGGCAGTGCATCACCAGTTCTACTAGTCAGGAATGTACAATCAGATTCTCACCACTATTAGACAATGTAATGTCTGTGCTGCCACTAAATTTCCAAATAAATCATATGCAGGGGGTATAAAACCAGTCATGGCCACAAGACCAAATGAAATCCTCACTAAAAATCATTATGGGCCTCTTCCCAAATTTAGGACCTTTCAATACTTGCTTGTCGCATATGATATTTTTTCGAAGTATGTTCAAATTTACCCAGTTCGAACCACCAATTCATGAAATGCCATCCAGGCCCTTCAGGATAAGCAATTTTCTAAGGTAGGTAAGCCTGAGACCATATTATCGGATCATGGCTCAGCGTTCACCTCAAAAGAGTGGAAAAATTGGATAAAAAAACAAAAGGTAAATCATCGTTTGACATCAATTAGAAACCAGCAGTCCAACCCATGCGAAAGAGTTATGAGAGAAATTAGTCAACTCTTTTGTGTGTGCCTACCTATAGATCATCAGAAGTGGCTGGATAAAGTTCAATATGTAATGGACTGCATTAATAATGCAATGAATGAGTCAATGGGTTTCGCACCTACACGTCTTCACTATGGGCAGCCATGTCAGGCTATTTTTTCTTCACTATTACCAAAAGATGAAATATGTATT